>JAUMJM010000002.1:18090000-18657500 GCA_033558235.1 Neomorphus geoffroyi | reverse complement strand
GAGAGAATATTTAATGTACTAGGATAATTACACGCTTCCTCAGGAAGTCAAATGTATTAATATATTTTTATGACACTTAATCTATAAATACGGTGAACAAACGTTTGGCAATGGGGGTTTCTACAGCTTCCATCTGGACTTGTGATTTTATTGAAATAAAGCTATGCATATACAGTGAGCCAGTATGAAAGTGACTTAACTGCTGTTTCATGCATCTCATGACTAAGGAATAAAAGGTAAAACTGGCTTTGGACAAAACCAAATAATGACACCTTCTGGATAGAATATTGTGTTGGACCATCTTACATCTGTTTGAATGACAAGCATATATGACCATGCTTTTTTCAACTCCTCACCTAAAAATACGATGCATTCACATCATTGCTTCTAACTGCATTTGTAAAACTAATTGACATCTTTCATGTTTTACACCGCTTGCTTGTTTTATTTAGTGTAAAAGGACATGTGAGAAAAATGGACTTCAGCGTTACTTAGTTATACTGTTTAACAACAGCGGGTATCGTAAAAAACCTACAAAAGCCCAAATGTGCATTGTATCTATAAGTGAGATTGGGAAAACACTAGTGTGTTGTAAATGAAGTTAATGAACTTCTACTGGCTTCACTGTCAATGTCACAAGACTTCAGTACAAAATCTCCTCCCAAGACTTTGGAGATCTAGTAATATTTTCAGTGTCCAGGTTTCTAAAGAGTAATTGCATGTATGATCAGCTTCTGCACCATCCATTAACCAAAAGGAAGGGAAAAAAAGTGGAAGCATAGTTAGTTTTATTTATTACTACTCTTGGTTTCTACTGTAGTATTTCTGGTTTTATGTAAAGTTACATAATGTGTGTGACAATTATTGTATTTTCATGGTATGTTTCTAAAGAAATTAAAACATTTAAAATGTCTATTAACAACCAATATAATGTTTTCTCATCCCCCATTTGGTTATAAAGCAAAACAGAAATTAAAAGATGAATCTTCATATTCTCACGCTGTACAAGCAACATTAATTAATTCAACATGACAACCTTTGTGAAATATCTGGGTAAGCCAATCTAGTATAATTTTGTTCATGAAGCCCAAAATACAGACTGACAAAGCACAAGTATGAAATGCATTTCAATCAGTTTAATCAAATAGAGTCAACGTAAAGAAAAGGGGCATTGTCAAGATGTGTCAGTGAACATTCGACCTGCCTTGCAGTTAATACTGTTTTGTGGAGATTTCTCTCGGGGAGGGGGGGTGCCCTCTCCATTCTGCATTTCAGTTCTAAAAAAAAAAATTTATTTTTGATCTGGTGAGTGGCAATCTATAGTAGGAATGATGTGGGAAAGACATCATTTGCAAACCGTCATCCACACGGCATCTGAACGTGTGAAATCAGACTCTTTAAGGAAATTAGACCATTCATTGTGGTTTTTGCCCAGATTGCAGGGAATTCTGCTTTCTCTGAATGAGATTTTGTCTGGTCCTTGCATAGATGCCAAAGATGAAATTACAGAGCACCAAAATCCGCTGGAGACCTTCACTTGTTCTCTTTTCTAAGGCAAAAGAAGAGTCGAACAGGAAAAAGGTGTAGGCACACAATGAACCTATAGCAGAGCCAAGTGGTCAGGGAGCCTGGCAAACTGCCTTTTAAAGGACGGTGGAGGGTGTTTGCCATAGGTGGCTTCAGTGAGACTTCAAGAAGGAAAAAGATAATTCAGGATTTCTCCCAGGAGTTCCCAAAGCTGCATTAATCTTCTGCATCCCAAGTCCCCCTCTATCACTTTCCATGATGCCAGTGGCAAGCAAAGCAGAATGCTGGCCTATATTTGTTTCTGAAAATCTCTCCAGGCCTTTTTTCCCCAGTTCTTGATCTAATACTGTGGTTTCAGATCACACTTGATGCGCAGGATAACATTAATGACCAAATCATGGTGCAAAATAGTTCTGTTTTACCTTTAAATCTACCTCTCTGCCAGGGAGTGATATAATATTAAGGGCTTCAAAAACTCAGTTACTCTATCTGAAAAATACAAATTGGACAGGATTGAAATTCATTGTGTGTGAATATACACACGCATGCAGACTAGAAATTAGAAAAATAGCCATTAACTTTTTTTCTCAGGTGGAGACAAGGCTGTAGGGGTGACCAGAATTTGGAGAACAGTTTTAAAAGCCCGTTTGTCGCAACGGTATTTATTTGAAGGATTTGTTTCATTTCCTAGACTCTCAGCTTTTGCTATGAAAAAAATCATCACTGTCTAGCTGCCACGATAACCTCAGACACATGAACCACTTTTGCCAAGATATGGAGAGAGCTGCAAGGAGAAGCCTTAACAAATGCCTGAGCAAGCTGCTCTATCCACCTCTGTGAAGTGTTGAACGTTACACCCAGGAATGAAGACTGAATTTTCAGTGTTAAGTTTCATGCCTCTCCTGAGAGATGAAAAGAGGAAAACCACAAATTTTCTGAATTTCAGTCCCATGAACGGTTGCCTTCTCCTGCTTCCTGCTCATTTCCCCTCCCCAAACTGGGGGGGGATGCAGTCATGCCTGGAGCTCAGCAGAGTCCATGGATGCACTGAGAGTATGCCCAGAGGATAGTCAAGCTCTAGAATCACAGCGGACTAAGTCATACTTTCAGTTTTACAGTTAACAAGTTAGAATAACCAGAATGGTCTGAAGTGTCTTATTTTGATATTTGCAGGATTTTTACCCCTGTATTTTATTTAAATCATTCTAGTTTTCATGACTATATGCTGCTTAGTCCTTGACTAAGACATTTAACAACACGAGAGTGGAGTATGTTGCTGCTGCAGACTTAGGCCTTCTGAAGAGCCTAATCAAAACCATATTTTTTTCTTTAATTGGAAAAGAAATGAGTGTTTTGCACTATACACTAGCTAGTTACCGCTATCATAAGCAATGCCCTATTAATCACGTACCATTTTTGCAGCTGTGTACAGTAACTGACCTGCCTAGATACACTATAACTGAAGCAATTAAGGATCTTTTGTATTTTTTTATGTAATTACCACTTCTGAGCCAGGTTGCTAAATACTTGGGACATTAAGGGTATAATTTCAAGGTCATTATATTTTTGTTCATCTCATTTCCAAGGAAACCTATTTGCAGACTTGCCTAAAGCATCCCAGATACTGTACATTAAAGTATGGCAAATTAATTTAAACCTACCTTCTTTCACTCAGTAGGTGCGTGTCCATTTTTCCAATGTGTAATACACAGTATATTTTTAAATGGCAAAGTATTCCTATTTTTAATGAAGCAAACAATGGAAAGACCAAATAAGCTAAAGGAGCTAACACATTTATCTCTACATTCTGCCATCTGTTTGAAACTGCTGATGTAATTCCAGTTTTAAATTACATTAGATCCTGCCTTCTGGACCCCTTTCCCTATTTACTTTTTTTTTTTATTTAAGGCTTTAGAGAAAGCAGTGCCTTCAGGTTGCTGACTCCTTAATAAGAAACTGTGTCTTTGACTGTTTTCAATCTAGACTTAAATATAGATCTCCTAGACAAAGAGGTATAATGGAAGTAATAGCTTTATTTCCAAAAGATGAAACTTATTCTTTGTGTACAATTTGACGAGATCTGTTTTCAGCAATAATGCTAGCAACCAGCAGATATGTTTATACTGTAGAAATGGCAGAGATTAAGGGTTGTGTTCTTGCATACTCTATAGTCTAATGATGGAATTTCCAGTTTTGTCTCTGCATTTATGCTTTAGAATTACTTTAATTTCTTCTGTGTAACCTCTCACCTTTATTTTACTGGCTTAATTAAGAACGCTGTATTTATTTTTCTCAGCACTTCCTTTGCCTTTTGAGTTCACAGTTGTAATTCTCCATTCCCTCCTCTGGTATCTTGTGGCTGGAATCACTTCCTTGTCTGGATCTGATCCTAATGTTGATCTTTTAAGGATTTGATTAAAGGGATATTGGTCAGGCTCTGTCTTCAGATCTATCAAACAGACTGAATTTTTCACTGTCACATTTAAGAGTTGAAATCATGATTCAGATTTTAAAGCATTTGCATCACAGAAATTAAATGAACGTTGTCTGGTTTAGGTTTTTTTCTTTACTTTTGTTACATTCAGTACGTACCCACAGAGCAGCCAGAAGTATAAGGACTTGGAAAGAAACATAGAGTCCTATACCGAAAAGTTTGCACACTTGTCATTTGCATTGATTTTAAAAAGAGGAAACACGTAATTAAAAATTAAGTAATGTATTTCAAGCTATATTTTACTCATCATGGTACAGAAATTTTTCAGGAGTATATTTTCAAAAGTCATGACAATGTTTTAAATAAATATACAGATTTTAAAATTATTTGTACGACTTATCCATTAGAATTTCTGAACCATACCAGACAAAAACATGAAGAAAACATAGCAATACATTGCCTTGATTCTGATCCTTTCATTGAAAATTTACATTTTTAATGAAAAGCAATTTCATTGCAATATTTACCTAAATTTAACTCGGAAAATTCTCTAAAAGCAAAATGAAACCCCACAAAAAGGAAACCTTTCTTCTTTGCTTTGGTAGCAAACCAGGCATTGGCTTCATTTGGAATTTAAAGAGATTATTTTATCCTTTATTGTCTGAAAAAATATAGAAAATTTGTTATTAATAAAATTTAATTAAATACAGAAAATATAATTCATAGCAACTCTAATTCTCTTACTGAATTGTATCTAGGAGCTATGTCTATCATCAAATACGCATCTTAAATTTTTACGCATTTGGTAGATTAGTTGCTGATCCATGCAAGTTTCTATGAAAGAACTTTGATCCAAGTTTGAAAGTTTAGCCTTGCTAAATCAATCTTAGCAATAAAAAATACATATAATCAGTCTCCATGGCTTCAACTACAAGGTCCAACACAAAAACTGTGAGCCTAATCCTATAGCTCAGGAACCAAGAGTGGGAGGAGAGAAACAGAGGCAGTTATAGAACATAGAATCACAGAATCAGAAGGTTGGAAGAGACCTCTGAGATCACCAAGTCCAACCGTTCCTGTCACCCCACTAAACCCTGTCCCTAGGGAACTCATCCACCCATTTTTTTAAACACCTCCAGGGATGGCGACTCCATCACCTCCCTAGGCAGCCTGTTCCAATCCCTGACCACTCTTTCAGTAAAGAAATTCTTCCTAATGTCCGGTCTAAACCTCCCCTGGCACAACTTGCAGCCATTTCCTCTTGGCCTATCGCTGTCACTTGTGACACTTGTGACAATAGCCCAGCACCCACCCCGTCACAACCTCCTTTCAGGCAGTTGTAGACAGTGATGAGGTCTCCCCTCAGCCTCCCCTTCTCTACGCTAAACAACCCCAGTTCCCTCAGTCGCTCCTCGTAGGACTTATTCTCCAGCCCGTGAGACAAGGTTCAACTTGATCGCTTCACTCGGTGCGAGTGGATGTGTATTCAAATACAGATGGTTTTTTATCCAGGGTCCGAATAGGTGTGCCAGCCCACAGCGCTCTATCTGTGGAACAGTTTTTAGCTAGTAACATGACTGTGCTTCAGCACCCACCCTATTTGACCTGGCTCCCAGAGATTCCTGATTCTTCTTGAAGATCAAGATGAAGCTCAAAGGAACCCATTTTTTGTTGGTAGAAGATATGGAAGCAAAACCAATGGAGAACCTTAACAGCCTTTCAGGAAATAATCTGTGGAATTGTTTTGAGCATTGGTAGCATTGTATGCAGCTGTGTGTTGACTCAGAAGGGAACTATTTTGAACATGATCATAGTTGATTTTCTTAATTTGTTAAAAAAAAAACAAATTACAGGCAGTCTCATTTTTTATCATCATCATGCTTAATCATAACAAAAATGTGGTGATTAAAATGCAACAGACTTCTTGTAAGATTTCTGTGTTTCCTCTCTAAGCCACTGAAATCAATGGCTAAACTAAAGCAGTGGCCCTCTGTTGGGAATGTGGATGACTTGTTGTTGGTTGGGTTTTTATTTACGTATAGCCTGGCCATCACCAGCAGTGAAAAACTGAAGCACGGAGATGTAATATTCCCTCTACACTCAAGCATTGTCAACCCTGGGTGAATGGATATGGCGAAAGTCAATAGCTTCCCATGAACTATTGAAGACTAAACCAAGTAGTACAATATTCACCCTTGACCTGTATTTTCAGGGGCTGGTACAGAACCATGTAATCATTTATTACATATTTTCATATAGATTCTACTCTATGGTGATTCTTCTGGCTACAAAAAGATATCTGCAGAAAAGTCAACCAGAGAGGCCCTGGTAAAAAAAAGCACACACGTATTTTAAATAGATCTGGAGCTGATGAACGTGCCAAAATACTGTCAGTTAAAACTTGTCATAGGAGCTCATATCAGCTTTTCATGGATATAGACAGTGATGCAGAGCAGAGCAAGGATTGTTGAGTTTCTGATTACAAAAATACCATTAACTTATGAAGTCTGAGCAGTGTTTACCAAACAAAGAACTTATTACTCCACCCCAGCCCGTGAGAAAAAAATAATTAAAGTCACATTATTTCTTCAAATGCTCTGATTCTAAATGCTTGGTAACCAGCTGTCTATTGTGGTCATACTCATACTTCTGCACAAAATTTGTATTCTAGACCTACATGAAATTAATATACAAAATGAAACTGAGTGAATGATTTGTTAGAATTTTTTTTTTGTGAAAATGTACTGAATATTTCATGATTCAAATTTCAAACAACTGTAAACTTAAAATATCAAGTTTTGCTGTGATGCATAAAAACTATTTGTCATAACTGTAAATACAAACTGTATTCACTCCTTGTAAGAACCATAATTATGACAAGAAGTCTCAGAAAGTTGTAGTTAAGGTTAGGAAGGAGTCTATGTAGTGAGCGCAATAAAATTCCTCCCAAATTTTTTAAATAATGTTGTCTCTCTTGAGGATAGAATGCATTTTGTTGGAATCATGATTTGCAAATTAGTTAGGGTCACCAGAACTCAAACAAACATTGTCATTACATCCCTAGGACAGAATAAAATAAAAAGTTAAAGAATATGTCTTAACAAGTCCTGTGCCAGTTTATTTCTAAGAATCTCCAAACATTTTCTCCACTCTGGACACCACAGGCATTTCAATACAGCTTCTGGTCTTGAAAAGCCTTTAGTAAATTGAAATGTAACACTAATACCATGGTCTCTATTTCCCCTGGAGTAAAATATATGTTGTTGTTCTTGATACCTATGCTGCTGAAAATATCTGATACTTCTTAAACTCAGAAGTGCATGAGTTCATAGGATAGTGAAACTGATTTTTAAACTGATTGCATAAATTTGATTTGATCGGTTAATGTATCTAGTGATGCTGAGATCTTACTTTTTCCTCCAGTTCTTTTCTTACTATTGATTTAATGAACTGCATTTCTAGAAAGGGGGCCTCTGCAGCAGCTCAGGTGTTTGAATCCTTCTAAGACACATACATTTCAAGAGAAATGCAGTCCAGGTGAATTGCCCTATATCAATCCCATCAAGAAAGTATGTGCACAAATTACATTAAATTACATAAATTACAGATGTTGCTATCCCCAACCCACTGTGATACTGAGGCCCATCTTATCTGAAAGAGAAGCTCTGCAAGACAGACGGATGGTAGCACGCTATGAACTCTGCAAACAGTGTAACGCTCTGGGTTGTTTCACAGAAGAGGCTCCGACTGTGGCATCCTTCTGTTGGAAGGAGGGGGGGCTGCCTGATCTGACCATACAGACAGTGTATGATTTTGGAAAAAGAGCAGAAATACTGTGGTTGCTGTAGTGGTTCAGCGATAAAATAGAAGTGAGGCTTATAGGGAGGAATAGCCTGTCCCATAGCCAGGACCCCAACATAAAACTCCAATTAGAAACCTTCAAAAAATCATTAGAAGCTATGAAACGTGAGCGTGAAATGTTGTTCATATTTTCAAATAAAGATGCTAATTTTAAAAATGCATATGCCTGAATGTGTTTACTTTATACACCTTCGAAGATGTTCTGTGAATGCAGCTTGAATCCAGACTTAATACGATTTGCAATGAGCTAGCTAATGAGCTTCTGATTTTGAACTTGACTCCATTTTCAAAAGATTAGACCGTCTGAGAATCACATTATTCTTATTTTCCTAAAATATATGAATCTAGCTACAGTAAGGATGCAAAATACTGCAGAACACTCAGACTCAGAGATTATTTAATCAGTAATAAAATGACATTGTAGGCAGCATAGCAGTACTTCCTAAATCCCTTGTCGCATGGTCAGTTTATTTCATTAGAATCTGTGCTGGCTGTTCTCCAAGGATGCAGAACTAATGTTATCTGCAATTATTGGATTTTGTTAAGCCCAGAGAATTTAACAGGTATGGTGTTAATGTTTGAAGAATAGCCAAGCAAAACTCTATTGCTCATTGTTCAACAAAATATTAGGGCACAGCCCTATTATACTTTGTTATAATATGAGTCAGATCAGCAGAATAAGTAGCTCTGCACGTTTTCTTCTTGTGCAGTAAATGCAATGCGGTCTTTGCCATTTTGCAAATTATGGGCTTTTTACTGAAAAATCCTTTGCTGAGAAATAAGATGTAAACTAATTTCTAACAAGTAAGCGCATGATATCTACCTATCATTGTCATATTCCTGCCTATTGGAAAAATAATCTGTTGACAGGAAAAAGAGAACATAATCTTGCCTAACCATCACTAGAAACCTCAATGCCTTTTAATTAGACCTCAGCAATCATAAGTTATCCAGGTGTGTATTGTTCTTTATTGATCAAGCTGTGAACGGAAAAGACCGCAGGTAATAACTAGCTCTGGGCTCAGAATTGCAGTGTGATCAAGGAAGCTTCTGAATGTTGACACTTTCTGAGAGCAACAGAGACATGGGCCCCCTAGCAGAAAGAAAGAGGTGAGTTTGAAGGCAACTGAATCTTGGCAAAGGTTTAAACTTCCCATTTGTAATTGTATTATTTATTGTAAATGTAATCATTACATATTATAAAATTACAAATAAAAATATTGGCAATTCAAATATTTTCCTAAAGAGAAAGAGCCCAAAAAATTCCATTCTAGGGAATACAGACCCAGTAGACAAATTTAAAATATTTTGGGAAACCAAAAGCTCCCATAGGGCATTTTTTTCTTACAAAAGGTCTCTTAACTGAACATTCAATACTATCATTGATCAATCAAATTTAAAAGCTTTTAAAGTTTCAAATTGCATCATCATCATTAATTCTGATTCTGACAGCTAAGCTTTCTATTGAAGCAGCCTGGCAATAAAACACAGTGGAAAACCAACATATGTATCCTGAAAATGTCCTTTTTCTATATCTGCAGTCCATCAGTCCAAATTACCCTGCTCTTTTCCCACTGTCTGATAAACAGGAGCTGCAGAGAATGGTATCAAAAGAGAATAGTTTGATTACTTTCCCCCTTCAGTGTCTTGGCTTCTACTAACAGAGAACATTTTAGTGGAAAATGGCAAAATGGTTGGAGGAACCTACAAGGCAGGACACCAGTATGGCCATTAAGAACTACTAATGCCAATGACTGAGAAAAAAGGTTCTATCTTCTCACATATCCATCTGCTGAATTTGCCTTCCATAGCTGCCAAAACACCTGTCATAGTGGCACGTGTTGACAGGGCCATTGGCATGCTACAAGGAGACCAGTTCCCCAGGGTCTCCCAGGACACCACTGCCTCTGAGTCCCAGCACCCCAAGACCTACCTGGTGCCTTTGGCCCCTGTCCAAGCTCCTGTCACATAGCACCCAGGCACAGTGCAGGGCAGGGCAGGGGCTGGTACCTGGTAACCAGATGACCAAAGAGGCTGGGCTGAGGTCAAGTGGGGGAGGGAATGCAGCAAGGCATGGTCTGGCCTGGCATCCGTGCCCAGCAGGCCAGGCCACAGTCAGACTGTGGGTCAGGGTCCTCTTCAATGAGGTCCATTGTCAGGTGCAGGCACGGCTGTGTCAGACAGGGATATGGACACTTCTGATGCTGGTTACTCCCCTTGTGCTCCTTGTGGGACGTGGAGGGTTGTCATGGAGGGGTCAAGCTAAGTATGAATGCAGCTGTGGGACTGGGCCCAGCACTACACAGGCAATGGGTGATATTTGCATTGGCTGTGCATGGACTGATGAGCTGGGGGCAGCAGTCTGCAAGCTGAACACAAGCTTGCAGCACGACCTGAAAGCAAAGAAGTCTAAAAGCACTCTGGGCAGCATCAGTAACAGCAGAATAGCTGGTAGACTGAGGGAAGTGATTATCCCCCTTTACTCAGTTGTTGTTAGACCAATAGAGTATTGCATTCAGTTTTGGCAACCCCAACACAAGAAAGTAATGGATAAACAGGAACAAGTTCAGCAGAAGTCTACCAAGGAGGCTGGGGGCTTGGGTGCTTAGTCTGGGAGGCTAAGGGAACCAAGAATTGTTCAGAGGAAGAGAGGGCTTCAGGAGCACCTAACATCAGTCTTCCAAAACCAAGAGGAATGTTACTAGGGAGGTGAATCCAGGCTCTTCAGAGTGGTGTGTGGCAGGAGGACAAGAAGGAACGGGCAAAAATTGAAATAAGAGATGCTCAGACTGAATATAGGGACAACTATTTTTACCATGAAGATAGTCAAACATTTTAAGAGGTGTCCAGAGAGGCTGCTCGGTAATGTTAGAGGTTTTTGGTACGTGGCTAGATAAAACCCCAAGCAACTCATTCTGACCCAATTCAGTCTGGACTAGAAACTGCTGGAAGTCCTTTCCAACATAAACTATTGTCTTATTTGGAGTATGATTTGTTCTTTTCTGCACAGTGGGTGCACTGTGACAGGGAGAGCTAAAAGAATGTTCTATGGCTGGTGGTTCTAGTGTAATGGTTTCAGAGTTGAATATTTTCAAGGCTATTTCTGTTTTATGAGTTTGATCTCAGATGAGTGTCTTACTCTTCCCAGAACAAAATGAACACGTCAGGTGGTCCGCTCTGGAGTGGAGATGTGGTTCTTGGCTTGGGAATAACTTAGCTTTGCACTAAAGAGAGACTCATGGAGGCATTGAGAGCCTCCAATATAAGAGTAACCAGTAAGAAGAAAAAGATAGAGACATGCAGACATCAGAGGCAACGGAAACAAAAACATGTCTAGGGAGCAGGAAGCACAGTACAGCTTTTACTGTAATTCTGAACATCATGGAGCTTCTTTGAAACCCACTCTAGAAGAAAAGACCCATCTGCAAGAGCTTCTTATTTCCAGTCTGTCTTATCTAGCGACTGAAATATCTCACTCAAAAATTCTAGTTGTTATAGTTCATATTCTAAAATAATCAGCTTTGGGGATTTTGGGGGGAAGATACTAAAAGGAAAAAGCACCAGGTGCACCTGAAAACTTTGAAACTCACAAAGCTTTTTAGGATGAAGAAGGGAAGGAACTTGGATATCTCACATCCTGGGGGCATCAGCTATTAGATTGTTCAGTAACATGGAACTATCATTAGAATTGCTTCTGTTTTATAAGGAAAATTTCTTAGATGTCTGAGTCTGGAAGAGGTTTTAGGGTCAAAACTTTTAAGAGTGCTTTTCCAAAGAAGGACAATTTATAACATTCATCTTTTGGCTGGATTACTTGTTCTTTGGCATAGGATACTTGTCTTTCTTTTCTCCCCAAATACTGATTGTAGGGTTTTTTTTCATAAAATGTCCTTGTTCTCCCTGGGCACTCAGGAAGCCAATTCAAGGCTATGAACTCTGCTGAAAAGAGGAACTATGCAGTGGTCCATTAGAATTTGTCCAATTTTAGCTATTGCCTTTTGGGTCTAAATCCTGGAAGCATGAGGTTGAGACCTTCATAAAATTTCCTTTGAATTCCTCAGATCTTGGAAAGATAAGGGACATGTTTTCAGAATGGACTACAGTATCTGAAGAATATGCAGTTTTTACTGTTACTTTTTCTTTCAGGCTCAATCCAAAGAATGTTTCTTTAACTTGCCTTCAGTTTTTAACAAATGTTTTTACTCCACAGTGAATCCCATGACACATTTTTAAAATTGGATGTCTTCAGAGAAAGAGTGTTTCAGATAGTATTCTTTTTGAAAACGGTTAATTTCAGGGAGCGACCAAAGCAAGGCTGCATCACAAGGAGGGCAAGATGGAAGCTAATGGTCACACTAACAGTCACCCTTACTGACCAGGATACAGTCCTGCAGCACCCAAGCTGTGAGATAACAAGTCCATAGATAACCCTAAAGCAAAACTACAAACCAGATCTATTCAGGAGACGCAGCCAGAGTCAAAGTTGCAGTATGGTCCAGTGTCTATCCAGGAAGCAGAGCCAGTTGTGTCTAAACATAGTTCCAACACTGCTCCAGCAAAGGCTTAAATGTAGATGGAGCTCCTTGGCCTGTGAGCAGAGGATGTGGAGGGGGCGCCAAGTCAGGTTGGACAGGGCCATTAAGCCCTATTGGTGAATTCAGAGCCCTGACTCATAAGTTGTGCTAAATATTAGAAAAAGCCTATGATTCATTATGAATGATTGCTGTTTGATAACAATTGTATTGCAATATATATATGTTTGCTGTAATCAGTTAAAGTACGTAAGCGTGAATAAGCTAGAAAAATAGTTGTTTTGAGGAATTTCACATGTTTAAAATAGGGTTTATAAAGTTGAATAATTTCCCTAAACACACACCAACCAAAATGTGAATTTTAATATGATTGGCTTTTGTTCTAAACCCCTGTATTCAAGGTAGAAAGAAAGAAAGCTTCAAGCTTATTGTTCTTCAAGGGATGAAATGTATGGTGGAAATTCAGACAAGACTAAATTCTTTGTGAGCTAAAACCAGCTTTTGACTGTTAACCACAAAGGCAACAATAAACTGATGGTCTTGTGGGAACAATAATTAGGAATACAATTTGACCCTAGAATAATTTTTCCTCCTTTTCTCTTTCTCTTTCTTGTACCTCTCCAGTGAAGGAAAATCATGGAATTGATAGATTTGGGCTATTATTTTAGGTTATTGCTGAAAATAACAAAAGATATAAAAAGGAGTTTAACACAAAGCCTCCATTGCTTTAAGAATAATTTGATAGTCTGTTTCTTGAAAAAAATAGATATTAAAACATACATATCATTACCTACTTGTCAGTAACTTATCAGTACTTGCAAGAATTCCTCTTATGGTGGCTGAGCAAGAAATGTGATCTGGCTTTTGTGGATGTTTAATGCTAAGTTTTTCCAGTTTCAGACGGTGATCAGACCTTTGTTACTCCAGTAGCAACCAAACTCACACTGGACTGACTTCCCAGTTTTATTTTGAGTTATTCATTAAGGACAAACATTTAACCTACTGATGCAGATTTTCTTTTTTTCAGAGCAAGGTAAGCCTTCCCTCTACCTAGAAAAAAGAGTCAGCCAAATATTGCTGAGAAGTTTGGGAGGCCCCCGTTAGAATTGACAGCCCCAGATAGGATGGATAGGATGAAATGAGTAGGAGAACTGTACAGGGAATTTGAAATTAAGGTGTTTTTTAGAGTTTCACAGAAATTGATACAGTGCCACAGAGAAGTCTGGTAGCTCTGGTAGTGCAGCCTTGGGATTCAAATATGGGTCTGCTGGTTTTTGCATTTCAGCCATGCAGATTGCCCTCATTCCGGCTGTAGCTTTGGACAGTTGGCACTGGAGAAAATGAACATAAAAAAACCTTCATATTATCCCTGACCAAACATTACATGCAGATTTTCAATGGATGAGAGCCATCCTTTGTAAATACAATGCATCATGAGAACTCTTAATGTTATGTTGTGACATTTCGGGTGAGGAAATAAGTAGTTTAAAATAGTAGCTCCCTTTCCTCCATTAATTAGCTTATAAAAACACAGGTAGCAAATGATGTCTTTTCGGCAACAGTGATTTAGCTAGAAAATGATTCAAGTACAGTCAGGGTTGTACCTCTACCTGTTAAAAAGATCCAAGCATAAAGGAGGCACGTTGACCTCTTCCTCTTTAATTTCCTCAAAACTCTAAGAAGAGGGAAGAACAAATCTTCTTTAAAGACAAGCAAGCCATCTGATAAAATGTTAATGTCTATTTTTGGCACTGATCAGATTTATTGTTCTTGTTGCTCTTGTACATTTTTGGACTTGGACATCTAGGTCTCTGATATGGAGACATTTTGTCATTTTTACCCCAATGCATGAGACTGAATAGAGGTCTGCAAAATTAGAATTCACCTATGGTGTGTTACACAGCCTGAATGATAAAAATTTAGCTTTAACCAATGATTTTACTTTTCAATATTTTCTTTTTAGTTTAGTACTTCACCACTGAATATTTTTGCATATAAAAATAACAATCATATACCAACTTCAGCTGGAAAAGTTCTGTTGAATTTTATTGCCATTGGTGCCCATGAAATTCTTCTTTGTGAAGTACCGTAAAGCACCAGAACCTGACAAGGAGTCACTCGCACAGTGGAAGTTCTCAGATGTGTTGGGTCTCATGGCAAGGTGGAACCATGGTGATACATACCATCTACTGGGACCCCATGCACTAGCAAATTCTCAGGTAGTGCTTGGTGGCCAGAGAATCTGCTTGAAACTGTGCCTTATTAAATCAAAGGTAATTCTTGGCAAGCTGTAGTGATAAATGCCAACTGGCAAAGCTGTTTTGAGCAGGCCACTTGCAAAGTCTCATAGACAGCTGATGGTTCAAAGACCGAGGTATGGAAACTACTGCATTTCTCTGCAGGCTAAAGGCATCTTTTGTTACATAGCGTTTTACACTTTTAACCAGTTTAGTATTAGAATTGTGATTTCTAAAATTTTAAGAGAGCTTTTCCTAGTATCACAGAAATAACATGATTGTGTTTTTTCAGCCTTCAGATGTATGAAAGAAATTGTTGAATAATCATAATATTTCAATCAAAATGTTATTCAGATTTGTGTTCATGTTGCTTTGTTTTCACTAGGCAATTCACTGGATGAAGTATTCATAAATGTTACAGAAATATTAAAGAATATTTATGGACATACTTCATAGGAATTCAGTAAAGTAGTTTTACCCTGAAAACATTATTTGATGATGTATGTTACATCAGGTGTAACAAAGAAACATACAACAAATCATACATGCATCCAGAGTAGCTGAAACATTTACTTTCAAAGAATAGTGCACATACAGTATACATAGCAACAGTTACATCCAGAAATAATCTGTAGAAGTCAGTGCCTTTGAAACAATCACAGAATCATAGAACAAGTTGGACCTTTCTGAGATAGCAAAGGTATTGACTGCACTTTTTAATTATAGCACTTAACCACTTACGGAGCCCATTGAAGGAGTTGTCCATATTGTTTTCCAAGTTACTGGTGCTTAAAAAAAAAGGCCTACATAAACCACTTCTCACTAGTTGAACTCAAAGCCTGTAAATGCACTTTCATTTTTCATTCTATATGATGGTGCTGCAGTCATAGTTTTTGATATTAAGTTCTCATGAAAAGCATCATTTTGCTGATATCAGTCGTCTTTTACTGCATTCCCTCTCCCTGAAAGTTTTGTTTCCCTCTATGAGATCAGCCAATTTTGCTTTTAGAAGTTATTCTTTATAGATCTGATAATATTTATCACTAATGATTCCTTTACTCATCTGAGAACTTGGAAAAGACTCTCTAGAAGGCTGCTGTAACCTGCGTCCAGACGTCTACATCTCCCTGGGTGCTTGTTTGCATAGGTGAGATTAGATGAAGTTCAGCAACCAACTAGAAAGGTTCATGAACCCTAAAGCAGTTCTTCCCAACATAGGAAATATCTTTTTTTCTTTAAGATATTTTATTCTTTTACTTCTGGCAGTGACTATTTTGGCTTGTGCTGAAAGCATTGACCTCCTTTGTGCAACACAGATTATCAACTCAGAGAGGAATGTACAGTAGCCTGTTGAGAAAATCTTCTGTCAGTGTTATCTTACTTAAAAGCCAAAGCAGATGGAAGGACAGAAAGACTGTGTTAAGACCCTTTGTTAAGGTCTGTCTCCACGACAGCTTTTGTTGAAGCAAAGGTTTAGGCCATGCTACTCAAACAAAAGTGAGTAAAGGCAGAACATAGCAGTGCAGTAAAAGCACCAATGTCGTAATTCTACATTCGACTTCCTGTAAAAACTATTGTAAACTCTGTACTAGATAAAGCTGGGACAGCCTGCATCTGAAGTAATTGCTGCTCAGTCTACAAAATGATTGGATCAAATAGGAAGAAGATGACAATATGCAAGATTTTGCTAGAGTGAAAACTAGACATATTTTAGAGGCTGAAGAAGCAAAGGACTTTGAAATGTTGTATTTGTCTCAGCTTCACAACAGAAGTCAAACTGCTGACTTCCATGCATGTTTGTGTGGCTAAAGGTACTGGTTTTCCACGTTAATAAAGAAACTGGACTTTCGCAGAAGTAAATAATAATAATAACAACAACAACAATAATAATAATAATAAGAGGTATAATATCATTTATGATGGTGACACAAATATATAAATCTTTGTGTTAGATGTGTGATCAATGAGAAAGAATGATTAAGAATCCATGTTAAAATTTTAATGGAGATTAATGGACCCAAGTGTGCAGCCAGTTTATTAAGGAAAGAAATCCCACTTAATTTACATCAGTTTAGAAAAATGTTCGGAGAGGGTTCTGATGAAGGGAAAATCAGAATGGGCATCCATTACATGGCAGATAAACCATCTCAGAGTACACATTTTCCTTATTATCACCAATATAGAATTACATTGATCCCATTAAAGTATTTCATATAAGGCCTGCTGCTTCATACAAAATACCTCTGAACCCCCTGGTGTCATCTTATTGCTAAGACTAAACCAAAGACATATCTACTACTTTTTTGTTTAGCTCAGCCATTAAACATACTATTACATTGTACTCTTACAAACTTCATAGACGGAAAGATTTAAGATTAAATAATAGGTCTGAGAAAATTCCTGTAGACATATTGAAAACACTTCTTTTCAACAGTCAACTAAGTATCAAGGCTACTTAATGATCAAATCAAGATTTGCAGACACCACAGCCTGCACACTCTTTCTTAGAAGATTTTAATCTTTGTCCTTGTCCTTCAGTGGAGTTTCTTTCCAGAGCATCTTCGCTTAATAAATGCCTTTCAAGAAGGCTTTAGTACAAGTGAGAGAGTACTTGTGTAGCAATCTTGAGTTCTTATCAGCTGTATAGTGATCAGGTGAAGGAATAATTGATTTCAATCAGCAACACCTGTTCTTATAATTGCTCAAGTGATTATAATTCAATAATAAAAAGCCAATTTAACTATCTTTACTCAGATATTAACCTCTGATATACAGCATAAGAGTGAAATTGAAATTGGTTAAATTCTCTTAAGAAAACAATTGACATCATACATGTATCCCATTTTGGTCTGTTTTCTGTCTTATTTTCCCTTGTTATTTTCCCTTTTTTTTTCCGAAAAAAATATGTTTACACATTCTCAATTGAAAGACCCCCATTGTCATCCATTTTCTACCATTGTCAAATAAACACCTTCTCTCAGAAGGCTCAATTCTTTTCATTTTTTTCTATAGTTATCTTGTTATGACTTGCCTGTTTCAGGATGGCCTTATATTGTTGACAGATAATTCAATTTGCTATTTCCTATAATATCTAGATCCATTTCCACAAATAGCCAGTTATTCTTCCTCCATTTTTGTGCACTTTCTCTTCCATACCCAAGTATAAATATTTGCAGTTGTTCTGACTGAACTGCACCCAGTCTTTTTTTCTAGGCACTCCTCCATTTTGTCGAGATCATTTGTATTCTGAGCCTGTTTTTCTGCATTCTTGCAGCCATTCCCTTCTTCATGTTGTGTGCTAAGTTTGCCGGCTGTGCAGTCTATTTTACAAGACTCTAATAAAAATATTGAATACTAAGAGGTCTAAGGGGTGTTAAAGCAGATCTCCTCTCAGCACATTTTGTCATTCTAGCTACTAAATTAATATTACTAAGACACAGCATTTCCTTTTTTTTTTTTAATGAGATACTTGTTCTGAAAACAGAAATAAAAGGTCTATGATTTCACCCTCAACCTTCTTCTCTCTTCACAAATTAAACTAGGAGTTTGTATTTTTGAAATCTTCTGGCATCTCCCTCTCTTCTGTGAGTTCTCAAAAACAATATCAAATCTTCTTGTGGCAAATGTTTGACACAGAGTATTCCACAGTGAATATTTTTTTGGCACAGCTGATCTGAAAGCAACTAAACATATTCTGTAACCTGCTCTAGTAACCTCTTCTAGTCTTTGTATCTGATCTGTTAGCTATTGACTTGCAGTTGTGAAGAGTAAAGAAAAAATAAATAAATTAAACATGCTCATGTTCTTGGTCTTATTTGCCCATACCATCATTTGTCCTTCAACAACCAGATCAAAACTTTTCTGGTCATGTCCTAAGCACTGATGTAGTTAGAGAAAGTGTAACTAGACATTACTCATCTCCCTCATTAGATACATCATATACGTATTCCTAATTTTATTTGTATGTACTTAAACTATTTTTTATGTTTCTTCCTTCTACATGCTTTTTTTCTAGCTAGATTGTGGATTATCAACAACTTCTGTTCTCAACAAGATGAAGTATAATGTTGCCTGTCTTGGCCACCCAGTACTGCAAGGTAGTGACGCTGTTATTTTCTTCCTTTTATTTTGTTATGAGAGACGTAAATATTCCGCTAATTTATCCATCCAACAGCCAGGATTAGTGTTTTATGATCCTATTGGAAAAATAGTATATAACTCAGTCTTTCTTTGGTGTCAGTCATGAGCCAGAGGAACACAGCAGTCTGGGGACATTGCTGTCAATTCTATCTCCACGGTGCCACCTTCTGACAGGCAGAATGCAGCCGCTTCGGTGCTCCGACAGCCAGCTCTAAAGGCAAAATATCACTGCAAGGAAAGAGGAGTTCAGGCAGCGGGATTGGACTTGTGAGAACACATCTGCCTGAGACGGGAGAGATGTGGGTGTGAGGGTCAGAAAGGGAAATTTTAGGAGCATGACCTGGCATGTGTGTTGTTTTCTGTGTTGCGTGTAGAACAAAGTGGGGTTCCTTTCAGTCTACTGGATGCTAAGGCTAAAACATTGTGCAAATGCTGGTTGTGAGGTTTGTGCCATGTTGAGTGATCAGCAATGAAAGAACGAACGGAAAAGCAAATATTTTCAGGTAGTTTATTTGACAGGAAAAATCTTGAAAACTGAGCAGCTCAACGTGACCTAGAAATGTGTGCTTGCAGCCCAGAAAGCCAACCATGTCCTGAGCTGCATAAAAAGAAGCATGGCAAGCAGACTGAGGGAGATGATTCTCCCCCTCTACTCCACTCTTGTAAGATCCCAGCTGGAGTACTGCATCCAGTACAGCTCCCAGGCACCCAGCGTAAGAAGGACATGGACCTGTTGGCGTGAGTCCAGAGAAGCGTCAGTTAGAGGGCTGGAGGAACTCTTCTATGAAGACAGGCTGAGAGAGTTGGGCTTGTTCAGCCTAGAGAAGAGAAAATTTCAGGGACACCTTATAGCAGCCTTCCATTATGTAAAAGGGGCCTACAGGAAAGCAAATGAGGGACTTTTTACAAGGGCATGTAGTGGTACGTAATGCCTTTAAACTGGAAGAGGACAGATTTAGATTATATATAAGGAAGGAATTCTATGCCATGAGGGTGATAAGGCACTGGCACAGGCTGCCCAGAGGAGTTGTGGATGTCCCCTCCCTGAAAGGGTTCAAGTCCATGCTGGCTGGAGCTTCAAGCAACCTGGTCTAGTGGAAGGTCTCCCTGCCCATAGCAAGGAAATTGGACTAGATGACCTTCCAAATCTCTTCCGATCCAAACCATTCTATGATTCTATGATTCTATGACAGTATTTGTGCAACTCTATTCATATCCATTCAGGGTTAATTTACAATATGATGAC
Organism: Neomorphus geoffroyi; assembly: GCA_033558235.1. NCBI lineage: Eukaryota > Metazoa > Chordata > Aves > Cuculiformes > Neomorphidae > Neomorphus > Neomorphus geoffroyi. The sequence goes on along the minus strand of JAUMJM010000002.1, from coordinate 18,637,523 downwards.
AGCAGGACTAATAGAAATATTTTCAATCGAGGGAGAATAAGTTAAGCTGATATTGAAGGCTTTCCCAGTGACTTGCCACAGCTCCCAACTGGCTTATACAGAGATGAGAGCAAACAAAAGTCACTCTGCCACCAGTATGAAAGGCATGTCTTGTACTCATGACTTATGGTCCCTACTTTTCTTTCTAATTCACAGAATCATAGAATCATAGAATGGTTTGACCTGGAAGGGACCTTATAGATCATCCCTCTGTTCCTTATTTAACATATTTATATATAAGATAGGAGGAGAATGCAGGCCTGGGTTGAATGTTACAAGTCCTCCTTTCAGTACTTGAGTCCTATAAAGGGAAATGCCACGAATACTTACTGATACAGGCATTGTAAACTCAAAGAATCTATTGATTTTTTTCTTACATATTGAAGTACTCCTGTATGTACTTGATTAAAAGGAACTCAGAAATAGGTTCCTGCCCATTATTGGGCTATCTTGTTTATTGTTGATTCAAATCTTAGAAGCAATATCTCTGAAGATGCATAAGGAAAATATAACCCATCTCAGTGTATCTTGACCTCCAATACTCCTCAAAGTATTAGAGTTCCTGGAGTAACTTTAGTAAAAGTACTAGAGTATTAGATGTCTGATACTTCTGAACATTCTACTGAATTATTTTTTAGTTTAAAAATAAATACAGGCATAGAAATCAATAGATTTGTCTATAAGATGATGTGGGAAAAGAATCTGACGGAGTTGCTCTTTCAAGAAACTATTCCTCTTTGTAATATGACTCTCCCAACTCTTCTGAAATGACATGAAGTTCTCATAAAAAACTAAATGAATTAAAGAAAATTCTTGTCATTGTAAGATTTAAAAGATTATATTTCTCTGACTTTTCTGTTGTAAGAGTTAGTTGCAAATGATTTGCTATGGAAAATTGACACCTGATACTCAAAATGTGAATTGTTTTGTTTAGTTCTGACGTTTCAAATAATTGCACATTATTGCCCATTCTATGAGCATAATGCTTACAAGGCAGAAGTCTTGAAGAAACCAGGGGGCTTGGACTCTCTGTCCAAGAAAATAGTGCTGCAGGGAGTGCTGCCTAGCAGTAAGCAGCCTTGGCAAATTCTAGAAAACTGAAACTATTCAAAAAGCTTTTCTATTTTTTTTTCTTTTTTTTTCTTTTTTTGCCTAGTTTTAAAATGATATTCTCAGTGGAGATATCTGGAATACTGCCTATTTGCATCAACATGAAGGGAAAATTCTGTCATATTATTTAAAAAGAGTTGAATCCAATTGAACAGGAAAGGTGCTCCTTGTTACGTGACTTGAACAAATATGTTTCCTTTTTTTTTTTTGTGGTTATGCCTATACTTTGTCTTCCCCTCTTTAGAAAGACTCTCTGTCCTGGCATTCTGGGAATATTGCGACACGTTTCTATGGATTATGTAAGCAAGATGTTTTCTATCATATAGAACTAATTTTTTTGTTTTCTCTAGGTCAGTTGCTACCCTCAATACTAGATCACTGAAAATGCATGATTATGGTGCATAGCAAAACATTACAGCACAGGACTACTTGCGTAAGGTTTCTTCACTGTTTTACAGACAATCTGTAAAGAAAGAGAAAATGGCTCATTATGAAGCTATCTAGAGATGTCTTTGCAGCTCCCCAAAATTAACTTTCTCCAATGTGGTTTACTTCTTTATGGGAGGGCCAAGATCTCTGATAAGGTCTTTGTAAGCTTCTCTTAAAGAACAAATTAAAAGAACAACTGAGAAATGTGGCTGTGTATGTTCAGAAACTTGCTGAGTTTTCCAGGTCACAGAAGTCCATTTCCTGTCAGTACAAGAGGAGAGTGAAACCACTGATTTGTTTATGGGTGAATGAAAATCCTGTGGCTTTAGAGTGCTTTGTGTATGTGGAGGAGGAGAACTGGGAAAAGCAGGGAGTTGTTGGGGTTTTTTCCCTGAGCTGGCTCTTCTACATCCTTAAGTGAGGAAAACATCGAATCTTGAACTCAGTTTCCTCCACATGCAGCTTATGGGGCAGCTCTTACCTTAGGGATTTGTGGAGGACTGGTAGGACACAACTATGTGCACCTGGGTTTAGGAAGTTTCCCCATTTTCTGTCTCTTGAAGGAAGAAGAGTAGAAATCAGCTGGATGTATGGGCACACCTGGAACCATTCCTTTTCCCATTATCTCATACAGAATCCTAGTTTAGTTGTGTGTGAGCACTACATTTTGGAAGGGCTACACCTATTTGATAATACGTCCCTGTGAACACCAAAGTAATATACATCAGTCCTAAATAAAGGATTGGTATAGCAATATGACATTATCCTGAGTGAGTTTAAAAGATTTGGTGTGAGGATTTAATAGAACGAAAAGTGCTGGGATCCAGGAATTATTTGTGTAAGTTAATCTAGAAATGCTGCCATGCAGCATTCCAAGTAAGAAGAGAGGACTGCAGTTTGTATGCAAATAAATCTTGTGCACGGAGAAAGATTGTTTTTGACAACTTGACTCTAGCAATGCTGCAAGGCACCTAGAACAGTCGTGCTTTCTATTTTCTCCAGTTCCTTGTATTCCTTGAGGTGCTGATAATGGAAGACTCCTACTCAAACTAAATGTAGCTCATGTTAACAGAGACAGCAAATACACATGGTAGCTTTCACATTGTTCTGTGAAATCTTTTGACTTCTTTCATGCCTTTTCCATAGGGCAAGCTGTGAAACAACATATATTTTCTGTCACCTGTGTTAAGATTTCAGCACTGGGATTACAGAAGATGTGCTGGTCTTCAGAAGAACATCCAGAAAATGTTTTTTGAATGATCTTTGGTCTCCCTTTAAGCTTCAAAGGAACTGCATCACTTTCTCCTTAACCTCAGTAATTGCTGCTTAAAAAAAAAAGAAAAGACAGATTTAAAAAAGAAATCATGCAATCTAGAAACATACTTTCCATCTGTGTATTGCGGCTGAAATCCAAAATAGGCCAGCTGGTCATAGCACAGCTCACATATTCACAGTATCTGTCCTCTGAATAAGTCATTTCATCATAAACAGTGGAAAGCAAAAAGCAGAGTCTAAGCTTCTCTGATTTCCCCCCTGTGTTTGACACTCAAAGGACTGGAAAGTACTAAAAGACTCTTCTCCAATGTTAAATTTGATATTGTCATTGCATTTTATTTGCTGCTCAAATATGTCTTTTTAAAACTGTGTGATCCAGGATGTGGAGTGGAATGTTTGTTGTGGCAAATGCCTCTCTTTATTGGAGCAGTTTGGTCTGGCAGTGTTCCCAGTTTGCTGTAGATTTAGCAAGTAAGTTGTGCACATTCCCTTGATTTTTGTTCTTGCTTTTTGTGGCACTCTATAACTTGAGAGCTCCTGGAGTTTTACAGTAGTGTCTTTCAGTATCTATATTTTCTATCTAATCAATAGGAGTTGATCCCAGCAGACTAGAAATTCCTCTTTAATTTGGAATGTCTCTTTTCTTCCTCTCCGTATCATTGATTTTGCTTTGAGGAGCAGACACTGTGCACAGAGTTTGCAACCTTCCCCACTTCTTCCCCAGGCTGGAATGTATTGAACCATTGACTGCCACTCTGTGCTGAGTCCTCTTAGGTATAAGATAGAGACAGTAGGTCAGGCAGGTGATGAAGGATGAAAGGTGAGAACCACGGTAATAACACCTAGGGATTATCAAGGGAAAAGTCAGTCATTGTAGTCTTTTGAGGTGATCTAAAACAATTTTGATCAGATACAATAGATATGGAGCAAATGACCAAATCCAAAACATAACCAGCGAAGGAAATATGAACGTGACTGAGGAAACTCCTGCAGTTACGAAAGGTACCGGTCTCTCAGTGTGGGGGCACCAGAACTTGTGAAGCTGGAAGAGCATTGTGGCAATGCTTCAGCTCTTCCCATCTTCCTCATCTGAAGTTTGGGGAGCCTTCTCCATCTGTTTTTGTGGTCCTCCCCTGAACTTGCTGCAATTTTTCAAAATATTTCTTGCACTGAGGAGAATTATGTCAAATTTTTGTAAGAACTAGAGTAAACAACAGATGAACTTATAGTTTAGTGCTTTACTCTTTTGTCTGGTTTTACATTCTTAAGGTATTAATCTGGATAGATTGTTTTAAGTGCTTTGTCTACCTAACGGCCAGACTTTTGGATAATACAATGATGGAAAGCATGACGCTACAGTCTATATCTTCAGCAAAAGACTACTAAGTTTGGAGTGTGAATATATGCAAAAAAATGACTAGTTTCATAAAAGTAACCAAACCCCTTTGGTTTCCATGTAGTCAGTCTTGCACACCTGTGTTACATTTCTGTGGCTAAATAGCTACAAGCTGACTCTGAACCATATGAAGAATACTACTATGGTTTGTAATTGTTGCTGTGTTAATGTAATGCCTCCTCATCATTAGCAGTGGTATTCAGTCTAATTGTATGGACTTTTCTTTACTCTTTAGAGGACATCAGCTTGTTCAATTTCTTTTTTTTTTTCTTTAATAACAAAATGTCTTCTTTAAGATTTAGTTACAAAGGCACAGTTGCTTGATGCAAGTTTACTAGCATTACAGAACCATTTAGGGAAATGGGAACTTCTGGAGGTCTCTAGCCCAATGCCCAACACAGAGCAGGACCATCTCCAACGTTATAGCAGGATGTTTATGGTCTTGTCCTGTGTTTGGGTTTTTTGATATTTCCAAGGACTGAGGTTCTACATCCTTGCTGAACAACTTGATTTAGTGTTAGACCCTTCTCATTGTGCAGATTTTTTTCTTTAGATCTAGTTGGAATTTCCCTAGTTGAAAATGATATCTGTTGCCTTTTGACGTATTACTACGCATCTCCAAAGAAATTTGTCTGTCTCCCCTATAACCATTCGTTATTTACTTATGCTGTTGTTTACAGAGCTGTATGAATGTCTGGTGAAGGAAGACAGGTACTCTGAATAGCTGTCAATTTGAAGTAATTAAAACCAGAACTGTTGGTTAGAGCCTTCTGCAGGCCAGGAAAGAGCTGCAGCCAGTCTGAGTAGCTGGAAGAATTAATTGTCTTACCTGGGAATACAGAAAGAAAGGTGATATAGGTAATAAAATGCATCTTTATGACTCTTCTTGCTCATAATTAGAGAAAATTTCCCCTTGTGCCAGTTGTGCAAGAGGTGTGCCACTTGTGCCATGTAATAGTTTTGCAGACTGGTAGTAAATGGTAGCTTGGAAAAACTTGGTCTTTGATGAGCCCTGTAGGTCCTACTGGGAAGCCAAAAGGATTTCTTCTTCTGCATAGTTTTGGGGTGGTTTTTTCTCAATGAAAAGTATCACAATTGTTTAATCCTGTGAGCTACAACAGTCCACTGCATTTGTTCTCAACCTGTAGTGGACACACTTGCACAGGTACGCCCTGTGCTAATTCTAATACAAAAGCCAGAGAAGAGTATGAGTTTCTCTTTGCCAGAGTTTTTTGATATGAAGTTTCCAACTGGGTTGGTACTGATAACAGACAATTGATCTCTGAGATATGACTTGAAGTCTCAGTATCTCCAGAACACAGGTGAAAGAGAAGCCTCTGTGCCTTCTCCTAGAGTTCTCTGCAAGTGGATATCACTGCTTTTGATGAGATCAAAACTAGTCACACAAAGCTGGCAGTCTTTCACTTGGACAGAATTATATATAATACAATAGATTTTGCTTCCTTTCCCCAAAATTGTTCAAATCTGGCTTTGTGTCGGTGGCTCAGGCACAACCAATTGTTGTAATAAAAGCAGGATTAAGTGCGGTTTATAGCCTTCCAGATTTGTTAGTTTGTTGTGTGGTTCCATCCTTAGAGATGCTTGATTGTTGAGGTGTGTGCTTAATTCTTTACCTACTCATATATTTAGCCTTACTGAGTTAAGTAATACTGCTGAAGTTTAGAGCCTGTTGGACTGAGGTCTGCCTCTGTATTAACTTGCTGTAATGAAAATGTAAATAACCATTGCAACCCCCTATTCTAACTACATATACAATCAAATATGCCCTCAAGTAATTGGATCTGTAGGATAGAAAGCAAAACATTGCAAATAGTGTTGGTTTGCAGTAATTCATAATCCTTTAAGCATATAAATCCACCAGACAGCTCAGAAGTGCAATTTCTGCCACCAGCTATGTTGAAAATGCGCTTGCATACTTAGTACTAAACTATGGCATCAAGCAACAAGCTATGCTCTAGGGATGCTGTAGAGCCCCTATCACTCCGGTGCCAGTTGTGGGAGCTGTCATGTCTTAGGGAGGCACAGTGCCTCCAGAGCTGCTCTTGCATCACTATTAATTAGGGTGCAGTTTGCACTCCTTTCTACATCTTGTCAGCAGCAGTGGCTGGTGTGCAGGATGAGATAGTGTCATCCCCTTAGTGTATGTCATAAGAACTGCTACGGTGGGTCAGATCGAAGGTCCAGCCAGCCCAACACGCATTTTCTGACAGTGGCCTGCAGCAGATGTTTAGACAAAGAGAGGCAGAACAAGGCAATTACAGAGATACTTTCCAGTGGTTTGCCAGGAAACCAGGAATGTGGAGGCTTCTTGAGCCAGATATTGTCTCTACACTTTAGCATATGATAACTATATAGACTGCCAGTGAACTTATTTTAATCACCCTTTGAATTATTTTTACTCTTCCTGCTTCCCCAATATCCAATGGCAACACATTCCATAATGACTCTCTGATGTGCGAAAAAGTGTTTTTTTTATTCTGTCTTTAAACCTACCACCTGCTAACTTCACTGGATATTTTCCCTCCCTGGGCATGCTTCCATTCTTGCATGATAAGAAAAAAATAGTCAACGCAGTGGGCTGCAGCATCCTTAGTTGGAAATAGTCCCCTCAAGCCCACTGTCTAGGGGTACAAGTAGGGAAAAAGGTATTTTGTGTCTGTTTTTTACACAAATGCATGAAAAAGGAAAGAATACCGTCTGACAGCCATCCTCAACAATCATCTTGTATTTAGGAGTGGAGGAGACTCAGCTGAGTAGCTTCTTGCCACACATGATGGTAAGGATTGAGGCAGAGATTGTGCCATAAAGAGCAAACACCTTTTGATGGAAGTAAAACATAATTCCAACAGACTATTTCTAAGAAGAATGTGGAGAGGGTGTTCCTCCTTTAAAAAGTTAATTGAAACATCTGTGTAAAATTCACTACATTGTTTTCTTTCAAAAAGAAATGACAGTTCACTTCAAAGCTTTTGAAATATACTTACATTTTTCTTCAGAGGAATGTTTTGTTTCATTTCCAAATTAAGTTTACTGGAGTTTAATCTTAAAGAAAACAAAAAAAAGAGAAGAAAAATGCAGTGAAAGCAAGAAAGCCTGCCTTCTCTTCCATTGTGAGCTGCTTCTGATGAAAAATGCACCTTATCAAAAAACAAGTCCTCTCTACCTTCTCTAATATGAAGAATTAGACCTGTTAGAAAAGTGCTAGAGACCTTGCCTTTAAAATGATCTTTGGCAGGCTGTGTGTGTTACACAGCCCAGAACTGGTGACTGATAGTTATGATCTAAGTTACACTTGACTACATTTACATATGTTAAATTATATTCCAGTAGCTAATTGCCAGAGAACTAGAGAAGGACATTTACAAAACCGCTTTTTATTCTTTCCTCCCTTCTATGTTTTATTTGGTCAGAGTTTTCCACAAAGGAATCAGGATGTTTAAGGTATCAATTTAACTGTTTTAAATTAAATGACAAGCAAAATTTAATGTATTTACTTTTACACTCTTTTAACAGCTCAGCTATAGAAACTCTTCTATTGGCCCAGCTGACATAATAATCAAATAAGTGTTTGTATTATTTTTAGAGGAGACCAAAATATGAATTGATACTGAAAGAGCAACTGATCAACAATACCTGTCTCCTCACAGTATGAAAAAATATACTAGAAAAATTAATGTCTTCAAAGACCCTAGTTGACTTTCCTCCCTATTAGTTGTTTGCTTAATTCTGGGACAGGCACGGTGAAATAAAATAGGTGTTAATATTGCTAGCAGACTAATGGAGACTTTGTGAGTGCAGGAAATAGATTCAGAGAAGCAGTGACTGAATATTCTTGATAATGATCTTTCTAGCAATTGATCAGTATTTATTTTAGGAAATGTCTGAAATATATGTAAAATCAATAGACCGCAAAAAAGTGTTCTCCTGTAAGTCAGTGTGATTGCCAAAAGACTACTGCTACGTAAAAGAAAATCTGCTAGTTGTTTAGTGTTGCCAAATGTTTAACTGGCCTCTGAAACTTGGCATGTACAATGAAAATTAGTTACCAAATGGATAAAACAATAGCAATTTTCCAGGAAATATGGTCTTGTTCTCTTATGCTGTATGCTGAGATGAAGTGCTATACTAACTTTATCTTGTGCTGGATGAGCTGATGAGCAAGGAGATGCCCAGTGTAGAAAGTAGTTCTGAGAGGTGCAGAGAGCTGGGCAGCTTGCAGCAGCAGATGCAGTTTGTCTTAGTGGCTCTGGGCTTGGTGAAGGAGCGTACAGCAGAAGGTGTAGCAGCAGTAACGGCATCATATTTTCCATAATGAGAGGCCTCTGTCTGCTGGTCTACAAATCTCAGTTGAAGGGTAAGGGTGTGGCTAGGAGAAATTTCTAGGGATACTTGCATCCGTCATAATGTTATGGTCTTTGAAGGCTTCTGAAGGATGTCAGATTCTGAACCCCCGTGCATAGGTTAACTGCCTGGAGTTAGTTAATTCTGAGTCAAAGAATGGAGACCAGCTAATCCTACCCAGCCTTAGATTATTCCGGTGAGATTCCTTTTGGGCTCTCACAGTATTTTGCCTCATAGTCAATTGCATTCTAAAGAAATTGTGCCATTGCAACGCCCATTTCTTTCCACTGTCTAAGAGGAGAACCTAGATGACTGGTTCAGGTGTACGTGCCTGCCATGTAAGAATATCTGCAAGTTAGGAGAGATTAGGGGTTTGTTTACAATCTCTATGGATTATGACCATACACTGCGTACACACACCATTCTGTGTGTGTGTGAAAGATCTGGCATGGTGTTGCCCCAAGAGGAAATATATTCATGCTTGGTTTCTTTGATATGGCTGTGGAAAGCTCAGTGCAGGAACTAAGCCTGGCAGCAGCAAAAGGAAGGTTAGGCTTACAACAATACTTCCACTTGGCTACTTTTAACCTTCCAGGGCTACTCTTTCCCTGTACTTACATATTACATGTAATACCTATATTACATTGCTAATTAAATTATTACAACTCCAAGGGCTCTTCCAAAAAAATAGAATAGAAGCAGAGATGATGGTAAGCATCCCCAGATTCTGTTGTTTGCACAGATTTTATCCTCAAAGGCCAGAAAAGAAGTGTAAGGCTTGAAGGTCTTGCTGGGACTCATTCCCTTCATCATTCACTATGGTTTTTCTAAGCAGTACTATCCCATAATGTGCTGAACAGCCAGAGAGTCATGACTTTTCTAATATGTGACCATTGTAGTGACCACAGAATACGCAATTTCTAATTTACTGTCCAAATATGTAGCTAAAATCCATTTATAAAATCCCTTCTTACCTTCAGCGCAGGCTTTCACACAACCCTACAGGATGAAGTAAACTTTAAATAAGAAAAATATGCTATCACTTCCCATGCCAAAAAATGTTCATTACCATCTCTGAAGTATGAATGAAATCACCTAATCTTTCAATCATTAAGCTGCTGCCTATCTTTTCTAATCACTGATTTTAATATGATTAAAAAAATACCATGCATCTCATACACACAGAACTGTGTTTCGGTTGGACCTCACTGCTGAGGGTACGATGCTGTTTTTTGGAATGTAGCTGTGTTCATGTGGGAGACATTTCATGCTGATCCCAAGCAGTGACTTCCTCAAGAACACTGGAACTCCAAGTGGATGATTTTAAATGCAATTTATCTGCTCACAGTGTATGGACAAAACTATCCCCAAGGTCTTTCCAAACTGCCCTGTGGTTATGCCCCAAAATATATTTCATGCACCATGTATAATTCAAATATGCCCAAAAGGACTTGAAGACCACGAAGGGAGTTCTGATTCAAATAATACCTCAGGGGAAAGTTTGTGGCTACGAAGTTGCTGAATACCATGGAGATTAATAATCCCAGCACAAAATATTTTTTCCATGCTCTTTCATTCCACTCAGTTATTCAGAACATATGACCCGGAACATTAATGTTTGAAAAAACCTCCGCCCACATCTATGTATAATATCCTGGCAAGAAGGGCCCAAGGTTATAGGTAGCCGTCTGATTGTGCAGTTAGGTACATTTATACTACTGACCTTCACTTTTCTTTCTTTCCCCAAAGCATTCTCTCAACAATTAGCACAAGCTTTTTCCCAGATGCCCCTAACAGAAGTAAGATGGACCTTACAATGTCTAACCTTTTATTTTTTACTTTATAAGCTGGGCAGAGGGAGAAGGGGGTTTCTGTGATATAATTTATCTGGATTATTTTACTTAACTGCATTAAGATGAGATGAATATACCCTAGAAATTCCTCTTTTGCTTTAAAGTTTAGGTGACTGGCTCAGGTATGTGTGAAGCTAGGGAGGGTGAATTGCAATATATTGCTCAGATGTTTTGTGACTGCTCATTTTGGAGAGTGGGAGCCTACATGTCTACTGTGTTCCTGTGTTGTATCTCTACTAATGCAAAGTGATAGTACAAGATACAGGAACAATATCCTGCGTTCTGGTTGTCTCAGCTGACATCAGTAGTGAAAGACGCTGCCTTTCAAGAGCTGGTCTTAGAGACCAGTGTGGTGCCTCCCTGTTTCTACGCAGCTCCCCCTGCCCCTTCCTTGGTTCAGTGAAAGGCAAACAGGACTGCAGCTCTGCTTATGCATTAAGAAAGAGAAAACAGATGGCAAACTCTACCAATCCTACAACAAAATAAACCAAACTTTTCTGACTCTTTGCTATTTCTATTGCTCCTTTGAGTATACATAACTACAGCAAGAGCAACTATATAATTTGACCCTTTTTGGAAAATGAAAGGAAGAAAAACTGAACTGTGGTTTCACTGAAATATGAAGATTTTAAATAAAATGAGATGGTTTGTACAATTGTGCAGAGAGAGCAACTCTTAAAATCACAATGACAATCCCTGAGTCAGTTCCAGTACTTGGGTAATTGTTTTAATTAGGACTGACATACATTTGTTTCTAGATGTTTCAGCAAGTAGGGAAGAAGGGAGATCTTGGCAGAAAATGTATGTATCAGGAGGCACCTGATGCTATTGAGCCTGAAGCAAACCTCCCCCAAACTCTTCAGGATGTCATTGAAATACACAGATGTAATTATTTGAAGTTCCTTAAGGAATTGATGTCGCGGTAATTAGACAACTCATTACATCAAGAAATAAGGAAATAAGACTGACAGAGATAAAAATGAACACACTGATAATTTAGCAATATGTGAACAAATTGGATTGTTAAGAACTGGCTTTCTGTGAGGAAAAAACCTAGGAAAGAATCAGCAGACCCAGTCTTGCTGTCGTCAGTCTATCCAAGTTATAGATACAGCAAAGAAAAACAGGTCAAACCAGCAAGCAATGTCACTACCTAGCCGAGTCTTTGACTCATTGGCTTGCTCCACGGGTCTCCACTGTCTCCAGCCTCTTGTCAAACCTTGTTCAGTGGTTCCTCATCCCAAATGAAGGGTAACATCTGTGAGACTTCTAGAATCAAACTTTGTCATGTTCTCTCAGCCAAGTCGACAGAGTATTTCCTATGATTTCAGACATTTGAACAAGGGCTTCGAGTTGCTTAAACTACATCCTGCCTTGAATGAAGATGTCCATGGAGCCTGCTTATTTTACTGTGGAGCTGATTCTGCCTCTCTTCTGCTGCTTTTTTGAGCTCTGCATATATTACTTGCTGGAATTTCTAGTGAACAGTTTCAGATTTTCCATCCAAAACTTGCCCTGGTTAATATTTTATTATTCATTCTAAAATCTGCTATAAGTCAGTTAATAAACAAACTTTTTCTTCAGGGAAACCTTGGTGGTAATAACATAAGAAGCAGAAAGGTATTGTTTACATGTCAGTTAATATTTTGAGAGATATGGTGAAGCTAAACTTTAAGACTCAGGATCCTTATTATAGCAGGAAACTGTAACGATGTAGACAGTGCTTAACTTCTTTCTTTACAAATGACGTGGTGCTGAACAACAGTTTTGAACAATAAAAATAAATTACCAGCACATGCTACCTTTTTGTGATTTCTCTGCCCATTAAGAGAAGAAATTATCTGAGGAAAATAATTCTGATGTTGCTCTCAGGACTATATCTTTGCCTACTTTCTTGAGTACAAATTATTTGAATTATCTTCAGATTCACTTTTATAATACAATCCTCAGCTGTCCTTTAAAGCTTCCTATTGCATGGTAATATGCTTCATCCCTGCCTTTTCTGATCCTAGACCTTCATTTTTTCTGTCCTTTGCCTGTGAAGAGTTGTCACTAGATATGCTGAGGATTCTTCTTCACTCTTCAGGTTGGCGGCGAGAGAAGATGCTAACAGGGCTTGGATAGTTCAGAGTCTTATGGGGCAGAAAGGTTTTATGACCAGTCACTAACCTGAAGGCAAACTTACTTGGTCAAAAGTGACCAGAAGTAATTTCTGAAATCTTCTTGGCAGCCATACATAAATGGAAACTAAAGCTGACAAAGCTGGGTTTGGTTATGTTTTTCTGGGTTTTGTTTGGTGGTGTTTCGGTTTTGTGTTTTGGTTTTGGGGTTTTTTTATTAATTGGACATGTCTTGTGGAAGATTTCTTGGTATTTTTCCAACAGATCACTCCCCCTCTACCAAATTGCCTTAATGGAAGGGAGGGATGAGAATCTGTCTTACTGATGCTCTTCCTTTTTCTGCCTTTGCTTTTACCCACATAAGTCAGGTTCCAGGTTCTGCCAGTAAAAATGTGAAGACTCCCTAAGTACAGAGATGGAAAACTAGGAAATGAGAATAATACCAAAGGACAGTAGTGGCCAGCTGTCCTGAACAGCAGCTGAACCTCATTTCAACATGAGATGAAATGCTACCTGTTCTTCTGTTTGCCTTGTTGGTGTCGTATCGTTGCTCCTGTGCCTGAAACAGGCAGAGGTAGAGAACGTATACAGAGGTGTCAGAGGCAGCAAAAATTCCATTATGCCCAGACCCTGAACACTACCTCTTTGGAAAAAGAAACTCTAGTCACCAGCTAGATGAAGAGCCATTCCTGTTCAGCAGCTGCATCTTCGGAGTGGGATTTCAGGCTGAACCAGCCCCCTGGTACTCAGACCTCAGCTCTCCCTCAGAGGTGCCTGGGGAGGGAGTGCGAGGGAGTTTGCACAGCTGCTGCCCGTCCTGGGAAGGCCTGACCCAGGAGCCAGAAAACCGGTCAATTAGAGGCTTGTCACTGACTCCTATGGGCTGCAAATGAGCTCCAGAGTGAATAAAGGGTTTCAGTTCCTGGAGCTGCTCATCTGGCACCTTTCACCAGAAAGGGGCCAATTTTACAGTTTTAAGTAAATAAGGTTTAAAATAAACAAAGCTGTTTTTCACCAAAACTCTGGATTCTTTGTATGTGAAGAAGTGGAAGCTGCTATTGCTTCGGAGTAAAACTGACAGCTAAAAGGAGCAAAAAGTAGAGGCTTGTGAATGAAGAAAGCTCTATGACACATTGCAACTCCCCTAAATCTTGCAAGGCAGCCTCCTGCAGTAATACCTGAGCTAACTCCAGATCTGGGAAGCATTATAGTCCTGTCAGCATGGCACTCTGCCTGAGCCACATAGACTATACCTAATGTAGTTATGCAGCTTCTAGGACACAAGCTACTATCTGTACCGTACTGTAATGTGCTGGCTCCTTAATGCCCTACAGATACCTAACATCACGTCTTAGTGCATGCTAGCACACATACCCGTCCCAGTTTGGTGCCTTATTTTAAAATGTAAATGTGTAAAATCCATATACAGGCAGTAGATTGACTGGAGAACTCAGCAAACTGGCTCTGGAACAGCTAAAGTGATTTGTTTTTTCTTTCTTTTTTTTTTTTTTTTTTTAATTGAAGTGAGATATTGCACTAATTGCACTAAAGTAACCAAATATATGGGCTAGTTTAACCCCCCCCATTCCTGTACTCATATTGTGTGGTGTAGAAGGACTGATCTCTGGATATATTTTGGACACTTCTCACTTTCCTGTTGTGATTCCATCATACGAAAGGTGCAAAAAGAAGCTATAATTAACCATTTGGAAGTCTGTGCTGTTTTCACAAGATAACAATTTCCCCTTGTTCTCATTACCGTATGTTAAGTATTTAGTAAATAGTCTGGAAGGAGACTCTTTCAAAGATTTTCATTACTTAACACCTACTGTTTAAGGGCTATTCTTAAACAGTTGCAATAGTGTAAGCTAAAGGGATTTCACATATATTGACTTCTTTTTTTTCCATTCCCTTCCCCTCACTCCATTCATTCTCCTTTTCTGGCCAGAAAACCTCAGACCCCAGAATCCCTCCAAAAACACAACTCTGGTAATAATTACAACATCGAATTTCTGACAAATGCCATCTGTTGGCTTCTTTTTTTTTCCTCCCCCAAAAGACAAGATTTTGGATACGACTAGTAAGTACTTTAGCTTCTTCTACTTTGTGATACCAAAATAATCACCATGGCAACTCTTTATGGGCAGTCTTCCAAACAGATTTATTGTGAATGCAAGAACTCAATGGCACTCTCTAGAAAGAAACAAGACGGCATCTATCGCAGGTTATTTTGCTACAATGCATGAATGATGACTAATAGACATAGGCATGTCCATCTGAACTTTTTCAGTTATCCCTAGTAGTTTAACTTGCCATATTTATAGGTGGTAGAGGATGCAAGAGTGGGAGAGAGGGAGAAGCAATCACTGTTAAGCTTACACAGCTTATGTTGTAATTGCCTTTTCTGAATAAATTTTGTGCGGCCCCTGATGGCTGTAAGACAAGAATACCAGAGAAACAGCACAAATACTAGAACAATGATGCACTAGACTAGAAAGAACTTGATTTTCTTTTGAGATAACTAATGAAGCTTTTGGCACATCGGTTTTCTCTTTTCCTTCCTTTCTTATTTCTTCTTAGCAAAACAATGAAAGCAAAGGAGAGTGCCAAAACTGTTCTTTGTTGTACTGGAAAGGAAGGGGAAAAGAAATAAAAAGGAAAAAAAAAATAAAGAAAAGCTTCTCTTGCATGGCTGTGAGGACGACAGACAAGAACACATGCTAAATTATTAATCTTAAACATTCATGCTAGTATTTTCCAGGTAGCTCCTTTTTGGCTTAGATATTAGTCGGAGTGAGCAGATATAATTTGTACATAAACCAGAATTTTGGAAGCCAGCCAGTATTGCTGTGTTATGTGGTTGTGTAAGAGGTTATATATGGTTCTTGCTTTGCATTTGGCAAATGGTTCTCACTTAAACATTCATTTAGCATGATTACTTATGTGAACCATATAAGGCTATTCCTTGGAGCTGCAAAATTAACTTGTTAAAGTGATGCACTATGCCAAAAGCTAATTTAGGCTCTACGTAGGAATTTATAGCATTTATTTACCATGCCATTTGACTAAGGCAACTTTGCTGACAACTCTTAGCTGGCCACAACTTTTATATCATGCAACATCTCATCTAACACTCCAAAACATTTATTTTTTCTGTTATGCACTGTCACCTGATTCTTCTTAATGCAAGTTAGGAAGATAAGAAACCCTATAACGAAGCAGAAGCATGCTGAATGCTGTGAAAAGTGTCCTCTTCTGTGTGAATGAGGGCAGGACTTGGAGTTTTGAGGAGTCTTGCTTTAATTGAATTGAGTATTGAAAGAAATGCGAAGGATCTTTCCCACTCTCACATCTGATTTAGGAATATCAGAGATGCAAAAGAGGGAGAGTTTTTCTCCTTTTTGTCAATTCAACCCAAAGAGAATGCTAAAAATGTTGAAGGATCCCCTTCGTGCAGTGTCATGCTTGAAGATAATTCCCTGAGGATGTTACTTAATGTATATTTGTGTTCTGCAATAAGTACTCTTCCTCGGGTGTAAAATATTCCACAGGTTTTGTTTGTGGGCTTTCCCAGCCTCAACTACACTGCAAACCATTCATGAAGTGAAACACGAGGTAAAGGTATACTGATTCAGTGAAGCAAGTTCTGCAATCACCAAAACCTCACGAGACTTCCTTGAAAGTAGGAAGTGCAGAGAGACAGGGGAAAGCATTGATGTCTCTTTCTTTTCAGTCGACTCAGAAGTTGGCTCGCTGGCTTATGTTCAGTCAAATGAGTGCATGCAAAGCCAGGAGAGCTCCCTCCAGCCAGGTTACTGCACTCCTTATTTGTCTCAGAGTGACTGAGATCAAAATCTGTCCTGTCATCTCTTTTTATGTCTCATTTTCTATGCAACCATCCTTTGTGCAAAAAGCTCCCTGTGTTGCTCTTTGGTGCTAGTTTCAGCTTTCTCTTCAATCCAAGCTCTTTTTCTCTTTAGCGCTGTAACAATTCACGAGTGCTCCTGCCTTTATCCATTTTTTAAACAACAAGAAAAGTAACGAGGGGAAAAGTTAATTTATGTCTCATTGTAGATACTAATTGCAGAATGCGTTGTCTTTCTTTTCTCCCTTTTCTCCCCTTCGCTGACGCACACGCTCTATAATAAGCTCTGTTACTTGGAGCCTGTGAGCCTCTATAGTAAGCTGAAACTGCTACTATATTTACTCACTTTCCACATTTAGACAAAGGCTATTTTTAACCAGAGTTCTATTTGCGGGGGCTGCCAACGTCACTTAATGTTCACATGCATCTTGGGCATCATATGCTTGTTATTTTTATTTACTGTGCCTGTGCCAGGTCTGCTGTTTTATGGGAAGAAAGAATGAGAATGCTTCTTCAGGCCAGTTCTTGAAAGCTCTTTTATACAACAGCAGATCCACAGATAAGCAAAGAAAAAGCAGCTCAGCAGTAGATTTGGCAAACGTGCTTTTTAATGGCTGGCATCTTTTACCGTGCAGTCTAGTTGCAAAGCTGTGTTCTTAGTCCCACTGCATTTGTTAAATGTGAAGGTGTTTCAGAGGTATGTTAATTAATCTGATGTCTCCTGGAGGAGACGTGAGTTCTTGCTGTGGGATGAGGGAATTGGGGATTAGGAAATTATTATGATTCCAGTACTGCTACCAGGTAGTAAAAACAGATGATGTGAAAATAATAAGTGCTTTTCTGATGCTTCTTGTTAATAGGTGCATGCCTGGGAACTTGAATGCAACAGATGTTATTTTCAGATAATGAGTTTGGATTTTCAGTGTAAGAGTCCCCTGAAAATACTGGAAAATACTGTGCTGCAAGCCATAAATCAAGTCCGTAAGTTGGAGCCCCTATTTAGCATTTTCTCTATGGGTTTCCCTGCATTGCTCTAGTGACCTCAACTTGACCTAAGGGAATTGCCTTTTACAGAGGTTAGAAACACTTCATGTAGCATGCTGACTCAGACCGCCTGATTCATTTGTTATTGCCATCATCATATGCCCAGGGTTTTGAGATATCCACATGCTTTTGTAGGTAAAAGGTTATTCTCTGCACACATCGTAACATCTTTATTTGCACCAAAGTGTGAATTCCTAGAAAGGAGTGACGTTGCAGAGCAATCACTTAATGATTTGCTGTCAGCGTTGTTAACTGGGAAGTTTTATCAGGAAGATAATTTAAGGAATAAAGCTGAAATGGAAACTCCTAGAAAAGGATTTTGTTTAAGTTTGAAATGTTTTGGAAAGCTTACAGAGTTTTTTTTAATCTCACTCTGTACTTCCTACTCTTAACGCTAATTCCCTTTTCAGGCTGATTGCGACATGAGACTGAATAAGATTCACACAAGTCAAAATATCTGTGTGCTGATCACAACAGAATAAAATCTTTTACATTTTCCCGTTACTAATTTTGCCAGAGCTGTTTCTTTCCCCACTACAGTGAATACCTTGATTTTCTTTAAGAAAACCCCCCTCTATAAAGTGAGAAACCCTCACTCTATAAAGTGAGATCTGAGTTTTCTAATCAAAACTGCGGTTTCCACATATATGCTTCCACAGCTGGGCAGCAAAATCTTTGCTAAGTCGTGGATGAGTGTTGAGAGAGCCAGTGAGAACTCAAAACACATAATATTCATTCTTTAGGTTAATCCATATATTTCAGTGATGAAACATAAATGAATCTACTTACTTGGCTTTAGACATTTTTATCAAAA
This sequence comes from Neomorphus geoffroyi, assembly GCA_033558235.1. Taxonomy (NCBI): domain Eukaryota; kingdom Metazoa; phylum Chordata; class Aves; order Cuculiformes; family Neomorphidae; genus Neomorphus; species Neomorphus geoffroyi. The sequence continues at coordinate 18,619,216 of JAUMJM010000002.1, read as the reverse complement.
CCATGTCATTCTGATGTTATTACCCTATGTGAGATCCTTTCCATGTGGAATCATTGTTTCTACCACTATCTGATGCATAGTTTTTGATGGTTTAGAAACCACAAACAGAAAGTAAAAGCCAGTGAAAGGGAAAAGTATTGCAAAAAAAATGTAAATGTGCACCTTTGACTATAATCTGTCTTATAAAAAGCCTTGTCTTTCCCAGTCCCACTGTTCCTGCTAGGCCTCGGATTTCCCATTAGAGAATAAAATGTGTTCAGGACTTAAGGGTCACCCTGGGCCACCTCTGTGTTCTATCTATGTGACTCCCTTGCTCTGGACATGGTTCACGCTGGTGAGGCACAGTAGCAAGGCTGAGTACTGATGTTAGTTATTGAGCTGAGAAATCACAATTTAATTTCTTGTTATGACTTCTGGTCTTTTGACAGGAGCATAACTGCAAACTTTCTGTCCCGTGTGTAATGTCTCTGATATCCACTGCCATGTGACAGCTAAAATTGTACAAGAAAGAACATATATAAACACTGGTTTGGAGACAGAACCTGTCTTCCTTTTGTCAAGCCACAAGCATGTGACATGCACATGGCTCACCAATAGCTGTACGTATCAGAAGCAGAAGTGAGCTCATCTATAATTTCAAGATAAATCCATCAGTTACCTTATACTGATAAGAAACAAGTATATCAAAATCATGGGTCATTAACAGAGCCAACGTTTTGTTTGCTGTCACAAGTTACAAGCAGCTGTAACTGAGCTTCAGCTGCACTTGCATAATTACCAGCTCTCTCCTAGAGATACTTTCTCCAACATTTTTGCTGCAGTGTCCATGCATGCTTTTGTAATGTATGCAAAGATATAACTTTATGCGTATATGAATAGTTTGTTCTTTGTCTGTTCTCCACGAGGAGAAGAATGGGCATGATGGAGTCTGTAGGGTTCAGGAAGCTTCTGTAATGTCTTCTCACCACTCTATCTTGTACAATTTTCTATCTCTTTCCAGCAAACAGCAGTACGCTTTGTAATTTATAGCAGTACTAGACCTGCTCTGTGGCCACAAATGGCAGGCAGGTTCCTAAAAGATTAAATAGAGTCATGAGAGAGCTTATGCAGCCTGCTGCCAGTATATCTGATATTCTGCACTATCAAATATTTGCTCTAGACTGTGGCAGGAGGAGACTTATCAAAAGCAAAGACAACCTTTTTCATCTGAAGAGCTACTGTGGAGGGGAGGAAAAGGGTTAAGTGTTACAAAAGCTCAAGCTGACAGCCAGCCCTTGTGCTCTGCTGATTCCCAGAGGTTTCCCTTTGATGGAAAGTATTTCAGTGACACAAGACACTAGTGGCTGAGGTAATACACTTCTGTAGCTGAAACCGTGTGCTTGCTGGTTAAGGTCTATGAGTGAGACAGTCGTGGGAACAGCAGTGGGCAGCTTCTGCCCTCCTTGTGTTGCTTGTGCACGAAAGCATGCTGCAGGAGGGGCAAAAGGGGTTGCACCAGGAGATGCACCAGATCAGGACAAATTGAAATTATTTACCTCTTGCAACAATAAAAAGCCTTTCTGAGGCATGATGAGCAGTCCCAGACATTGCTGTTCTTCTTCTTATGGAGAGCAGCACCAGGACAAAGCTTATGGATCACTGCAATCAAACTTGAGCCTTCAGAGTAGATGTTATACTGCCTTTCTCCACTTCCCATTGATTCTTGAATGCACTAAATCTATATATGAGTATACTGTGGTTTAATGCACAAGCTGTGAGTGAAGATACTCAAAACCAGTCCCACCAGTCCCACTTCATGTGACCGATCAAATTTGTCACCTTGTCAACAACATCCTTTGTTGTAAAAAGTCTTTCGTGTTAACTCTTAATGCAAAATGGTTTCTAAAATAGTTTGTACTGTTTGAAACTTTCTCTATAGCTGAAGAGAGCACACTGAAGCCTAGATCCACACCCCCCCCCCCCCCCAATGAACGATAGACCTGAAAACAGACAGATGTTAAATATTTTGTAAGTTGTAAGCCTCTGCTATTTGAGCAGTGTAAGAAACATTGCTGGTAGCACAGAAATATTTGTACACACAATTCACTCTTGGGTGATTTGGTATATCTGGATACACAGAGGATTTGGGATGGTGTGCAGGAGATGTAAGATATTCCTCCCTTCCTCCCCCCCAGTAATCTCTTATTAACTAAAAGGAAATAAAAAAATTAACTTCTTTTGATAACAAAAGAGGAGATGAAAATATTGGTAAACACATCAACAGACTGGAAATGTTTCATAGGTACATCCACAGTCACCAAAATTCCTGGAATTTTTGAAAGAACCAGCTTTTCTTTTTCCAGCGTTCAGTACCTTTGAGGAAGCACTGCAGTCCAAGCATGTGAGTTCAGAAGCCATGTCAATCAGAGAGAAGCAGTGCTTTTTCAGTTGTTGCTGCACCATAGTACTTGTAGCAGCACTTGCAGGAGACACAACAGGGGAAAAACATTATTTTAAAAAAGACGTTCTCAGCTTATTCCAAGTAGTCTGTTTCAGAGGTTTTAGAGATGGATTTTAAGTAGAGATGGCCTTGTTTAAAATACATCCAGATTTCACATATCACAGAAATGAAAGTGTTTTGGACCTGAAGTTAGCATGTTCTAAAGAAAGACACTATTTGGACTGTTTGGATTTGGACCTAGTTTGGAATATGCATGAATATCTGGATCTACGCTTACAGGCAGGGTAAGGCAGCATGAGCTGCCTGGAAGGAAGTTGTGAATCAGGACCTTCGTTTCCAGGCATTTTCAGGCATTGCTTTTCTTCAGAGAGAGAGCGAGCAAGTTGGCAATCAGCCCTCAGTCTTCATTCAAACCAAATTCCAATTGCAATATTGCCAACTCTAAGTGTTAAAAATCAAGAGATTTTTTTAAAAAAAATGTTATGTATTTCTGTTTGCCGTCTGGTGTTTGAGATTTAATATGGGTTATGTTTTTAGGCTTTTCTCTGCAACCAGAAGAGATAGCAACTCTGGGGGTAAGAGGTTGAGGGCAAAATAAGATTCTTACAAAGCATTTCTCTCCAAAAGAAGCACTTGAATTGAAATCCCAAATATTAGGAAATACTCGCTACAAAATCCAGTGAGTCCGAACACACCACCATTTAAGCTTGTGGGAATTTTGTTGAATAATAGTTATTTAAGAGCTCCAAGAATAATTTAGATATATTCCATGTTCCTAAACATGCTCTCAATAAGAGTAAAAAATTCCTTTTCAAGAATTAGAAGCTTCACAAAGAGCTTTTATTTTTTGAACTGGCTTCTATAGAGATCTGTCAGAAAATATACTGGATTTTGGTGTTCCTGATATATGAAGTTCTCTGGATACCACATGGCTGTCCCCTAGAACGGGCGATAGCATAGAAACAAGCAAGGATAAATGAGGACATTTGTTATAGCCTGTGAATCCATCCAGCCCAAATCTCCTGATACATAAACAACACCAGATTCAAACATCTTGTCACATCTGCTTCGTACACCAAACAGCTGGGTGCACAGATGCTTTGGTCTACTAGAGCATCTTAGGCTGAATGCATTCTTCTGTATGCTTAGTTATTTGTTTTAATTGGTTTTGATGATTTGACTTAATTCTCTTCTGGTCTTGCTGGAATACAGGAAATTTTGTAGCTGATTGTGACAGCCGCCACAAGCACGTGGGAGGCGACATCAGTAAGGTAAAACCACTGGGTGAGAGATCACCATGTGCAGGCACTGAACTTCAGGACACTGACTTAAGAAGCAGGAATGTTGCTCTCTGGCTCAAAAATGCACACACACATATCTAAGAAAGGATGTAAAAGTTAAACAGCTAAATAACTTATCTTTCTGTATAAACTATGTACAGACTTATATATCCATATGCAATTACATATATATATATATTCATAATGAATGACAGAGCATCACGTTGATTTCTTCCTGCCCTTCTTTCTGTCCTGTTATTGTATCATATATCATATCAGTCATATCATAATTTACTTTCAAAGCTGACTGAAGGCAGGATTAGGTCTCTCTCATCCACACAGTAGAACAGCCATTATGCCTGTGAGAACTGTAAATAATACACAACATTTCTTCTGAAAGGGGATACGCCCAGCAGTTCAGTGAGTCCCCACACCACTCAGTCTTTTCATGATCCATTTTGAACTCATGGGAAGAGCTCTTTTGCAAACGGCATCTCCCTGAGCCCCTGGCATGTGTGTCAGAGCTCCCAGTGGAAGTATTGAACCAGTCTAATGTTCCTCAGCTAACAAAAGCAGAAACAATCAAAGACCAAGATGGTCTGGCTTCTGGCCAAATTTAATTAATCAAGTCCTACCAAGCATCACACATTTACCTCTAAAAAAAATTCTGTTCATATTAAAAGAAAAAAATCTTCTGAGGAAATGAATCGTCAAATCCCTACCAGAACCCAATCCTGGTTTCTCACAACTCAGCACAATACCCCTTAACTGCCACGGCAGTAAGCTGTGCGCTTTGCACAGGCTGCCCCTCACAGTGTCCTTCCAAATGGCCTTGCCTTTGGGCCCTGTGTGTGCAGACTGGCTGTTGCATGCGGCTCAGGAGGCCAGGGTCTTCCCTGCCTTCTCTCTTCTTTGTTCTCTACATCCCTTTGGGAAGTTTCATCATTGAGGTTCTATCACACAAGCCTATACAGAAATTGGTCAACTGGTACAGACTCTTGTGAGCTTTTTTGCAAGCTCTGGAAACATGGGAACGCTTCTTTGCTCCTTTGACATGTTTATTTTAAAAGCTACAAAATGAAGAGGAGAGGGATGATGCCAAAAGGGGAGGAATTTTCCCAAACTGGTGGAAAGTGCGTTGTCTCTGTCACTAGTAAACAGACAGGAGGGAATCCTGTCCTCAGTGTCACTTGCAGGATGTTGGCTCACCTCTAGTCATTCTATATGGACCATGACATTTGCTAAGTCAGACTTCTCTGTTCTGTCTCTGATCACTTTCCATGAGCCACCAAATTACTAGGTACACTGCCTTGTCACTTATCCTGTGCTACAGTGATACTGCATCACAAGTCCCTTCAGGTTAATTAAAATTGCTCCACGTTTGCTGAACCGTGGGGAATCAGGTATTGCTCCTCCTCCCCATGCCTTGCTGTGTTAGGGAGTTTACATCTTCTTAGTCCAGCACGGCTATCCAATAATCTTTGAATTTACCTGCAGTTTTTTATAAACTTCAAGATCTTTGTAACATACAACTGAGTTTGACTTTGACTAAATTATTCATTGATCTCTGACCCAGACCATGGGAAAAAAATTAGTCTTGTTTCATGCAGTGTCAGAACTTGCCCAAGTAAAATGAGCATAATATTGTCCCTTGATGTTAACAGCTGAATGCTTTTTTTTGAACATCAAACAGTACAACAACTTAATTGTTGAGTTCACCATGTTACAGGAGCTTGCACTATGCTACCAAATTAGAAAGACTGATAAACGTTTTTGCCTCAGGTATATAATTTGCAATAAGAAATGTATTCTGTGAATGTATCTTATTTTCTGCTCAAGGAATATTTCTGGGAATGTTTCTATTTCCTGGAGATGGTTGTAATAAAAGCTAAAATTAATGAAATAGGCATTACTATAGGCATTGCCAATAATCTTCCAAGAAATGAATTAAAAAACTCAGATCGTAGGTATTTTTCCTCCCACTGCTCAGGGTTGTTACCTTCCATCACTTGAATAATCATGCAAATCCAACAGGAGCCTTGCAAGAATGCTAGTAAAGTGTCTTGAATCTGTTCAGACACTGTAGGTTTTTCTTTATCCTTAGAAAGGCAGTATTTTATGAGGCTGGGATTGTGTTAAATGGCAGAATTTCTCCTTCACAGGGGTTTGAATGCCAAATAAAGGTAATGCACAAGTATGAATGTTTGCTATTCCCTGCTGTGGAAAGAAGATGACTGCATTTGCGGTGCTGGAGGTTCAGATGGGAATGGCAGAGAACGTATGGTTGATATTATATATTACCATTTCATGTCAAGGATTTGGAATGCCATTTCATGGGCGATGGGGTGGGCAGAAGGGTGAAGACAGAAGAGTGTTAATAAACAACCTTATTGCTTCCTGCTACTCATAATTTGTTTGCTTTTTTTACAGAAGAAATCCTCTCCGTACCTTATGTCAATCATAGCTGAGAATATGAACTCTTTTTCATGTGAATAAATGAATGTGAATGTATGTGAATAAAGTAACATGCCATTTCCTATCTGGAAATTATGCATACAGTTCATATGGTGAAAATCCATTTTCTCCTTAAGCCCACACTGGTGTTTCAAATGCTGATGTTCTTGTAGAAACGAGGAAAAAAATTGCTACTTGGAGTCGGCTTAAAGGAAAACAGTCAAGATTTGTAAGACCATCATTTGGATTGAGTGAAGTCCTTTTCCTTTTTCCTCCTTAGTTGTATTCAAACAGCCTGTCAGTTTTTAGCCTTCTTTCGAAAGTAACAGTCAACAGTCAGAGCTCTGCCGTGCCCAGGGACCAGCAGATCCGTGCCGTCTGTTGGCCGGGACAGAAACAAACCTGGGGCTGGTATAAGTGTGAAAATTCTCAGTAGGGAAGCAGCTGTGTTTTGATCCTCCCAGAGCATCTTGGAAACTACCAAGGGGAATGATAATTATGAAGACGATATTATAATATTCATATTTCAATATATAGGTTTTATAGTTGTTCCCTTTTCAATATGCATTTGCTTAGGCACAAAATATCACAGGTAGTAGTTTCATACACTTTGCCTTGTGCCACAGCATATATGTGAATCACATGGATTATAAGTGAACGTGGCTGTGACAAAATAAATGTCCAGAATAGGGTTTGAGGAAAGTTTGTTTTCCCATTCCTTGATAAGTGCCACTATTTCTGATGCTGTGGAGCACCTTGGAGCCTGCTACTACATGGAGGATTGTTCTAAACATAGCTACAAACCTCAACATATTTACAGAAGGTAGAAATCTATCCTATGCCCACAGCCAACGTGGCACTGGGATAACTGGTAAGGAGCAGGGAAATTGTACTGATCACCAGCAGGGGAGAGAGCACATCGGGGGGGCACTGAAAATTACTGAATCAGTTATTAGTTATCCAGTTTATTTTATAAAGTTTCAGGGCCTACTCCTTTAGAAAGACAGTGAGATTCATAGTTGCCTGTTGGAATACATGAATTAAAAGTGTGCATATGAGTTGCAATTCATATCTCTATAAACAACACATAACGTGGACAATCTTTTCACAGGCCATGAGCAGGCCATGGGGTTAGGAAAGAAGCCTGAACAAGAAGGGTTGAAGCACCCTGCTTCGCTGACTCATAAGAAAACATTTTGTATCGTATCGCTCAGCAGATCTATGGCTACTTACACAAGTAGATCTTTCTTGATATTCCTCTCAGCTTGATTTTCCATTTTTCCCTTGGGATTTTACAGTATGTTAGTAAGTGGTGCTTGAATTTTTACACCTGTTTTTGTGTGCAGAGTATTACATAATAATCTTCGATATGTCTGACTTTAAAAGTTTGTGCTGCCATTAAGCTATTTTCCTTTCTTTTTGTGAGAGACGGACAATTAAAAGCATTCCCACTATTTGTGAGTTCTCCTTATGAGAAACACAGCAGATTGCCTGGATCTTCTGCTTGTTGTTCTGGCTTCAGTTTCAGAACTGAATGCACTCCTTCTGCTCCGTCTGTTTGAGTTTTGACAATGCAAAGGATGAAGCTGGAGGAAGTCCCATATATAAGCGAGGTCTATGCTTCTGCTTTATCTCATTTTTAATTGCATTTTGATTGGATTCTGTTTGCTTTTATGTAATTCTGTGCAGAAGGATACAGAGGTTTTTCAGCACACTTTCCTTATCCACGAGTTCTCTCTAGTCACAGAATGATAATATATAATGGACATGGTATTTAAGCAGATCTGATGTTTTCAACTAATACCCTTTTCCTGCAAAATAAGCTATTTTGCACATACTCACTTGCTAAAATATATATAGGAGGAGTTAAAACTTCACTATTGAATGCATTAGTATGCATTTTTTCCTCTTAATTAACTGCATGTTAATTATTCATCAAGCAGAAAACAAACTAGTGCATTTCCTTCAGCTGATTATGCAGTGTGCTTTTGTAATATGCACTCTTTTTCTTGGACAAAAGAACAAGTCCTCACTTGGTTGATGTATGTAGGTGTTTCCACTCACTGCAATGTCTCACTAAAAGTCTTTTCTTTCAGTTAGATTTTCTTTACAAACTTATCGCTTGACACCGTCTTCTCAGCCTGGCTTTGGCTTGTAGGTTAAAATTCAGCATTCTTAAGGACCATTTTGTTTTGCAAGAGTGCTATGCCGATAAAGCCAGTGCCGTAGTAAGTTCTTTTATTATCAAAAATCATTCCTGTAAGCAAGCCTATTGACACATTCCTGCTAACTTGCCTGTATGGTAGCATAATAAAATGTTATACAGATTAATTTACAAAATATGGGACTGTTAAATGAGCCTTCTAGTTATTAATTAAATATTAATAGCATTCTTTTATAGCTTCATATATGTAAAGTATTTTTTGAAAAATATTCTGCGAACAATTACTGACAAGGTGAGGAACACAAATGATCAGCCTGAAGTATGATTCCAATTTTGCTTGTATAGCCCAGTTACACATTTCTGTCTCTATTATGAAACCAACAAACTTTTATTAGCAAACAACTTTAATTGCTAAGAGCTGATTCAAAGAACATATGTCATTATACACTCTTTTTATAAATAAAACAGGCAAATGTAGAAAACTTTATAAGCTCATCTTGCAGCTTCTCTAAGTGTATAGCTTAGCAGTTTGCAGGATTGAATACTATAAAAGAAATTAAAAATTCAATTAGAGCACAGCATTACAAGATCATTAGAAATCAAGCTGTTCTATTGTGTTAACAGAAAATTTCTGCTGCTTTCGTGTGTTGTAATAGAGGGCACTCTATGCCTGCTTCTGGGCCTGAGCGGACTACATGGGTAGACGTGTGAGTGAGAAGACAGCTGTCTGCTTGGGAAATTCAGAATGGTGGCTCTACTGGAAAAACACAAGCCTAAAATTTGTGATATGCAGAGTAAATTCATACCATATAATTAATTCATACCATTTATAAGAACCACTAATAAAAAGCCTTGCACGAATTCTACCAAGCCATGTCAACTTATCAAATTGTGACAGAAAATAATCATCTGGTCAAAAAATAGCAGTAAAAGAAAACAAAGTTCACTGTAGAAGTTTGGGTTCGAGTGGAAGAAGGGGAAGGATCCACCTCCCCTAAACTGAACAATGAAAAATCAGATATCTGACCCAAAGCAGAAGCTGAACCAGTCAAGAGAAAGTGAGAGGTCACCTCTGGAACAGTGACTCACCCATCCCTTGGAGAAGTGGTCCGTGGAAGACGGGTCATCCCACAGTGCTGCTGCTTGGTCCTTGACAGCTGCAGAGGGGGTCTAGTCTGCTGGATTTGGTGCAATGCTGAACTTTTCCATGGCTAACCTGCAGGGAGATTCACCTATCCTTGGAGCCAGGACTGTCATGCTAACTGCCTCTTCTGGAGATACAGTAGTTTCATTAGGTGACAAATCTTTAGTGTCAGGGGTTGGACATCATCAGGAAGGATGTAAATTGTCAGCGAAGGATTTTTTGTTTGCATGCTGGTGTTTTAGTCTGTTGTCATCTGTGTTTCAGGTGGAAGAGTTTGTCCATGGGACATAGGCTGTCTATGCCAGTCATAGCTCTGGGCAGCTTTCTGCCTACCAGCCCAGCTTATGTCCCTGAACCAGTTTCTAAACAGTTGCATTATGTGACCAAAAGGGACAGTATGCCAAACCCTTTCACATAGTCCTGCTGACAAAGTCCTCCTTTCCCAAGACAGAGAAGGCAAAGGCTGAGCTACGATGTCCTCCAGCCTCTTTGCTGCATAAACCTTCACAGCAATACCATCAGCACAAGAAGAAATGGTGAGAACAGCTTATCTCCCCATGGATCCTAACCTGCCATGCGTTTTAGGGTGGACAGATGGAAGCCCCATTGGATCTAGCTGTGGAAGGAGTGCAGATTAATTGCTATCTGACTGTTGCACAACAGTACCAATTTCACTTGCCTGGGAAGCGATGTGTGTTCCAAGGCAAAAGAAGAATAACATTTGCCTGATGCTATTACTTCTCTTATTCTCCTGCCTACAAGAGGAAAAAAGAAGCACAGTACTGCATGGAAGTCTGTTTCCCTGCTGAGGAGAAATAAAAGCACCTCATCCTGAAGGCACGTAATTTTGTTAGTCTGCTCTGCCAATTACCTGTTTTTAAAGCACTTTAAATTAGATTCAACTTAATTCTGTTTCACTTTCAGGTCATAATGTTGTTTAGAAACATTATGGAAACACAGACACAATAAAAGTTCTCCGTAGTTAAAAAACAAGAGAGGTGATGTTTCCATATTTGCTGCTCACTGCTGGCCCCTTTGCTCAGCTTCAGAGGAAGTCCAGTGCATTGGTCCCAAGTACCTCTTAGCACCTCTACCTCTCACACCTGCTCTGAGACTCCGCATGGTGGATGCAGTTGTCACCTCGTTATGGGACTCACTTAAGTGACAGCAAATGAGACCTCCAAGTGATAGCTAGGAATGGTGATGAGACTTTAGTAAACATGAAGAGAAAGAGTGTGTGAGGCGAGAAGGAAGGTCTGTGCCTCTTGCTGCTATGGTGCTCCCAGAGCAGCAATAACGCAGGTCTCAGCTGGGCTATGCCATGGGAACGTATGTATTGTCCGTACTGCCTCCAAGGAATAGCCGATAATACAGCAGTGACCAACTGCATCTGGCAGATGGGGTCCTGGAGTGAGAATGAAGCTGGTCTGCCATGCAGAATAGATATGAGGCATAATGCTAGCAGCAGAGCAGAGAGAGATAAGTGTCAGTTATGTGAATTTCCCTATGTCTGAGACCACTCATATCTGCATCTACTGAAAACTGTTGCTTTTTATTCTGGCTCCCAGGCTCCTTTACTGATCGTCTCGAAGACATTTTTTTGTAACAATAAAATAATATTTGCAGAGTGCAGGATAAAATTTGGAACTCTTAGTTCTTCAGAGAAGCCCTAGTACCTTTTCAGAGCATAGACAAAAGCTTGGGAGCACCTCTGTCTGTTTAAATTGATGGATGTGTGTAATTACTCCATTGAAACTTATCCCAATATAAATGCAGTTATACCAACATAGAACTGGTGTAAAACCAGTCCCAAATAATTGTCTGTCTTGAAATTGTTACACATGGCTATGTAAGCCACACTAGTCTATTTTTATCATTATCTAATGCAATAAAGTATTTCTTGGAATTTTTCTCCTTGTAGAGGCATGTAATGTGCTTTAGTGAAGTTAATCATGTGCAGCCTCAGGTGACTACTGCTTGTGTTTCTAGTTTATTTTCTAGCCTTCTTTTCATTCTCCCTTATTAATAGACGTGCTGAGGTTTCAGAGGAAGCTTAACTTTCTGGAAGCCATTTCTCTTCAACTAGCTGTGACACATGCCTGCCTGATGGATGTACGGTACTCACTTTCTCTGCAGAGGAGTATCTGATTTCATTGGGAGTCCTTGCTGACTCTAATATTGCTGAGACAGCTGCTCATCTTTCTTTTTTTTTTTTTCAGTGAGGAAGCACCATGTACTCACTCTAATTACAAATCCTATGATCTGGCCATTCTTCAGCTTTTGCAGCCTGCCTGTAACTCTCCCTATTGAGGTTTTAAAGATGATCTGGATGTGGAACACCTGATCCCAGCTGAAATTTATTGCTTAGTTTTGGACTGGTCTGTCTTTGGTGTCTTTACTGGGGGCAGGTGTAAGAAAGTAAAACGCTATTTGTTTTATTTTGATTTTGATTTTAGGGAAAGGGGACTGAGAAAGCAAAACTGTAATTCCCTGGCCACCATTTTATGTGTGAGCACGCAATGCTCTGTGACTGATCCTAACAGCTTCGCAGAGCCTCCTCATTTCTGATGGCAGGAGGAATTCAGTGGGTTTGATTCACAGAGTTTGAGTTTGATAACTGCTAGTGACTGCGGAGTGCAGTGACTTGTAAACGGTGTCCATAGGCACCACATTAAGGGTGAACATACAGAAACAATTAATGACTTTTCTAAGCAGTTACTATTTGATGACTACCTAATTAAAATTCTTAACTTAAATAAATCATAAATCAAATATCATTGGAAAGTCCATCTCAGCTAGACTGAGATTATCAAAATAGTTGTAAAGATTGATATAGGTTTGCAGAGAACCGCCATTGAGTCGGGGAATGTCTTCAACCAGTGGTCTCCCTTGGTGTTGGGCTGGGTATACTAGTCTACAAACTGCACAGGGTACTCTGAACTGATACTATAAAATACTTGAGCTTCAAGAAGTATTGTCTTTGTGAGTTACTATGTTCTAATCAACATATTTCTCTAAGTGATGGCTCACAGAGTCTATGGAAATTTTCTGCTGGTTCTGACTAGTGTACATAAAAATATGCACATGAAGTCTCTTCAAATACAGACTCTCTTTTGTTTGAATGGACACGGGTATTCTTATCTCTTTATCTCCTAAATCTTTGTCTCTCAGCTACAGTGTAAACAGACCAGCTTGCAAAAGCAGAGCATCCATCACTGGAGAAGGGATTACTGGATTTTTACTTAGTCTGTAATCACGTGTAAGATGTTGAGGTGGAATGAATCTTTTAAGTTTTACTATTAGTATATGATTTCTCTGTAACTCAGGGATTTCTCTGTAAGTCAGCAAAGGTCTTGTCAAATCAGTTTATACGGTGAGTATTCACTGATACTGTTTTGTCCAATATGGTTTGTTTTCACCTTAAGAGTAGGCATTCCTTAAAATACCTTTCAGTCATAGGGAAGCCAAAGCCCTTGATAAACAGCATTATATTTCATGCTCTTACCTTGTCTTCATCCCTCTGATATTTGAAGTCTTTTCGTTGTGGAAACAGGTATATAGCACAGACTGTTCAGAAGTTCTTTAGTTGGTCTTCTCCATAGCTCTGTGTTTACTTACAGCCCAACAGAGTGTGAACTTGGGATGTTGTGCTGATCCATCCTCTCAGTGTTATTTCCGCAAGTGTTTGTTTTCCTGGAAACAGTGCTAACTGCCCACCTCAGGATGTGCAGAAAAGCACAGTCCAAAGAAAAGTTGCACAAAAATAGCTGAGAGCACCCCCATTTTTTTTTAAACTGCATTGTTTACCAGAGAGTCTATATTGATACACCTTTTTAAAAATATCAGTTATGTGGCTGAGTTTGAAAGATGCATTAAAAAAATAATCAAAAAATGGGGGTGGGGGTGGGGTGTTCCTCTTCATTTTGGATGACACCTAGCCCCGCTAAATAATATTCTGGCCTTGGTGGCTGCCCTTTCACACCCTTTGTCCCCTGTTGCTGTTCAGTCCTGGTAAAATCCTATCCCTTTCTAATTGGTAAAATCTTCTAATATATATATATATATATCTGGGAAAGTTACTGTTTGATCCAGAAGATTCCCAAATTATGCTATTTGTCTAAGAATTGAAAAGAGCCTTGTGTAGATGCTATACTCTTGGACCACTATCTGCTATGCATACATGACACCTAGAGACACACAGCCGTGGTTAGTCCCTTAAATGGTCTTATTTAATAAGATTATGTAATATAAATCCATGAGTAAAAATCAAATGACCAAGTGAAAATCCACTGAAGTCTATAGAAAAAGTACTTCTACAGAACAGCAAAACTACTCTATTTATCTTGGACCTGGGTCTTTATTTTACCACTTCTGTGTTACAGGGAAGCTTTTTGCACTGACATCATCATATCAAAAGCAAATACTGTGTCAACAAAATTGATGTCTTTGAATGGTGGGTGACATGATTACTATTTCTACCTTATTATAAGTTCATTTTGAGTTTGCAAAGCATCCCACAAGTCTCAGTTAAACCACACCATAAGGGAAATATGAACACATACATTTTAAATGTACATATGCTTTCACAGTGAGCATAATAGTTAACTCAGAAAACTAGAGAGAGATGCAGCATAGGACACACCATTGTCCTCCGAGACTAGAATAAATGGGGGCTGTAAACTGGCATGTATTAATTTGCCCCATGACTATTTTTATTGTCTTTGATCTGAACTTAGAAACACTACAAAAACCAACTAAGTTTTCTTGTGCACTTTGCTGTTGCTCTCTCATAGCGTAGCAAGCAACACAAAAGGGGAGCATTTGAGAATACTCCCAGATGTTCAGCTTCCTAAAGCACTGCACATGTGCAGGCTGTATTTGGTATTTTTAGATCTCGTTGAGATCCAAAACACTATCAAACCCCAACAGTTTTTTCTCTCTGAATCTTCAATCCATACTGTGTGACACTCATTCATATTGTACGATGCCAAAGCAGGGCCTGAATAGTCAGATACCCTGGCACTTTTATACATTTTCTGAAACTACAGAAAGAAAATATGAGATTAGGAGTGTATTCTTTAGCTCCTCTGGTAAAATCTTTAGCCAGTAATATTCTCCCTAATCTGCTATGGGGTTAAAAAGAATAAAACCCCTCTTAACCACATTCTTCTTCCTTGTAAGCTACACAAAATTTTTCTACTCGTGTTTGCCTGATTCCTCAAGACTCTCCACCCCTCTCTGCTCACTCTGTCTCTTCTTATGCAAGATGTAAAAAAATGAGACTGAACTAGAAAGCCTGTCTACAACACATTCAAAGATGACTCTTGTTTCCTATTTAGAGCAGGATCTGAATTTCAGCAGATACTGCTATTTCTCAATAAATGCACTAATATAAATTATTCAAGACCGCATCTCCTTTCATATTAATCTTCCCCGTGCTCTCATCCTGCCTTTTTCTCCCTTCCAAGACTTCTCCATCAGGCTTTCTTTTCATATGACTGCAACACAACATCTAACCATCTCCTTCCACCTCAACAGCCGATCTCTGATGTTAAGCACATAGCAATGCCTGTTTCCTACGCCACTTGCTGCGAACATTAAACGGCTGTTTGGATCACCTTGTTATATCGCTGGTAAATGTACAGTGCCTCTGAGAGAACAGTTACAGCTTCGGGGAGCCTGCAGTAATGTAGCTGAAATGCAAACTGAAAACTGGGAGCTTTAGCGAGGAGAGGTTCCTTCCCGCCGTGCAGGCCCCCCTGAACCAGCATGCGGGGTGTTTTCTCTGCTATTTCCAGCTTTGGTATGAGGAGTCTCCCGGGCTATTTTTATGAGAGATTTTTTTAAAAACCTCTGCGTGTCCCTCCTGTACGCTCTGTGCTGGCTGCCCAAGGGCTGTTGAGTGACAGACAGAAGGAGGAACGGTGGCCAGGGCAGTGGTGTGAGCCAGGGGGACATGTGACCCACATGGAGTCTGTGTCACCAAGAGAAGCACACCTTGGCAAGCCTGCCTGGTCACCGATGCCACAGTGGCTCAAACCACTTCTTGGTAGAAGATTCCTTTCTGGGAAAGATTTCTTAAGATCCAGGCTATCTGGGTGTTGCACTTTAGTACCTTGTCAAATTACTGCTGCCCCTACAGCAGGTGCTATTTCCAAGTCAGATATTCCTGTATTTTCAATGTCTTAGTTAAACGCCAACAAGTTGTTCTTCTATGTATGCACCAAGACTGGGACTGCTGGTCTGAGCACTGTGGCACGTGTAGCATGTTTTATTGCATCAGAGTTTATGAGTTGGAATAGCCTTAATGGAAAATGTCTAAAGTAACCGAGAACCTTAGTCCCCAAAATATGAGATCTATAGCATCATAAAATAATTTAAAAATTATATTAGAAGGAATTTTTGGAGGTCTCAAGTCTAATCTTCTGCTAAAGACCAGGGCTAGCTTCAGAGTTTGAACAGGTTGCTCAGGACCTCATCTAGCCAAGTTCTGATAACCTCCAAAGACAGAGATTACACAGCCTCTCTGGATGCATTTTCTCAAAATCAGTATGCAATTTTCAAATACATTTTGGGGATCCAGGTAGAGTAGGATATACTTTGCTCCTCTGCTTGGAGAATCATGGAGTGCCTTGACTGCAAGTGTTCAGGCCAGAAGTTGCTCCTGTGACTATAGCAAATACATGTGGCTAAATTCCAAAGGGTTTTCCTGGAGCTTTTACCACTAAGGTCAGAGGATTATAAAGACACCAGTTGTGAGTACACTGTGAAAATATGCCCACGTAACAGAATCTGGCCTAGCTTTACCTCTTGGGTGCCCAGCAGCCTGCTGTGAGAAGATCCAGCCATTGGATCTTTCATTTGAATTTTTATGGAGTATGGACAGAGTCCAGGCAAACGATCCTGTTTATTTCCTCTACCTACTCCCTGACACCTGCCTTTGACACCTCACGGTTTGGCTCCTTAGCCTAGGTCCAGTGCTGACTCTTCTGTCTTTTTTTGTATTAATATTTCCACAGTGAATTTTAACATTCAATTTCCATGTAATTCTTCAAAACTTAGGCACTTGTTATTGGAAAATACATGCATGTGGGCATACAGAGTATCTGTGTAAAGTTTCTGAACATGACAAAATCAATTACTTACTAGAAAAGTACAGAAGAACTCACCAATTCTTGTTGATTTAAAAAGCTCCAAAACCATGAAAAGTCTGGCTTTCCTTGGGAAGTGGGCTGGGAGTTCAAGCATCAGGAGTCAGGGCTTCCCATTGCTCCATGAGGCTCCCACACAGGCCTCCTGATCAAGAACTGCTGGACATCAAGCTCAATTTGGAGCCTACTGCAAAATTCATAACAAATTCTCCTCTTTGTCACAGTTAAGGGTCTGACTTTCAAAATAATCTCTTTCAAGTAACAGTGGGAATGCACAGCTATGTTACATTTTTTAAGAAATCCTATTAATTTAGCAGAATTTAACAAGCTCATAAAGCATTTGGTAAGAAAGGAATGGGATTGCCACTTTAATGCAGCACATACATTTTCAGCAGTGTTAGAGTGCAAATTGCTCCTGCCCAGATTTGGAAATGAGATGTCTGTGCATCTGTTGAATTGTGCGTGAATGAGCAACTTAAGAGCCTTCTCAACACCAGGGAGAGCAGAGCAGTGCTGACCAGTGACATGGCCAGAGCAGTTAAGGCAGAGCTCACTGCCAAGTGTATGTTGTTACTCTAGTGAAAAGAGCTCAGAGGGACCGTGGCAGGTGGATTTTCTAGATACAGTGTGTGCTAAGTAGCAGGAAGTATGGTGATGCTTCTTACCCTGCAGTCTATTTCCTTACATGCAGAGGTGCACCATAAGGCACAGAAACCAAACGTGTGGCTTTGTGTTCTTTACATGTGAGTTAACATAAAGGGTCAATCATTTATGTCCTTTGACAGGAACTGGTATGTGGGTAAAGCTCCGTCTTTCCAGGGGGGAGTAAGATGAGTGACCATCTGGATCTACTGTAGTCATTTGCTCTGTGGTTCCTAAGACAAAATTATGAAGAGTCTTATTTGGTACAAAACATTGTAGTTATCATAAATTTAATTATTTTTTTTATCAGAAAGGCAGAGGAAGTAAACTCCCCAACACCTCACTGCTCACCAAATACACAAAACAATAGCAATATGAAATGTTCTGATTTCACAAAAGACCCGTGACATCTGCAGACACAAAAAATCTGAGTCAGACCATAGGCTCTCTTTAAACCCAGCTCAGAGCTAATCAGAAGAACTCAGAGCACGATCCCTCTGATCCTAAGGAAAAGATGTATGCTTGGCCAGATGAACCATGAACTAAACTCCAGTTTCTAGATAGACTTTATCTCCACTGATGGTAAAGGAAGAACACGGGAAGTCCACCTAGTAAGTGGACTTCACAGACAACGTTAAGAATCCTACTTCCCATGTCAGATTGTTAAAAATTATCTTGTGTCAGTATCAACTTCTGTGAATTAGGGCAGTGTCTGCTGTGGCAAACTGTGCAGTGTTGATCCATAAAAGAATCAGAGAAGATGTGTTTCCTCAGTAATTCTCCAGGTAAGAGTAACCACCAGAGGGAGACAACATTGAACCCTATGATGGGACAATTTCATCCGTCTTAGCAAAACAATGATAACAAATGCAAAGAGTTAGAAATGAGAATTTGCAAATATATTCTGTAGTTGAGTTGCATTTATGCAAAAATTGCTTTTTCGTCTTGGTTTTTTTTGGTTGGTTGGTTGGTTGGTTTGGGTTTTTTTTAAAAAATATAATAGAAGTAATGTCTTAGGAAGCTTTAAGAAAAGGCCAAACAACTCTCAGTGGGTTTGTTGTTGTTGTTTTTTCTTGGTAGGTGATCAATCTAAATGTTACAGCAGAGCAGTAAGGAAATTATTTAAAAAACATTAAATTGAACATATTCAAGTGGAACTCGTTTCCTCTATACATTCAAGTGGTTCATATTCTGGCATGATTATTTTATAACATCGCGGAAATACAATGAGTTTGATTAAGATGGCTTCAATAAGGAGCACAGAAAATGTGTCTGTATGTAATAGTAACAACAAGCCTCATATTTTACAGTTTAATTTGCTAGGTCAACATGTAATGCTTTTCCCATTAGCATTGGTGTGATTTGATGTGGAAAATAATCCTGTTTCCCAACAAACTTTAGGAGATAACAAATATTTAATGACACCCTACGTAGAAACAATAAATAAATTTGAGTCGCTCTTGGACTCCTGTGGAAAGAGATTGTGAAAATTTTATAAGTTGGGAATTAATAAATTATAACCTGGCTGTTAAAATGTGAATCACTAAAGACTCTTGACACCCTTTTCCTTTCCCTAATTAGAATTTAAAAATAAATAAATGAACAAATAAACTTGTCATGTTTAGAGGCTAACTTACTTCCCTGCACAAGTTGTAAAAGTAAGAGAAGTTGATCATATATAGTTTGCATATTTTCTTTCATAAATTAGAATTCTATAAAGGACAGGAGTGAGATAAAGAACCAGCAGGATAAAGCATAACCCATTTATAAAAACACATTGTAACATACATAACAAATACCTGCAAAAATTCCTAGAGCCTCTAGATTCTTTACAGTGCTCTACAAAAAACACAATCCTAAAAATTGCCAAAGAAATTTTCATTTACTAAAGCAAAGTTAGCTCAAGACAATTCTACATGTGCCTTTATTTATGAGCATTTTCATTCAAATTCAGCATGAGGAGGAACAGACACCAAAATGATGATACAGGGACATTGGTGAGCGATTGGAGCATATTGGAGCATATACTGAATATACTGTGGAGCTCAGATATTCATCTGGGAAACATGGCAATGAAGTGTTTGCCCACATACTGTCTCTGACAGCCTCCTAGTTCTTCATAACCTTTACTCTGAGTCAAGCTCTCCCTGTGCTTATGTGGAAGGGGCCATTGGTCCTTCCAGGGTTGTGGAGATTCAGCAAGTAACATAGGGGAAATGGAGTGAGAGCAGACACTTATTACTCAGAGCAGAATGAAGGTACAGTTAAAATATAAATGCATTTATGTCTGGGATCCGCCCTCTGTCTCGTGAACAACCTGACTGTCTCTGTTGGCCTTGGAGAGCCTGTGGGCAGTAGATAGCAGGCAAAGCCAGAGTCTTGGGAGGGTACTGAGAAGAACTGTGAAGCTCATTAAAATCTCGGTAGTCTCTAGAGACATCTCTGCCTGCTTCTTAACCTTCCTGAGCTATCTTGGCATAGAGGACAACTTCCTGGCCTTTTCCCACTTCCTACAGCATCTCAGTAAGAGGATACCATAAAAGACAATATAAACTTGCCATTTCCTATTTGTGTATTCATCTCAAGAATGGGGATCTTCTTTTGTTCAGAATAGAGTACATGATTTTATTCACTAAAATGTCACCGCTAAACGAAAGTCAGTAATTTTGTTTGCTTGCTTCTGATTTCTTAGTGTTCACTGTAAAGAGGGAGGTATGAAAAACCACGATAGTAGATAATACTAAAGAATGATTCAGTAGGCCTTGCATCTTCCATTTAAAATTATTTCTGCTATTTTTAAAGACCTGGCTAATCTTATGGCCATTTTGTTATCTCTTGCTCCTCTTTTCCTCAGTATTTGTGACTCATGATGTCATCATGTATAATATTTGTCAAGATTAGATTGGCTGCCTCTATTGAGCTGGAATTAAGTTCACACTTTTGTTAATCCCATGTAGAGAGAACTATTGCGTAATCTGATTGGGCTAATAACTCCTAGTATTGCCTCTTGCTGAAATATCTCTTTTATTCATCTCAGTAGTATATCCCTCTCCAGATTTTAGCAATTCATTATACTTTAACTCCTGTTTCAGATTTCTACATTTACAAATGAAAGTTCTCAGCTGTTTAGTAATATTCATTCTCTGGCACTATTTGTTAGCAGAAAGAGCCAGACAAAGCCCTGTTAGAATAGCAGTATCAAAATCAGAGAGCATCATTCTTTTGTCTAAAGAATTATTGTGGATTATGCAGGCTCATTTTTCAAACACATCTAATAACAATCTTGAAAGCCATCTGAAAACCAGGACATTCCTGAAAAGCAGATGCTACCATCTGCACCCTTCTGGTAGATGTCATGTAGGTACCACAGCTGTAGTTTTGTTTATGAAATGATTCTTTGCCTGAAGAATGCCTAGTTGTCTCACCTCATTGCTCTGTGGTTTTCCTTCTCAACAGCATGACAGTAAGTGCCCATGGCTGTACTCACAGGAGAGGTCTCCAGGAATTCCCCTCCAGGATGCCTGCTGTTCTCAGGCCCTGACCTTGCCATGGGCTCAGGAACAGCAGATTTATCCCTAGAATGGGTCCTTCATGAGGCAAAACACACCCAGGAACCAGCATGGAAGCTGTAGGCCATCCTGGTATTCCTTTAAATGCCAGGATCCGCTGTAGTCATCTGAGCACGGGTGGTGCTCATGGAAACCTGCTCTGCAGATGAGCTGAACTGGGCTTGTAATTACACCATGCTGTGTCTCTTTCTTTGCATGTCACAGTACTTGAAATGGTGGGTGCAAGCCTTACAGCAATAGGCTCCAGTCAACCTCTACAAAAGTGGTGGTGTGGGCTCAGCCCGGACTTGAGGAGTGGATCTTGTTCTGATCTTCCCTAGTCCACTCTCAGTGAGGCAGTCCTTAGGCCAAGGATACTATCTGGGGCAATGGCAGAAAAAGGGGACAGCTGAATGCAAATATAGTATCCAAACCTTCCCAAACCATAAAGTGTTTTGATCTGATGTTTGATTAAATTCATCCTTTCTGGAGACATGCAATCTATTTTAGATAGATTTTTTTTAATGGAACTAAAATAGGAGAAAATATTTTCCCATGGGTTTATTCTGCTTCTGTTAGTGTCTTATGGTTCTAGGAGTTGCCTGTGATTTCACTGATGAGCTGTATCAGATTATTGTTCAGGTCTGGACAAGAGAAGAACTCTGTTGTATGTAATAGGAGCATGGAAAAAAATTGAGAACCTGTCATAGTTGAAACAGTTAACTAACAAGTTAACTGTTAAGATTGTTTCTTTTAGTCATATGTTTAGTATGTTTTTGTAACATACTGGAACATTCCCTACCCTTGCACGCATGAGTGCAAGTTTGGAGCAAGTCAGCTGAATTTATGTTTTCTTTAGAAAACAGATTAGAGACATCAAAGGGTTCTTGATTGACTCAAAATATTTTCATAGGAGAAGGTAAATGAAACTAGATACTTGTTTATTCTAAACAGACTGTAAATAATTTAGGGAATTTGAGTCCATATTTGTTTCTATTACTAGAAATTGCAGAAATTCAGAAAAAAAAGAAAATTAATGAGATTAAAACCTTAAAAATACCAATACAAACTGATTTCATGTATGAGGAAAAAAATGAGGGTAATTTGTGATTAAATGGCCATGATTCACTGGCCTTCTTGTTAAAAATGAAAGCGTTATATTAATATCACATTTGACTATGAATCCCATCATTGTTGTAACTCCCTATCAAAAAGCTGTCTCCCAGTTGACCATCTGTTCTTTTTAACAGGACTGGACACACTTGGATTTCCCAGGTCATATCTATTGGAAGGCTGGTAGAAAGCCGTGTTCCTATGGCTCGATTCTTGCCATTTTATCTGCCAGAAAATGTTTGCACACGAAGACCCTTGATAATTCCCAGCCTCTAGACACTTGTTTGGGAACGGATACCATCACTCTGGAAAGTCATTTACACTGGTGATCATTTTGAGGCAGGCCTAAGACTGAATGAGCCAGTATTCTTCAGCTAACATCTCACACATTGTTTACTACATTTGAACCCCGTTACCTTGCTTGTGGTCCTAGCACCCGCTTTTATAGCTACATGCCTCTAGAGGTCTAAAGCATGTAATGGCTCTTGCCAGCTTCATTTCTGAGTAACAGCCCAATGGAAGGTGAAGATAAAGACCACTGTGATGGTCCTTAACACCCAAGAATTCCCATATACTCCTTTTTTGTCACCACATCCCTAGCTAGTAGAGTGATAAGCAGGGTTGGTAATGTAGGCAATCTTCCATTTCTGATGTCTATGCTATTGTCTGTAGTGGGTAAGCCTACAGCCTCCTAGAGTGCTAGCAGCTCTTTTGCTAAAACTAAATGATTGACAAAAATAAGAGAAAAAAGAACTGACATTTCCTAAACTGATTTATGAAACAAAAGTTCTGACCAGAAAGTAATTTTTAAGCTATGATTTATGTCTTACTGGTGTATTTCAATTCAAGGATTAATTTGCTTCTCACCAGAGTTTTGGTACCACCTTCTTTGCAAAGAGTAATTAAAGAAATTCATTAGTGGGGATGGTAATCTCTTCTGCCATTTCACTCGGTGTTGTAAGGTAACATGGCCTGGAGCTTTGCACAGCTTGACACTTGTTATAAAAGAGGGTATTTCTAATAAGATTTACATTTATTAAGACTCTACTGTGGCTGCCCCAATCTTGATCTTCTTGCAGTTAAAGGGAGAATTCTTACTGCCTTATGGAGGATCTGACCCAAACAGCAGGGCATCTCAAAATAAAAAGCAGCCCTATGGCATCCTTCATTTTATTGGGATAGGAAATAGCTTCAAAATAGCCTTTCTCATAGCACTAGGTTCTTACTTTGATGTACAATGCATATTCTCACTCACTCACTTAAACTCTTACCATGAACATTTTAAAATACGTTACCCTAAAATAAGTTGCCTCAAAGTACGTTACCTCTGTACAAAGTACATACGATAGAAGACACAAGTGAAGGCACTTGATTTAGTGCAAGTGTAGGCTTCTCAGCAAATTACCGGTTTCTTTTAGCAGTTATCCAAGGCTCTGTAACTTTGGATCCTTGATATAAAAGTTTTCCCTGTTATGTTTGTGCCAGAGATGCATGCAATATCCAACATCAAAGAACTTTCTGCCTGCAATAAAGAAAAAGAGCAATCAGTAGCTTAATTGCACCTAAACACTGGATTTTATGGAAACATTTATGCATTATTAATTGTATCAAGTATCACAGGTCTTTCTGTATGAAGGCCTATTTTTCACATGTAGTGAAATAGCCAGACTGTCATCTGCTCATGAGCCAAGTCACACACTTTTTTTCCTATTGTGAACACGAAAGAGCTTACAAACAAAGATTTAATTCTTTAGCTGAATAAATAGTTTCTTGGCAGCGATTGTAAGGGGCGGAAAATGCCTATTATGTTTTGATTATAATTACAATTATCACTGAATCTTCAACTTCTATAGCAAGAACTGGTATTTTTTAATAATAAAGAGCTGAATTTTTAGCCTTGAGCATTTGTCCGCCCTGGACTGCAGAAATGTATCAAATATACAGGTAATGTAAATGGATGTTTTTCTGCATTGTCACTCTTATTGTATAGTTTGGTGAAAGGAAATATGTCTATAAATGAGAAAGTTTCTTATAGCAAATACATAATTCAATACATTTCAGTGTTAACTGTTTGCAAAGTATCTATGGACAGTATCTTGGGATGTTTTCTGAAAAATTACCCATTTTAGAAAATCCCCTGCATGACATGAGGATGGATAATGTTGGTTATGCAAGTAACTCATTGATATCCAACTTATTTGTCTAATAAGTTGCATGCTATTCCTCCTATTTCCTGACTGGAAGCAAATATCTCCTGGAATCAGAGTTGTCTGTAGCAGAAATTCACGTTTTGCCTGGTTAAAAATGAACTGGTTTCAGTAATGGTTGCCAGTGACTGTCTTGAAAGAACATTCAAGGAAAATAGACATGACAGGAGCAATAAGCCAGCAAAACTGTTCTGACCAGATGCTTAGAAAGAATACATTAAGGTATTGCCTCGGTTCTTTTTTGGCCATTCCTCTGCCTACTGTGCTCTTTCAAACCCAGTTATCCAGTCACCTCACTGAATGCAAGTAAGATCGGTCTGGCAGATCCAGTCCATGCCTGTGGGCACAGCAACTTTCAATAAACCAAACAGTATGAGGAAATGGTCAAGACTGATACCTGGCTATCATTATGGCAAATATTAGTGGGTGTCCTTTGAAGGCAATGTTTCAAGTTCAGCAAGCTGGCATTCTTCACCATGTTTCTGTCAACTAGCCCCATAGCTGCTGTATCTGAGATGCTGTGGTGTTGTCACATCCCTACTGTTGGTTTTTAAGAAATACTGCATTCTGAAACAGCTTAAGAAGTATCCAGGAAAGCTGGGAACTCCAGGAAATGCATTAATTCTTTGTCTATCTTTCAAAACAACATTGGATTGACATTAAAAACAACGCTCTTCCTGGAGACAAAGTGTTAGATTGTAGCCTCAAGGCATGACCATCATTGGCTATAGAACAGAGAAGGAGCAGCACGTGTAGACTAGGAAGCTGTGTTATTAAAGGAATCTGATCAGCTGAGCCAATATGTCTCTTGGAGATTCAGAGCAGAACATAGAAGAATACTCTGTGCCAAATCACTCATTACCTCACACCTACTTCATCTCACCAGACCTCTTTTAGGAAACAACAGCAACAGCATTGCTACTACCCTCACATATTTATACCCGGATGCTGCACAAAGGCACGAAAGTCCTTGCCCTAGTGCTTCTCAGAGTTAACAAGGGTTTTGCAACAAGTCCCAGGAGATGGAAGGACTTTTTGCACCTCCTCTCTTTCTATCGAGCCCCTTCATGCATACATACATGCACAATCAGGTCTTTATTTAATGGGACTTGAATTTATAGCACATTAGAACAGTGTGTTTGTACAGAAAGTGATAATACAGATTTAATTTGTTTGATCTTGCTTTTGTGCTAAAATTGAGTAAGTTTAAATTATTGTGGCATTTCTTCTCTATTGGCTTTGTGTGTATTATAAATAATACTACAATAAGTTTTCAAATGTCTTTTCTGGTAGCTATTAGCCATGAAGCAAAACGGGAGTGCTCAGTGGAAGACTAACAATAATTTCATTGTTAAAGTATATTTAATTCCAAACAAATCTGAAATTTAGATGACTTCACAAATTTTAATCCTTTCACCCATCCTGAAAATGCTGATACTTTCTGTATATGCCTGTTATTTAACAGTCCAGAAATATACAAGACAGAAATCCATTTAACCTTACCTAGTCAGCCAAAAGTTCGGCATGTTGTCTAGGCTAGATGTGCCAGCTCCTCTTAGTGAAAAGCTAATCCAATTCATCGTCCACCTCTGTGATCAGCTGGGCTAACCCAAAGGAAAGGTCAGGAACACTCAAGTCAGGATCAGAAAAATGTGGTAAGGCTCTTTTTCAGGACAGTATAGTTGTGAATTAGGTTAAGCCACCTCTAAAAATCTCACCTGGTTGTCATAGCCTTTGCAGCTTTGCTTTTTCTTTTTTTGCCTTACAAGATCCTTATATTTAACTCCACAAATTAAGGTAAGAAAGTATCAGGCAGGTCACCTGAGCAGCATGATATTTATAAAAATAACATTTAATTCCCTGTTTCTTTGCAGATAGGAAGAACGATGTATTATCAGTGTTATGTTGCTCTACATAACGAAGAGGATGTTAGCTAGCTGAGAAGATTTCAATGCATTTTTGATTGTAAAATCAAACAGAAAGCAGGCAAATCAAGAAAAAGTAAAAGAAAAGAAGAGTTATTCTGAGAAGTCTTGAAATCAACAGAGTTGAAATTAAACTAATCCCTTTGAACCAAAAATCTTTCTGCCCTCTAAATGTGCTCTAACATACCTCGGGTTCCATATTGTAGCAATGGGGAATTTCATTGACCTATGTTGCACCTAAAGGACAAGCAATTTGGAAGAAGTATGTGTGGACTCATTAAGACTCAGCAGCATGTTTTCTTTGCCTGGATCAAGCCAATATAGGGCTACTGCAGGGTTACAGGGAAGGAAGAAAGGATTATTGCTAAACATCCCATTAACATTCAATTTGTCATTCTTGGGAAAGACGTTGTATTCTCGTAATAGGCTGATTACTTTGCAAATTGAAGAAGCTAATTAAAAATTCTCTAAAATTTTTGTCATAAACTTTGACACAAAGTAAAAATCCTGACATTTAAAGAAAAGACTATTTAAAGATATCTGAGGAGAAAATACAGAAAATGTAAGGTTAAAATAAAGAGCAAAATTAATCTAGAAATTTAACATGATTGGTTTGAGAAAGTAAATGTCCAATCTGGAGGAATTCTGTAGGAATGAGTTCAATTAATCGTCAATGAAAATGGAACTGAGGAAGAATAAAGAAAAACTGGATGCACTAAACTCCAAGTCATAAATACATACACACTTTATTTAGTTATGTCCGATACAAGGCAGTGTTTACCTAAAAACACTGTGTAAAGAAACTATGGGTAAAAAACCCCTCTTATTTACTTTATCTTCATGAAAAAAATTGGAGGCATGTATCAGACATAATTCATTCAATTATTTGAAGAGATAGACTGCTGGGAGATTAAGCTAAATCTAATTTTTTTTAAAAAAAATAATACTTTTACAGGCTTAAAATCAGGACTTTGATAGTTTGAAGTTTCTGTTCATTTGCTTTGGCACTGAATTCAGATGTCAATAATGAAGTTTTTCTAACTTGCCTCTAATGCTGCTGGCAGTTCTCTCTTTATCTATGTTTCTTTCCATGTCTTTGACTGGATAACCATTTCTCCTTTCCTTGGTGAGTCTACTCTGTATCTTGTTCCTTTTTTCCCTACCACTTAGCTTTGAAGCTGTCTCCCTGGGGATGTAAATCCGATGTTAACAAATAAAGTCTAGCATTCTGTGAAACTCATGTGCCTTTGGGTTTCACCACTGACTCAGAACATGGTCAAAGTTTTTCTTAGATTCATTAACCTTTTTACAGGAACTTGTTCCTTTCCTAAAAACCCAAATGACTGCTTACTTTCTTTATCAACGACCACAGGAACCCAATGGCTTCATGACATTTTCATAGCAAACAGTGTGTAGCAATAGTTTCTAAATTTAAGTAATCTACAAGCCTTGTAGGAAATTCTGGAGATGTGCATACATGCAAATCATGTACAGAAAAACTTTCTGGCTACATATAATACTCTTACATTTGCCTTGTTTTAGCCTTAGGTCTTTTATTATCTGTAGCATTGTACAAGTTTTCACTTACCTTTAGCAATTTTGCTTAAAGCTATTCCTACAGTACAAATGTTGTCATGTGATTTCATTTTATCTGCTGTGTGCACACATTTTGCCACTTTTAGTGTATCTTTCATAATCAGCTATTCCAATAAGTACAGTATCATTTATGTCTGACTCATTAACCATGCAGTCATTTCTATTTCACTTAGTTATGCTCTTAGTAAAAAAATGTTTTATCAAAATGGTAAAGCTGAGCAAATAATTTACATCAAACACTTTATCTTCCTTTTCCTCCTGCAAAACCTATGACTAGATTGCACTTATTTCTCAATTTTTAATTATTTATACTTTTCTAATACTAATTAATTTCTTACGATACGGATTAATTATATTTCTAAACAGAAATTAACTTCCTTCACTCCATAATTAGTCAGTGAGGTCAGGCTGCCTTGTTTCAGATCCTTGGGCTGTGTTACCCACAAGCATTCTTTACTTAGAGAAATGAAAATACTAGTGCCAGTAAAGTGGACAGCCCTTGAATGTTTACAGAAAAACACACACCTGTGTCTTTCCAGGTAAATGGATTGTGTTTTGGTTAACATTTTCATTCATGTTTATTTTGTCAGATTGTGAGGTTGTTAACAGTGCAGCAGGGAAATGAGACCTTATTTTGTACATTAGTGTACAAAGCTATTTTGAGTATCTGGAAAAAGTCTAAGATACACAAAATTCAAGATCAAGCATCTCCTGAGTGTGAGCCCCATCAGACCTCCCTCAAAAAAGTGCAGTGAAATCAAGGTCAAGCTATGGGTGCTTGTTCAGGAAAACACCAGGCTGAAACCAGAGCATATCTGCCTTCAGACAAGACCAACATCTGCTTTTGCTGTTCTTGAACAAGATCATCAGTAGTGTTAATTCACCTCATCCTCCTCTTCTTCCCAGGAGGAGGGTAGCAATGCCTCCCTAGTGGTTCCCCTGAAGGCAGCACACCAGAAAACTGCTTCCGTCTACTTGTTAGCAAGTCAGAAATGAGCTTGGATGTTTGTAAACTCAGCTAAATCTCTCTCCCACCAACTGCAGAGAGGAGTTTGAAGAGTATCTCCAAAGGCACTATCCTGAATATCCCTCTGGTGGGGCTATCACAGGTGAAGTTCTTTCAGCCTCTTGTTTTCATGAAGACCAAGCAAACTGTATCTTCTAAAGAGAAAAATTTTCTGTGTATGTGCTGTGAGGAGCAGTTTGTGAAATCTTAAGATAGTAGTTTAAAAGGACAAAAAATATGGTCATAGCAAAAACCTACAGCGTGTTGGATCTTATCTTGCAAGAGGCTGCATCTCTACTTGTCTGAAATCTGCAGAGACATATTTAACAAACACAATGATTTTAAAGGTAATTAACAGCACCGAGCTCTTCAGAACTGAGCTTCTTCATCCAGGCCCATCCTCTGAACCTGGTAGCCTCTTGACTCATTCTTCAGGCTGCAGTCTCCTCTATTAGGAATTAAGGTGATACTAGCACTGTAGTTGGCATAGAAACAATTTGAAAACTCCGGACAGGGCACTCTCCTGCCTCTCAGAGCAGATTTGCACTGCTCTGTTAATGAGCCAGTAACATTTCTAAGCCTAACAAGAAAAAGGATGAAGGTAGAACTATAACCCTTGTCAACCACAGGTGCAGGAACTGACATCACTTCCATCTTTAAAACCAAGGCTTCTTTAGTTACCTGGGTTAGCCCTGAAAAAAATCATGGATTTTCAACACTTGTCCTCAGCTTCCACGACTTTAAGATCTGGAGGTGGCCAGGCAGTGGGCAGGTTCATAATTGGATGGGTCTTCATTGACAAGGGCCCTTATTTTATAGCTGCCATCTCTTAATGAGTAACACATGATCCTGTCTCCAGCCTCTTAAGTGGGTAGTCATAATCATAGAATCAGGTTGTAAGGGACCTTAAAGATCACCCAATTCCAACCCTCTGACATGGGCAGGGAAACCTTCCACTGGATCAAGCTGCTCAAAGACCCGTCCAACCTGGTCTTGAACACCTCCAGGGAGGGGGCATCCACAGCTTCCCTGGGCAACCTGTGCCAGTGTCTCACTGACCTCATTGTGAAGAATTCCTTCCTAATGTCTAATTTAAATCTTCTCCCATCCAATTTAAAGCCATTCACCCTAATCCAATCACTACTTGCACTCATAAAACATCCTTCCCCAGCTTTTCTGTAGCTCCTTCAGGTACTGGAAGGCTGTTATAACTTCTCTTCTCCAGGCTGAACAATCCCAACTCTCTCAGCCTGTCCTCACAGCAGAGGTGCACCAGCCCTTTGATCATCTTTGTAGCTCTCCTCTGGACCCATTCCAAAAGTTTCATATCTTTCTTATGTTGGGGATTCCAGAACTGGACACAGGCGGGATCTCACAAGAGCAGAGTAGAGGGCTAGAATCACCTTCCTCAACCTACTGGCAACATTTCTTTTGATGCAGCCTAGGATGCAGTTGGCCTTCTGGGCTGTGAGTGCACATTGCTGGCTCATGTCCAGCTTCTCATCAATCAGCACCCCCAAGTTCCTCTCTGCAGGGCTGCTCTCAATGACATCCATGGTCCCCCATCCTATATTGATACCGGGGTTGCCCTGACCCAGGTGCAGGACCTTGTGCTTAGCCTTATTGAACCCCATGACATTCACACGGGCCCACTTCTCCAGCTTGTCCAGGTCCCTTTGGATGGCATCCCATCCTTCTGGTGTAACTGCTTCCCAAACTCAGCTTGATGATATCCGTAAAAATTATGTCTCTGACGGAGCTGTGCCTTCTATTAGCACCCCTGCTGTCTGTGATACTGAATCTGAATGGGTAAATCAATTGAGCTGTTGTACGGGCTTGACTCACTGAAGTTGGCAGAACGGTAAGTGAAATTAATGCATCTGGGTCTGTGATCTGCTTCTAGAACTCCTTCAGGTCCCATCCTAGCATACAGTAGACAGGAGGAAATTATATTATATGCTTAATAATTTATTCTAGGAAAATGTTTTGAGTGGAAACAATCGGCAAGAGATTTGTCTTCCTTATTCAGCAGTTACATATTCTCTGTTCTCTGCAGAACATGGTAATACTGTGGGGTGATTTCCTCACTGTGAGCTTATAAAAATACCATTCTAATTTGTTGTAGTTGGAGTGGCTCTGCTGGGAACTCTTACAAAGCAGTCGAATACCTACATGGACTGACTTGGCTGCCTGGCTTACTACACGCACTCTAAATATGGAAGGGTGAGACTTATTAGAACATACCAGCCTAGTCACCACCTCCCTGCTCTTGTACTCTTCGTAGTAAAATCAATGCACATTGTGCTCTCAGCCTGGAGTTATTTTTAGGTGTTATTTTTCCACTCAGTCTGCAGCTGTTTTCAGTCACAAGCTTCTTCAACTAAAACAAATACACAGTCCTTGGCAAAGGAGAGGTTGTTAAGAGGACAGAAGTGTGCCCACGAATCTTGTGCCTGCCTCACAGAGTTTTACGTAGGGAGGGTCAGAGGGGTGCAAACAGGACTCTGATGTCCTGGGAAGCAGGTCCAACACTCACCATAGTGATTAGCCCTAACTTCAGTCCTCTTCTAGGATGACTGATGAAGGCCAGGCTTCTCAGGGCAGAAGAATGTGGGAGGAGAAAAGCTGGAAGGCTACCAGACTCAGCATTATCTGCAACACCTCCCCGAAAGATACACAGAGTCACAGTCATTGCTGAGCTTTATGCCTTTAGCATGCACAAGCTCCTTCAGCAACATATGTAATCCCATGAATCCTAGTGCATTGTTGTCATTTCCTCCTTCCTTTTCCATCTTGGGGAATGGAGAGAATGGAAAGAATGGGAAGAGTTATTACATGGGATGCCTCAGAATCAGTTGAACTCTGAGCAGGATGTCTTACTTTTGGAGCATTTCCAAAACTCTTCAAAGCATGAGTGCTGAGCTTCCCTTCACTTACAGAAAAGAAACTGCTTTATTATTTCTTCCCTGCTGCTCCCACTTGGCCCCAAGGCAGCAGTGGAAATACATAAGGCCGGAGCTGCAACTCTCTGTCTTCAGCATAGGAATGGCTTGGTTAAAATTCCTGTTAACTAAGAACAGAAGAGAGCAAATTAATCCAACAGTTTCTTGTTTGGTAAGTTGAGGTTAATGTCGTATTAGGATATGTTTGAAGTCAATAAGGCATAACAGTAGCCAGTCAACTGCTTTTAGTGCTGTTTTTCACACTCAAGTGATGGAGAGAAGTGAAATGGAGTGATCATATTGTCTGAAGCCACTCCCATTCATCACACTGGACAGCTTCACTGTCTACTGTATAAACAGATACAGTACTAAGAAGATTATAGGTCTTGAGATGTTTCTTAGTCTTTACTGTTGCATATGAGACACGATCACTGAGAAGCCGTACCTCCTCTCGTAAGTTTCTCATGTCATAAAATACAATGGTAGTGCTGGTGAACTCACGGCAATGGGCAGGCAATACCTCCTTCTCTCCATCATCCTGTTCAATTCATCTGAGGAATATCACTGAAATAATGGGAATACTTTCGTGGATAGTATGTATTATTCTTGATAGCAAATGTCGGAGGGATTGGGAGCTCAGATTATAAAATCCCACCTGACTTCCTTAATTTAGCACAAGGCACACTTCTAACATGGAATAAGGATCAGAGTGTCTTGCAGATATCACACTGTTTAAAAAGCTTCATTCCATGATACAGGCCCTTCACTGTGAGTCTGATGCAAGTAAAACAAGCATAGTTTTAGCTCTCTCTGTTTTCATTAAGCAGTGTACTTACTAGTCTCACTACAAAAAAGCTAGCAAGCTGTGGTAGTAGTTAAAAAAACCCGAATCATAAGAGTCATTTATGCTCATCTCTTGACTCACGTTGTTGAAAAATCAGTTTCTGGTAGAGTTTACTGTTCTGTCATTAAATATGGAAACTTTCTCACACATTTCTCACACTACCCATTAGGAGAAGTGCCGCCATCCTCCATGTGGACTGTCTATGCCACAGGTGTGAAGTGCCTTGTGCTATACTATCAAGATTTTCACCAGATTCTGTATGAAAAGCAAACAAAGACACTTCTTCATGAAATCAGAATTGCACAGATTATATTTCACATGTGTGAGTTTCCTTGTTTTTATTAAAATTAAGTTTGCTCATTTGCCATTTTCAAGCTAGTTTGAAATGAGGATCACCTTGTATCCTAGGAAACACAGTGAGAATTTTATATGTGATCACATTTTTATCCATGTTATGAAAAAAGCAGATGGTAATTAGGTGCATTATTCATAGGAAAGCTTGTTGAGCACAGTGTCTGTATAGTTCCAGTTTCTATTAGAACTTGTTTGGAAGAACTACTTCATACCTTTCAATTGCCCCTCATTAAGTGTAATCATTACTCTTCTGTGGCCCCTGTGTGCTTTAATTTGTGCAAAACAGCATACGCAACACTATTTAGAAAAAAACCAGAAAATTTCTGGGGTCTCTTTCATTCTGCTTGACATCAGTGTGACCTTTCTCTTCATCCACATTCATTATTATTTATTGCGGCTGTGAATGTGTCTTGTAAGAGACCACTTGACAGAGGGAGAGGTGCAGAGCTGTCATGTTTCAGCGACAGCACCTGTGGCATTAGAAGACATCAATTCACCCACCTAGGTAGTTCAAAGGATGCTGAGGGCACAATTAGAGGCTGAGTCAGTTTGCGTAAGAAGGTCCAGGATTCCTGTACGTCCAATCCTTCCACCACTAACAAAGTGTCAGAGCAGAAAAGGCACAACCATGCTGCAACAACTAACTGTCTGCACTAGGATTTCTGTTAGCTCACCCGTTGCCTGCCTAGAGGCAAATAAGCAAATCCCTATTTAGGCAAGTCCTAAATCACACACATCAGGGTGACAAGAGGTTGGCTAGCCAGGAATTTCCTAGTTCTTTCCACAGACCCTTTCTTACCTCCTGCTGTAGGAATCAGAGCCAGGATAGCTTCTTGAGACCCAGAGTCTCCAGGGCAGTAAAATCCTTTTGCAGAGACTGTAATAGTGACATCCTTGATTTCTGAGCCTGAATTCCTACAAACTGGGTAGTCCTTTCAGTACTTGTATAAAAACTGTGTTCTCCAAAGCTAGTGAAATGGCAGACACTAATACCTGTGCCTTTTGCTAAGAGGAAGCCTCAGTGCCTCTTTAAACAATACATTTGCTGCTCACCTTACAGCAAGATGCTTTCTAGCCCACGTCTGAACAGCGCATTGACCAGTGAACAAGACTTGCTGTCTGCCTTCCAGTTCGCAATCTCCTGATTCCAAGAAATGCAGCTGAAAAGCTGCTTTCACTTCCACCTTTGACGTTTTCTTGATTGGTTCAGAATTAAGTTTTCCATATGGATAGGACACATGGCCAGGTGGTAATGGATTCCCTTAACTTCTGCAAGAAAGACAGTGGCCGTGCTTGTACTGCCAGATCCCTGCAGCATTCAGTTGAAATACTGCTGTCTCAAAAATATGACAGGCCTTTGAAGCAAATCAAGTTGACATAATCCCCGGAGGTCGTGCTAAGGATGTCCAGACCTCTGTTAGTAGATCTTCTAAAAGCTCACTATAGTTTCTGTCTCCTTTTGCTTTTGGCATTTCAAACGCCACAAAATGTAGCCATGGACTTTTTGTCCTATCATAGAGCATTCACAGTGTCCCAATGATATTAGCGATCCCATATGAATGAGCTGAGGTACCATCAGCTAACACAACACAGAACATCACTTCCCTTTGGGGATGCAGACGCTTCCTTCGTCTCTTCCTGAAACATGAAGCTAATATTCAGTTCTTGTTTCTCAAAAGTCTTCGGTAAACTATCCCCTCCCTCAAATTAAATTCAGGCATTTTCACCTGTGTAGCCTTGCCACTCAGGAAGCAGACATGTGTACAAGAAAATACAGTGGGATGATGAACAGAACTGAGTTATACCATGGTGACTGGATGGGATACCTGCTTCAAAGCCTGACCACCATTTTAAAATATCTACCCTGGAGACCCTGGAGCAAGCACATGGCTACACATATTCTTACAGAAGTACAAGATCTATCTGCAGCACAGCATTTCTGGTGAGCCATACAATCCTGACTAAGAAATTCCCCCAAACTGTATGACTGGGAAGTAGGACCCACCACACAAAAGTGTCCTTATTTCTCACTGCAAAAATCTTGCCAGTCTTGCCCAGCCTTGCACTTGGGCTTCCTCCAGAGACTTCTCTGTAAAAGAAACTCAAGAAGTCCTCACAGATGGCACTCAGACTTGGAGATCTCCATATGGAAAATATTTTTGGAAAGACAAATAACTGCAACTGGGTCAGACAAGAAATTTTTTTTCTTACTGTCTCTGAAAATAAAGAGGGGTAAGGCTATTGTTTGTCTGTTTATGCCACACAGAGGCTTCTGTAACTTTTCACAGCTTGCTAAAGTGAGCAAATAAGGATATTCAAATGCATATTAACACTTGAATCATGTAAAAAAGTGTGCATGTTCATGTGTTTAAGAGAGAGGCTATTTAATCTTACCAAGTAGTATAGATGTCCATTTTGTTGTCAGGATATTAGTAGTTTCTTCTACATCATCTATATTTGCTTCTGAAGAAATCAATGTCAGTGTTTTCCCTAATGACAAACTAATGCTCTTAACATCTTCTCTTTCTTTGCAGCAGGAAATACACTTAGACAATGCCAACAGTGTCCTGCAGAAATAGATTGCTTTGTAGTAGCCATCAAGAAACAGATGCAAGAATCCAAATAAACCTTGTAGAATATAAACTTGACTAAACAACAGATCAACATATTTGAGACTTTTTGTTTGCCGAATTTGAAATGTTTGCCAGTTCCCTGAGTGATACAGTAGTTAAGATGGTCCTTAATGATTCAACATAGCCATCTTTAACTGGTCTCCCAGAAGCAAAGGAATGCAAACCTGCCATAAAAATCAAAATCATTCAAATTCCATGCTTTACTAATTATAAAATCCAAGAAAAATTTGATTTTTTCTGTTTTTCACTTAGAATTCCTTGTATCTCTAGCAGGCTACCATTTAAAGTCTCATCATGATTTCCAGTATAGATTTTTATTAACTATTTTCAGGCTTCTGCCACCAGAAAATTTGCTCTTTTTTTTATAACTTAGCTCAGGAATGACCCTGGGGCTTGTGGTAACGAGATGTCTGTATTACAGTGACCTATCAGACACCCAAAGGCACACATCCCTAAGCACAACATTTCTGTCAGTGTTGTCCATCCCATTACATGAGACCCCAGACAAACCACAGGAAGGCTGCATTCTTTCTTCCTCCTATGGCTTCCACTTACACATTAACTCCAAGTTCCCAGATCAACAGAAGCACAAGGAAAATAAATGAGTTTCCTCCTTCCTTCCTTCCTTCCTTCCTTCCTTCCTTCCTTCCTTCCTTCCTTCCTTCCTTCCTTCCTTCCTTCCTTCCTTCCGTTCCTTCCTTTCCTTCCTTCCGCACCATTTCATTAATCTCTCCAGCCTCTCTAGGTGGTCGTTCTAGACAGTGCCACATTCTGATACTTCACACCAAAGCAGGACACTGCCCCAGACTATTCTCCATCACTGTAGAGGCCAATAACAACCAAGTAGATATCTGAGCTGAAATATTACATTCCCTCAATCAAGCCTAGTTTAGGTGTGTGTTTTCTCAAGCATGTAGTGAAGCTAAGTCCATCTCTTCCCAATTGCCAACAAAACAGAAAATATAAATGGCCCTTATTTGTGGATTTATCTGTCCTCTTTCACAGGCTGTCCATATGGAGAGCCTTGATAAAGGAAGTGCATAGATTGTGGGAGGGAGAGAACAGCATCCAGTGAACAAGTCCCCTGTCCCAAAGGTATAGTTTGGTGTAGCTGCTGGCCAAAGGCCATGCCTCACAGCATAGCTCTGCTTCTCAATCACAATATCTCATTTAGGATAAGTTGATTTCTGAGCCCACCTTGCTGTGAGGAAGTAACAAAACAACCCCTAGTCTGCAACTGATTTTAATCATAGTGATGCTGCCCAAATTAGACAGGCACCTGGAACAGTGGATATGGTGAGCGCATAGTCTGCCATTCCTTTGTCCCAGCATCATTATTCATATCTAAATCCCTAATCTTAGGTGTTTGTCTCACTATGGGACCTTTGAGATCCTATTAATGGCCTTTTCCTAGCAAAAAAAAGAAGTCTCCAACTCAAAGATCCCATGCTCCACCCATTCAGTTACCAAATCTTCTGGATCTCCTAACTGCTTTTCCTTAACAGGCATGGGTCCCTGCTATAAGCTTTAGAAGTCAAGCTGGAAATGTGAAGTGAGGCAAACCAGATGGAATTTCATAACAAATTAAATACTACAGAGGGAATCATAATGTGTAGGCTCCTCATTTTCAAACTGAAGTCAATCAACTTGTTAAGCCTCCTTGAAGCTGTGACAGATGCCCTACATTCTCTTTTGAAGCCCCAGAGCTTGAGAGGATCCTGCACATTGTGACTATACTGAGCTCCTGCTGCAGGACTAAGACCTTGCTCCAGAGAACTCTAACCAGTGGCTGCACCTTCCCTTGATCTAATCGCTTGACTGCAGTCAGTCTGTGTTCCTTCCAGTATTACTGACCCATCATGATCTGATTTTCTGTGTATGCCTGGTACTGCTCTCTTTTTTCACAGCTCAAAGAAAAAAATGGAAAAACTATTAGAGAAGACCCTTTAAACAGCTAGGAGATGTTGAGTTTGTGGCTTATAAGTGTCAAGGGCTTGTAGAAGATAAACCTATGCCAAATATGGGTGATGAAATTCTGTGGCAGAAGGTGTAATTAATAGGAAGATGGACTCCTTTGGTCCAGACTTTCAGTCCTTTTGCAGCTAAGCCTGCAGGAATCAAAGTTTATACTACTCTTAAGTGAAAGGATGACCTGACCCAAGTGAATTACAAAAGAATAAGATCAGGATACATAAAGTGAGCATTAGGCTTAAAATATTAAGGGCCTGGGGATTTTTTAGTAATGCACCTGACACCTGTGTCTCACAAAATTTTACCCACTAAATTAATTCAAATAGACTTGTTACACACATGGGTATAAATGCAGTGATGATGTAAGGAATTACCCTGTAAGAAGCTGCACAGAACCATCAGTTTTTACAGCCTTGTCAGTGAATTGGAGGAGGTTCAAAGAGAAAGGTTTCTCCTGTAGAGCGAACGCCCAGGGTAGAGCACACTCCCTGAGACCCACAGGGGCCACCAGCATGGGCTACTCAAATGAGAATGTGAGACCTGCAGCACTATTGCCTACCTCGCAAGTACTGAATGGGTGGGAAAACCTAAATCTATTATCCCACCATGAGACTGAAGTATGTTTCGTTGGCAGGTGTCTCACTGAGGACTTAGAAAGCAACTAATTACTGCAGATAAGTGGAAAAGTAGAAAAGCGTGCTCAGAGGGTCTTTTGAGAGGGGTGTGTTCCCCGCTGATGAGCTGCTCTTTGGCCCTGCTCACAAGCTCCACCTGAAGCCAGTGCACAGCACACCAGAAAGCAAAGAGGAGGAGCAATGAAAGGCGGTGAGGTTAGGGAGGAATTATTCAACACCATTCATTTCTGAGCTGCACCTGCTTCCTCTGGGTCTATGTGTGTATTTGTAAGAGAGAAGGAGAGAGAAAACACCACACAGCTGGGTTTGAAAGGTTACGGGAGTAAAAAGAAGCAGTGAGGTAATGTAAGAAAGATGTTTCCAGTTAGCACTGGTACACCAGTCAATTGAATGTGTGTCAATTCCCTTTCTTCCTCTCTGTGCTCAATATATATTTAGATGTGAGTAGAGACATTGTTAATCTCAGATCCCAAATGCCACTTTGATAACTGCCAAGATTTTTGGGGGGGTTCTATAACAGCAATGATACAACGTTATGTTTTCTGTCCTGATGGACGATTGTATGTGAAGTGCTCCTGTCTCCAATATGTACAATATTTCAAATTTTCCTGCCAAAAATAAAAATGGAAAAAATCAAGAAAGCCTTGAGGCAACAATAACTTATTTGACATCGTTACATGGGTTTTACATGTTTATTTCCTCAAATATTCAATTAAAAGCTTACTTACTGTGGCAGATGTCATATCACATGGTGCATATGCTCCCTCTCCAATACAGAGCAGCTTTTAGAAATGACTGCCAAAATGTTCTAAGAACTTTTATGATGGTTTCAGGATAAAGCATAAAATGTAATAAGTCACACATTTTTGCGCGTATTTTATTGATCATTTTTTGCTAGCTTTCTGTTTGAGGTTGGGGTTTGATTGCTTTTTTTGGGGGGGGGGAGGAGGAATTGTTTCCATACAAAGAGGGAGAGAAGGAAGGAGTGTTGGGGTTTTTTTTGGAAACTAGGCATAGAGACTTTATTGTGAAAAGACAGCTGGAGTGACCTGAGCAAGAAAGGTTTCTTTTGGTCTGCTCTTGTTTCTGTGTTGGAACCACAAAAAGATGTGTAACTATTATTAAGAAATACTCCAGTAAGTTCAGTTCCATTGAAAGCATTTTACTTCTTAGAAAATGATCTGTGAAAATTCTGTTGTTGGCCATTTGGTTAGCTTTTATGTGGGTAAAACCAGGCTGTTTTCCCAAATCTTTGTCTGGTTTCCATTCATAAATTAGTGCATGTGTTAACCAAACTTAGATTAAGTATTAAATAGATGTAATACATCTACATCTATCTAAATCTGGTATAGCCACCTCGCAATGTAAGCCAGCCACTGGTGACACTGAAAAAAAAAATATGTTTTCTGGTTGACAGAGTTGTCCATACTGGGGATACTGCATGCTTTGCCATAGCACTTAAAATCAAGCCCTGGTTCAAGGGTACCAGGCTACGTACATAAGCATCTAATCAGCTACAATGATCTCCATACATTTCTTTTAACTGGCATTAGTAAAACACCGCTGAGAATTCCCCAAAGCTTTGAAAAGAGCTTTGAAAGAGAAGGCTGAATGTAACAACACTCATTTGTTTGCACCCGCTGAAGCCTTGTATAATCCCAAGGAATAGGGTCCCTGGAAAGATATTACTGCCTTGTTCAGCAAAGGAGCATCAGAACTAGGAAAGAGGGTGAGTTTTTACAACATGACCATGCCAGCTGACATGTTACACATAGGACTAGAGTGAGGCAATAATATGGATCTGTCTTTGCTAGCTACAGTGCCTGCTTCAATCTCTATAAACAACACATGTCAGCGCTGGATCAATATACTTGAAATGACAGAGCTTTATGGATTTTGAGGAGCTTTTAGGACAAAAAAAATTCCAAAGTGTCTTCACTGCAGAGTAGATCCTGACTGTCACCTGAACATGGCACTGAGCTCCCTGTGGTTGTCCACAGAGAGTTTTTAACTCTAACTTCACTGTACTTTCAATCCAAGACAGGCAAGTTCCAATTTAAGCTTTTCTTTCACTTCAGCATAGGCTTAAGGTCCACTTTCTTTGCCATAATAACACAGGCTAATCAAAGCTGAAGGCTATGAGGCTCCCAAAACATTTTTCTTTCCTTTTCTGGAAATGATTCAGAGCTGAAATTCTACATTTGACTCCCTTCTACAAAATTTTTACAGTATTCAAGCAAAGGTGCTGAGCACAAAAAAGCCCTAGGGCAAACTCACTTGTTTCATGGCATCATAGAACGGTTTGGGTTGGAAGTGACCTCAAAGATGACCTAGTTCTACCTCCCCTGCCATGGGCAAGGACACCTTCCACTAGATCAGATTGCTCAGGTTTAAGATGAACAGGACTCTGTGTTAGGCGTTGCACAATCCAGTAGCCCATCAGAGGCAAGGCTACTGCATCTCTGTGGCCTCAGATCCAGCCAGTAGTGAGGCTGTATATGTGTTCCCAAGGAGCACACACAGATACTTACTTACTATGTGCATAGGTACACACCATGGCCACATGGACCAAAGTAGACCAGAAACATCCACACAAATAAAAACATAATGAGCAGCCTTGATCCTGTTTCCCTCTCTGCATAATCAAGATGAAAGTATGTTAGTGGAAAACATATGCATATATACAGATACATAAAATATAGAACTCTCCTTGCTCAGTCTATCCAGTAGTGTGTGCCTTGATCCCTGCTCTCCCCAGCTGTTGGCACCTGCACAGGCAGATGCCTGGCACCCACAGCCCCACTTTAACCACTGGTACTCAAACCTCCTCTCTGATGGATACCCGTATAAACACATATGCACTTACTACAGATTCTGAAGCAAGTGGCCCTGGATGCTCAGGCTATTCACCAGCTGGCTCCTGAGTCCCCCTGCCTTCCTGATGCCTCATGCACAGGCACATACACACAAGCAAACAAGTGTCTCCGGCAGCAGGTCCAGATCGGTCTCCTGGGATTTCCTGGTCTCTCCAACAGCTGGCGTGCAGATCCGGCCTTTCCAGAAACCAACTCTCAGTCCTTCTTGACGCTCTATATCCATCTTACCACGTCGAGCCCCTCTGATACCTGACTCCTATGCTCGGACAAGTGTACTGACCAGTAACTTCTTGACATACAGCCAGTCCTTCCTAGCATGTGAGGCAGAGGAATACTACTGAGGGCATGCAGCACTTACAATTTGGTTAAAACCAGATTAACCACTTATTCTGGTCAAGTGCCAGCTTTTTCACTGGCCTTTATTTGGAGAGGACATTCCCAGGATTCCATGACATAGTATGTATTTTTCACTGCATGCTATAGGTAGATGTTGCAATGAAAATTACCTTGTAAAGGATATGTATTGTAAAACACACAAGGTAGGTTCATGCATCTTTTAGAGGAATTGGCTATACTAGGTCTTGGAAAAGGTAAATAAAAGGTGAAAAATGGTGTGCTGTCATGCAATTTCAAATAGTGATGCAAATTTAAGAAATTAACAGAAATTCTCATCTTCTTAGAAACTGTAGTTTACAACTTGATTCATTCAGATGAGCTGGTAAAATTCAATAAGGGACTACAATTAGATCACAGAATCATAGAATCATAAGGCTGGAAGAGACCTCTGAGATCAACAGGTGCAACCGTGCCTGTCTCCCTATTAAACCATGTCCCTAAGAAACTCATCCACCTGTTTTTTAAACACCTCCAGGGATGGTGACTCCACCACCTCCCTGGGCAGCCTGTTCCAATCCCTGACCACTCTTTCAGTAAAGAAATTCTTTCTAATGTCCAGTCTAAACCTCCCCTGGCGCAACTTGCGGCCATTTCCTCTTGTCCTATCACCTGTCACTTGGGAGAAGAGACCAGCACCCACCCTGTCACAACCTCCTTTCAGGCAGTTGTAAACAGTGATGAGGTCTCCCCTCAGCCTCCTCTTCTCTAAGCTAAACAACCCTAATTCCCTCAGTCTCTCTTCACAGGGCTTATTCTCCAGCTCCCTCCCCAGCCTCGTTGTCCTTCTCTGGACGCGCTGCAGCACCTCATTGTCCTTCCTGTAGTGAGGGGCCCAAAACTGAACCCAGCACTTGAGGTGCGGCCTCACCAGTACTGAGCACAGGGGCACAATCACCTCCCTGCTCCTGCTGGCCACGCTGTGTCTGACACAGGCCAAGATGCCATTGGCCCTCTTGGCCACCTGGGCACACTGCTGGCTCATGTTCAGCCGGCTGTCAACCAACACCCCCAGGTCCTTCTCTGTCAGGCAGCTCTCCAGCCACTCCTCCCCAAGCCTGTAAGGCTGCATGGGGTTGTTGTGACCTAAATGGAGGACTCTGCACTTGGCCTTGTTGAACTTCATCCCGTTGGTCTCAGCCCATCGATCCAGCCTGTCCAGATCTCTCTGCAGAGCCTCCCTTCCTTCAAGCAGATCCACACTTGCACCCAGCTTAGTGTCATCTGCAAACTTGCTAAGGGTGCACTCGGTGCCTTCGTCGAGATCATTGATAAAGATGTTAAACAGGACTGGACCCAGCACTGAACCCTGGAGAACACTGCTCATGACCATTTTCCAACTGGATTTAATTCCATTTACCACAACCCTTTGGGCCCGGCCATCCAGCCAGTTTTTAACCCAGCAGAGAGTGTGTCTGTCTACGCCAAAGGCAGCCAGTTTCTCCAGCAGGATACTGTGAGAAATGGTGTCAAAGGCTTTACTGAAGTCTAGGTACACCACATCCACAGCCTTTCCCTCATCCATTAAACGGGTAACCTTGTCATAGAAGGAGATCAAGTTGGTGTGGCAGGACCTGCCTTTGGTGAACCCATGTTGGCTGGGCCTGATCGCCCGGTTGTCCCTTGTGTGCGGTATGACAGCACTCAAGATGATCTGCTCCATGACCTTCCCCGGTACCGAGGTCAGACTGACAGGCCTGTAGTTCCCTGGATCTTCCCTTTGACCCTTCTTGTAAATGGGAGTAACATTTACCAGTCTCCAGTCTAGCGGCACTTCCCCAGTCAGCCAGGACTGCTGGTAGATGAGGGAAAGGGGTTTGGCAACTCTGCCAGTTCCCTTAATGCCCTCAGATGGATCCCATCTGACCCCATGGATTTGTGTATGTCTGATTGGCCAAGGAGGTCTCTAACCAAGTCCTCCCGAAGAACTGGAGCTTCATTCACACCATCTCCCAGCTGAGGGGGCTGAGTATCCCTAGCACTTTCCTCCTTGGAGTTACAGACTGAGGCAAAGAAGGTGTTGAGCACCTCTGCCTTGTCCTCGTCCCTCATGGCTACTGTCCCTTCTGCACCCAGCAAGGGAGGGAGAGTCT
Source organism: Neomorphus geoffroyi (assembly GCA_033558235.1). NCBI lineage: Eukaryota > Metazoa > Chordata > Aves > Cuculiformes > Neomorphidae > Neomorphus > Neomorphus geoffroyi. Next base: position 18,575,805 of record JAUMJM010000002.1, on the reverse strand, counting down.
CCTTTGTCCTCCTGTTGCCGCTGATATATTTAAAGAAGTTCTTTTTATTGTCTTTGACCGAAGTGGCCAGTTGAAGTTCTAGTTGGGCTTTAGCCCTTCTGATTTTTCCCCTACACGATCTCACCTCAGCTTTGTAGTCCTCCTGGGATGTCTGCCCCCTCTTCCAGAGCTCATATACATTCTTTTCTTCTGAGATCGCTACAAATCTCCCTACTCACCCAAGCTGGTTTTCTTCCCTGCCGACTCATTTTATGTCACACAGGGATGAATCAGGATCCTTGAAAGTGCAGGAGTAATGTCCACTTTGCAGAATCCAGCTTATAAGAAAATGTTACTTATTATAGGCCTGACACAGCGATGAAACAAACTGAATAAATTATTTGGACTTGAATGCTACTTTAAGTGTAAGGAAACAGCCCAGAATTAAAGCACAAACACCACACTTTCCATATATACCAATCCCAGTATTACTGATCGTTTTTAATGCATTCCAAGCATGCAACTACTATTCCTTGGAGACAATTTGTCCTTTGTCATTTAGATAGAGAAACATACAAAAGAGACATGAGAAGCCTTTTCCATCCACCCACATTTCCCTGTTATTGTTGGATTGCTCCCTTCAGCAAGTTTTGAAATACATTTTCTAGTTCAGTTCCACACAAATACAGCATTTCTAGTTCTATTACTGATTTTTACACCACCAACTAAGGTGCTTCAGGGTTTGAAATTTCTTCTGTGATGCTATGCTATATTTATTTATTTATTTATTTATTTTAGCCCACTTCTACCACTACTATAGTTATATAGGGTGCGTTGCTCTAACCCACTGATATTAAGCCATACTGCAGGAGACTGGCTAATGGTCAAAAGTTGTTCCATACTGACCAGTGCCTCTAATTAAAAAGCTGATGAGATCAACGGCAGCAATGTCACAAGAAACTGAGTGCTGACAGCAGTCGCATTAGCACGGTAACTTTGGGAACTGCTCTTCTGAGCTATCCATGTCTCTGGAATGCTGGGTTGGCATTCAAACTGTGCATTTCTGCCAAACTTTGCAAGGAATGACAAGGTTACGCACAATATGACCCAGAAAAGTAAAACCTTTGAGAGGGTGCTGCTCCACAGATGCAGTTGCCTAGAATTACTGCAAAATCCAACTTGCAGAGCAAAGCTGGGAAGGAAAGAAAGTACTGAAATTTATTTTCTCACACAAGACTGAAAACCAGGGTCCTTTCGAAAGTCTTAATCTGACAGCAAAACTTCCACAAAAATAAATGGTAGTTTAGGGTCTCTATTGAAAGAAAAAAAAATTAGACCAAATATCAACACAGGTGTACTCTAAAATACATGCTATCAAGTTTAGTTCGTTGAGGAGCAAAGAGCAGCATCTGTAGCAACAGCAATTTCCCCTGTAACTCTTGGGAACGAACCCTGCCTACGTCTTTGCTTCCTTTTCTCAAGTAATGGCTACACCAGGCTCTGTCCAAAGACACATGCTGGTGAAGGAGAAGAGGCATAAATGTTCCTCTTGATCTTGAAATCTCTAGTTTTGTGGGAGCACTGCATTCCATACCTACTGTGTAGTCCAGTCCAGACATGGAGTGAGAACTCCATTTCAGTCTCACACAGGAAAATTCCTGCCAACTCACTACTAGTGAACTTAATGAATCTGGAACAGAAATAAATAACTAAAATGGAGCTGAAACACTGGCTAGGTTCCTTCAGGCATCGTGAACCTGGATGCCAACTCTTCTGTTATCACAAGCGCTTTGTGGAAGCCAGAAGAGAGTTTCCATCTTCTGTCCATACCCATATGGAAAGATGGGAGCTAGTCAGCACCAGCAATTACTCAAAATTACTGTGAGGTTGCTGAGAACTAGTCCTTTGAGCTACTGCATGCGCTAGCCTTTGAACTGAGGAAGTCAGTACCACACAGACAATTTTTCTTTCTATGAACCCAAATCCAGTATCCAAAGAGAAATTTGAATCCATGTTAAGAAACATAAACTTAGGTTTCCGTATGTGAGCCAGGTGTCCAAGATACCACTGCAATCACTGAAACTTAAGGGCTATTCTACCGTTACATCTGGTCAGCTGAATAGTTGTAAAGTTACATTAAATTTTAAAGTCTAAATCTGCAAGCTGTATCCCACCTCCATGTCTTTCTGTGGCAAACAATTGGAACTGTGCAGCAAGAAATGGTTGTGGCAATAACCAGACTTATAACTGGCTCTACTTTGAACAAAGAACTTGGTCATGAAAAGGCTGAACATGTACTCATACACTATACACTCATACACACTGTTTCAAACAGGTGATTCCTGACAAAAGAATCATAAAATGAACAAATAATTCTTCCCTTGATTTGACAGGTCAGATTTTAAGATCTTGTTACAAATGCACTTCTCAGTCTAGTTTATGGCATCATGCTCAGTGTGCAAGCAACTAAGAAGGTGTTGTTACCAGCCATCCAGAATTGGGAGACTGAATTACTTTAGAGTTTTGGGGATTTGTTTTTAATCAATCAATGTCAAGGGACATCACTTTCTACATGTCTTGCTTTTAGCGGGTGTAGTAGTTCCCCTCTTAGAACTTACCTGTGACCAGTCACTGCCCAACTTCTATTCTTTTATGGCATATTGATACCTTCAGCTATGTCCACATTGCAAACAGGATTGATCAGAAGGTTGATTTTTCCAGAAATTGTACACAACTCATTTGAAGGAGAAACCACATTATGGTCCTGTGGGCTGAACAGGCGAATGTGAACACGCGAATGTGAACACTGATCAGTGGTGGGAAATAGTCAAAATCAGGAATAACAATTTTAGTAGAAGTTAGATTCTAATAAAAATACCTAAATATATTGTAATGCACTCTTGGAAATGAAAAGTAACTTTCATATATTCTTGTATGTTGTTAAAACTCCATAGACCTAATTTGTTTTATGTGTGAAGCAACCTGTTCTCATCGTTTCAACCGATTTTATTAGTAAAGGTTTTCTGAGGTGAATGTATCTGATACCAAAGGCAAAGTCTTTAGGGACTGAGATAGTTAAATGAATTGTTCAGGGTTTTTAATTCAACTCGATCATATGAAGGAGAAATTTAGTCATAATATATGACATTGACTTAATTATTGTGACCAAGCTAGGTGATCTAGGAGACCACACCTCTGGGTCTCTGATATTGGCCTGCATTTGTACATAAACAAAGGGAAAATATCTCTTTTTTTCTAAAGATGCTACCTTTTGGAAAACTTTGCTTGATTATCCGACCAATAACCCAAGAGGATGTGTTCTGACCTGTCAAAGAATATTAAAAGGGCTATCTGAAACAAACTTGCAAAGTACTTCAAATGTGTGCAGTAACAAAAATTATTTAGGCCACTCAGATCTTGAAGTCAAGTACTCATTTACTGGAAACTATTGTGAAAGAAAAGTACTTCCAGGGGTTGATTCTTCTCAGCTATTAGACATTTACCTGCAGATAGGAAAAATTAGGTTCTGTTTCTCTGTATTGATTAGAGGAAGTTGAGATCACTAATGTAGACTAAACTCCAGTTTTAGATGGACACATCCGAATGAATTCTTCCCTTACACTTTTCTTATTTGTAAACCAAACATTCGCTCTAGCTGCAAACTTTTCCAGGTATATACTGTAGGTATATGTACCTATGCAGGTAACTGCACTGTCCTGGTCACTGAGGCCAGGTTAGAGTAGCTTTGTCACAAGATAGGAAAAATATTCCATATTCTTTCGATGTCTGAGACATCAACTGAGGGTGATACTGTCCCCCATTAGAGCTCTTGCATTCAGGATTCAGCTGTCACAGGTGGGGGCTCCCACTATGCAGTACAGGTCTCAGTAGATGGTAAATGTGCTCAAAATAGGATCTGACATGGGCACTACTATAGAGATAGTAAGGTACCAAACAAATCCTTTCTTTTTCTTGGGCCACAAGAGTTACTTTGGAAAAATAAGTATTGGGCTTCACGCCAAATGCTACCAATATTTATGTTAGTATGACTATGTTCAGAATTAGCATTATTTTGAATCAAAGACCTTCTCCTTTTGGAAACATGTTATTGTATAAAAAAATAGAGCTGATATTATTACCACTCCACTCCCTGAATAAAACCAGTTTTGCAAATGTAAAGGCTAGGGACTTAAACCAGATAAAAAAGCCCTTGGAAACATGGCATGGGATCTAGGCTCCTTTGAAATCAATGAGAAAATTTTCACTGCCTTCAGCGGGGCCAGGAATCCATGCACTGCCAAAGAATTTGTGCATGCAGCTGCTAAAGCAACTATAAGCATCTCTGGTGTGATTTCTGAATGTGACTTCTACAGGTTAATTGGAATGCCTTCACTAAATCTACTGTCTTCCCTTTTATTGCCCTTTGGAAATATTTTCCTTTAAGAGAAACGTACCACAAATGAAAATTGTTCTGCTGCTGTTATTTGCTACACTGGATGTGAATTACATATACTGAAGGGGATGATTTACTCTCTAGGAAGTACAAGGCAAGAGGGAAATTTTATCTGTTATTGTAAAGTAAGCAGAGCAAAGAATTAAAAGATAAAGTGGCTGAATAAAGTATGCACATTGATTGAATGAACTTAGATTCATAGTTTTCAGATCTACTTGTTCTGTAACTGTGATTTAAACTATCTTTGATTCATCTTGGATTTACATTTACTTTGTTTTCCACCCATGTTTTTTTGAAGGCTTAAAAATGGATGTTTTCAGATTCACTGAAATATAAAAGAAAATATGACGGGAAAAAAAAGACAATATATGTGATAACAGGTCACAAAGATCCATCAGCAAAACAAGAAGTGAACAGTGAAGTATATGGCACAGATCAGAGGTGTTAAATTAACACAAGGACAATATGCACTTATTCTGAGGAAACAAAGAATGAACAGCAGATTCACTCAAATCAATGCACAAAATTGACTTTGACCTGGTGAGTCTCTAAGACAAACAGGTAAAAGCCCACCCTTCTGCCTAGGAGACGATGCTCTAAACTTCATAGAGATAGACACTCTAGAAGTGATTAACAATAGCATCAGCTGATCTTTGTGCAGCGCTTTAGAGATCAGTCTCCTCACTGAAGAGTGAGGTTAATAGATGCATCCAAATTACTCATTTTCAGCTGTTTCTAGTTTAACTAACATGTAAAATGCTATGTACAACAGTCATGGTTTGGAGGCATTGTTTCTACATTCCTTTTTTAATTTTAGCAGCTATATTTTGTCCTCTTAATCCCTATAATAATCCTGTTTCAAGGCATGCTTAATTATTTAACTTTGCCATTCTCTCAGGGAAATTATGGACTAAATTGCATGCATGTTATTAATACAAAGCACCATTTTGTTAGCTAATTTAGAATTTCACACCCACATCAAACAGGCAGATGTCTATAATCTATTATTTGTGATCCCGCTCCACTGTGCCAAGCGAGCAGAGCCCTCACTCCTGTTCTCCTTCCCTGCAGTGAGGGCAGCATCCCGTCGTCAGGTCCCCTCGGAAACCCAGCTCTGCACACGCTGGTGCGCCGTTATTTGAATTTCCCAATTTCACAGCCTTTCTCCCTTAACGCTCTGCTAGTGGACACAGCTGCCTCCTCTTTTCTTTTTGGAAGTTGTTTGGTTTGGTTTGTTGTTTTTTTTTAAATTCCTTTACTACTGCTTGATTGCCATTGGATACGCTCTGCCTCAGCATATGCTTCTCAGCTTAAGTGTGATCATTTCTGGCCCAAGTTTGGGCCCCACTAAACTAACTTTCTCCCAGAAAGGGGGAAAAGGCAAATTTAAACTCTCCTCCCAGTTGATTTTGCTTTTAATTTAGAAATGAAGTGTGTATATTTATTTCAAAAGGTTATGTGTCCCTTTTCATCATTCTTGGCTCTCACATTCATTTTGTATTGCAACAACTTCATTTTAAGCCTTGTTCAGTACAATGTTATTTCTACTGTAATGCTGTTTAATGTAGCAACACAAACCTGGCAAGTGACCTGAATTTCACAGATCAACTGCAACCACATAGGAGACGAGGGGACCTGCAACACAAATGTTTTGTTTCCTCTCCTGATGTTCTAATTGCTGCCCATGATCCAACTGCTCCCCCATCTGACCTTGCATGCAATTTTCATCACTTATTCTTTGGAGGCTGTCTAGATGTACGTATGACATGTCTGCAAATCCTCTTGGTATAGTGCATATTCAGCACCTGATCAACAGTGTGTCTCTAGGTGTCAGACAGTCTAAACGGAGTCATATCAAATTAATTATGTGATGTACAGGGTGTCTTCAAGTATGTCATAAGCATAGCATATAAGCCAGACTCAAACAGCAAAGCCCTACTCTCTGTTGAATATTTTGCACAGACAATTTGAGAACTCAGAGGTCTTAATAGAGCTTCTTTTTTAAAGAGAGCAAGTCTCTTCAGATAGCCTGAATGGCTGGAATATTGGAACAGGCTTATAAAACCTGACGACACTCTGAATGTGTCAAACATCTTTCTGGTGATAGTCTTTTTCTTCAAACACCTTTCCTTCAAACTAACTTTCCTTCAAGCTAACACCTCAATTCACTCAAATAGAGACCTGGAAACAGTGAGGATGAGTGTAGGGGATGCAGCTAAGAAACTGAGATAGCATCAGCTTCTTTTGCTGGTAATTTTACAATTGTGTATATGTTGATTTTATTCTGCATCCACCGGTCACTTTCTCCCATGGCCAGAGCACAAACTACCCACAAAGCTTGTGTGCACTCTTGTTGAAACACATGACATTTCTCCTTTCACTTCCTGTGCTTTTTGTTAGCTATAAAATTAGATATTCTGGACTTAAGGCATTCATTTTCATTAAAAGTTCAAGATCACCCTATGAGTATGGATCAACCTAGTGGTAAGACTTAAGACTTAAAACTCTTGATGACAGCTTTATTTACTCATGTTTCATGCACAGTATGTTCCTTATATCCCATATGCCTTCTCCCTCAGAAACAGCAACTTTACATTCACAAAAAAATCAAACTTTACCCATATATTTTTAGAATACATCTTTACATTACTAAACACAGATCTGACCCAGAAACCCTGCTATATAGTTACTTTGGGAATGAAAACAGAAATTTAGTGGTTTTTTTCTGGGAGTCTGTTTCTACTTTGTGAAGGCATTCTTTTTTATAGCATAGGAGTAACAAACCAGTGACTGGAGCTATAGGAACAGATCTGTCTGAGAGCACTCTCTTTAAGATCACCAAAGGAAGATGGGGAGCTGTTAAATACCCGATCTCTCATTTGGCCCTAAGTCAAGCCAGACAAATCTCCAGGAGGGGTGATGCTCTCATGACCCTTGCAGTCAAACCTTCTAGTCCTCAGAAGCAGCAGCATCTTCCTTTCTAGAGCCACCTGATAGACTCCCTGCAGGGAAGATCTCTTCTTTTGCTAACTTTCCCATCTGCTGCAGCCATGATGCACTCAGAAGTCTTCTTTTGCTGATAGCCTGCTTGATGGAACCCATGTCCAGGGCTGTGAAGGATAAACAGATCCTCCAGCAAGGATCTATAGAGACCTAAATGTACCAGATGCTGGGCTACCCTTCACTACAGTTAGATGTTCATATTCACTTCCATCAACTGAAAATAGCAGTTAGTTCCTAAAATGCCTTTGCTTACCCTGCTCTGATGTGTATCACAGGCTTAGCTTTAGATACACCTCATCTCATTCGAACACAGGAAGACATGCTGAAACAAGCTGGAGAAAGACAACACTGACCCGAACAAGTTTTCTCTCAGTTCTACAGCTGACCATATCTTAACTTTAAATGAGAATGCCGCACGGGAAAAACTTGTCTCTTTCCTCAAAGTCTCCAATTGCATAATTGCGAGAACTAGCATAACCCTAAAATCACATCTCTGTTTGTGAGACAAGGCACACAGATGTCCACTGATAGAACCTGACATGAAACATGCAAATGCATCTGCCATTAGTGGCAAATCCTATTATTATTAATGCTAACATTAGGAGAATTTAAGTAATGGAGCAACACATCTGGATTTGTAGTAGAAAAACATCAGGACTAAGGAAGTCAAATTATATTCTCAGGAATGAATTATTCACTACATGTGTGCAACCAGCTGGAAGAGAAACGCAGGCTGAGGAAAATATGTTCAAACTTACCAACAAAAATAAATACATGAAAGTATGATGTGAACATCAGCTACATTTCCTAGGCAAAATCTCCACATGGGGGCCTGAAATTCAACTATATTTGCATTTTGACATATTATCACTAGAAAAGACACAGCAATGCAGCTCCTGAGGCAAAGGAAATCAACATTGCCAGGTCATCTGGGCTTTTACTTATAGATGGAAAATTCCCCTGCTCCCAAACGCCCTACAGGATCGTATACAAGGAATTAAAGAGGATAAATGGGGGTTGCCCTGCTTTGGAAGTAATGAAGCTACTGCAAGGAATCATTCAGACAAAAAGCCTGTGCTCTTGGAGAAAGTGGAGATGCTTTTGTACCGCCTTCCTGAACCTAAGTCATCCTCTTGCTTCCCCTTTCTCACCAGTCTTGAGGAGCTCACTATTACCTACTGTAACTCTTCACAAAGCCATTGCCCTTCCTATTTCCCATTTTGCTTCTCTCTTTGGTTTGCCATTACCCTTCATCCCAGGCACATCACTCACACACACACACACACACAGACACACACACTCAAGAGTACTGAAGAGAAATTAATTTAAGGCACATGAATTAGTCTTCTTCAAGATTACAAAGAAGGTAATAAATGGGAAGGGTGCTAAAACTGTGTGAGCCTAGTTTGCTGAAGTAATTGAGGGCTGCACAATGTTTGCCTTTTAGAAAGGGATAAAATAAAGGATTACTGTGCTGCTCACGGAAGCTTCAAAATTTGGAAAAAAAAAAGTGCTTTGAAATGCTGTCATGGGAGTGCCCACTTTGAAGTTCTGCTAGGAAACTCATCCTGGAGTGTTTATGCTCCTAGGAAAATTCAGCCCAGATGTGATAGCAAAAAAACATGATGCTCAAGCCACAGTTGCAAGACCTTGCCATGAGGGAGTACTACAGGAGTGGGAATGAATGGAACGAAAGTACATTTCAATCAATGAACCTATGGTGATATGCTTTGAATCAAACAAAGAAACTTGGGTCTCTATTGATGCCTCCGAGGATGGCCCTGGGGCAATGCTGTTCCAGGAGAACAGAAGAGATGCACTTGGCTTCCTATGGCATCTGTTACGAGACTGATGGCTGAGTCTGAACAAAAATATGTCTGAATAAATAAAATTTAGGCATGGTCTATGGATGTATGACATTTTCTAGGCATGTGTAACTAAACAGAAATTGGCCTGCAGAATTAGGTTTTTCTTATATACAATATAATGTTTATAAATATGCACATACACATACATACTTTAAGGAATCTCAATCGTATGTTTATATGATCAAGCCTAATAGTGAGATTACAATGTTAGTTATTTGACTTTCAGACAACGAATGGTAAGTGCTCTGTAAACATGGCAGATGCAAAGGCATTCTGTTATTTTGATTTCATTGTAGAGACGTGCATGTGAACTTGCACGTTCATGCTAGCTGCAGTTCACCAAGGATATGAAGGAGCTGAAAACCTCAAGATCTTTCTAGCTCACTGAGTTGTCAGGGCACAGCATAAGCAGAATTTTAGCCAGGCTTTGAAGAAATTGTCATTCAGGTGGCTTCTGTGTCCTTAAATGAGGGCCATCGTGGTAGCTAGAGGGTGCAGTTGTGAGGCAAGGAGTGGGCAAGGTAGAAAAAGACATCATCAGTCATTGTCCATGGTAAGTAAGAAGAAACATCATTTTACAGATTTGCTGGCACTCAGAGCTGTCAGACTGTTAAACAGAATTTCCTGAAAGGAAACTATGATTACTTTCATTTCACACTGTAAGCCTGCAGTTTAAAGGCAGGCCCTTTGTCAAGGGGATTCTGCCAGTTGTGAAGCATGGTGGCCCACAGACAACCTCAGAAGCCTCAAGCCATCTGGCTACTTTGATTTTAATGTCACATAAGAAAATGTTTCTGTCATCTCAATAGCATCTCATGCAGCCATTTCTATCTTTACCTTATTTTACATACAAGAGCTTAGAGTAAAGACCAAATGGCTAAAGAAACCATTTCAAATCCTAACCACCATGATTGCTTTTGTGTTATACATCTAGTGGACATAAATTCTTGACATCTTGTTTTATGCGAACAGCAGAATTTATTAGATCAGACAGGTCATTAAGTAATTTTTTTCTTTAATAATGTCTTTGATTCAGTGAACTCAAATTTATGCTCTGTTATAGTGTGCTAACAGCTACTTTTTGGCTAGGAAAGTCAGCAATAAATCTGAATTCAATAAACTGACAATAGACCTCAATGTGAAAGAGATTCAAGGCACTCATTTTTTCAGTTATTTAAAAGCAATGAATCCTTGCATAACTGCAAGACTAATTCCAAACTAAAAGCATATTCTCTCTAAAAATATCCCATTGATCACAACATGCAAGTCTGCTTAACGTAGAGGTTATTTTAAAAGCTGTCTAGCAATTGCTTTGGTCACCAGTGACAGCACACTCTTTTTAGCTGCTGCAGAGGAAACAGAATTTGAGATTGTTCTTTTGTGAACATAGCTCTGCTCATGAACAAGTACTTACACACCTCTGGGTATGCTCCTTCAACCTCCTGCCACCCCTTTTCTCTACACACACACACAAACACACATACAGAGAAAAAAGTCTTGGAGGTGGAGAAGCACAGTGGAACAGGTTGTCCAGCAAAGTTGTGGAATCTCCATCCTTCAAGATTTTGAAAACCTAGACTCGATGATCTCAAAGGTCTTTTCCAACCTTATGATACTGTGATACTGTGATAAATAAGGATCTGAGCAACATTGTCTTGCTCAGAGGCCTGCCTAGTTTAGAGCAAGGAGATGGACTTGTGTCTACCAGAGGTCACATCCAAACTAAAATATTCTACAATTCTGTGAGCTCATCAGCTACCTGCTCTGTTCCTTGCTAATGAAATTTTTCGGGACCTCCACGCACACACCCACAGCTTGCCTACAAAGGGAAAGTCACTGGCAAAGCTACATAGACACCAATTTATTTATATATATGTCTCACTACATATATAGATATGCATATGTATGAGTACATTTGTAGACGTGTATGTGCACATTTATAGATGTATCTGTGTGCATGTGCGTTTGTGTAAATGTGTTTTCACATATGTACTTATGTATACAAACATGTCCTTTGCTAGCATATTGCCCCACTGGAATACCAGTGCCCGAACACTCCCAGAAGATCAACAAGTTCTTCTGCAAGGAATGTGGCTGGGAACTAAGGTAGAGTGTTTATATGTGGCACTGACTGGGCAGGTCTCTCAACATGCTCAAGCAAAATACAGAAGCAGTAAAGAAACAGAGCAAAGCTTCACCACAGAGTTGTTCACACACAGGTCATGCCATTCCAAGTTCTGGTCATCCCTGCACCTTGAGCAGTGAATAGTTCATCTCATCCTGTCTTCTGCTGAAAGGACTTGAATGAGGTATTATGTGACAGATACACATGCTGGATCTGGGGAACACTTGTGACTAGATGTTTTAATGACATTGTTCTAGTTTCTGAAATTCCCTTTAGCTACATTCTTATAATCAGTACTTGGGGGCTGTGTCTCCTAGCCTGGTCTTAAGTAGATCATTTAGGCAATAGATAAATCAAATACTTCATGTGCATCAAAGGACTCTATGTAGCTCCAAATACCTTGGTTGGTAGAATGCCTTCAAAAGCTTCTTTTATTAAAGTCTGCCACTTTGTTCACTGTCTTCCATGGTGTTGCATTTGCCACTTATGCAGTTTTGAAAAGAGAAGGTATGTGTTGAGCTGCTCCAGAGCACTGCAAAACAGACACATCAGAACAAAAAACAAGACACCAATCTTTTCCTATGTGTCTGGCCTAGATTAGACTCGTGTGTGACAAGAGTCGAGCAGGCAGAACTGCAGTCATACAGGAATTGTCATGCATCTATGATGAAGCAGAGGATGAGGTACTGATTGCTACAAATAGGACCTACCCTCAGCCTTTCTGGAGAGAATTATAACGGTAGGAATGTCACCTTCCGGTATCTGAGCCCTATACTTGAATTTTCTTTTCATACGTCTCTATTTTCAAGAAGAACCCCAGTGAATCACGCTGTCTGACTATAAAAAGGGAAATTAAAAGAAATGTCAAATGTCACGGTGGCTTTTTCATGTTATCTCTCTGTTGTTCAGACAGGAAGTAGGAGTGCATCCTACTCATGGTGCAGATAGGGGAGACAACTGCCTCCAGAGTCTCTTTATCAGGAGGGACTGCCCGTTTTGGAGAACCACAGAGTTGTTTTCTTTTTGTCTTGACATAGTTTTGTTTTCTGGCCACCATCCCGTCAACCTAAGTTGTCCTCTGAAAGGGAACGTTTTAAGATGTTCTCTCTGCCAAAGTTTGGTCTCTTGTCCATTTCAACCCACTTTTTGAACCATATCCATCTACCCTCAAACCATTGAGTGTGGTTGAGATGAAAAACGTTTAATTTTAAGTTTGAAAACCTGATAGACATCTCACTTAATGCAGTAAGTTAGGAACAGTATCATTGAAATTCATGTCACAATGGGTAAAAATCTCAGAACACACTAATGCTTGAAATGAAGAAGTAAAACAGACTCTCTGAAGCTAGGCTCAGACTTCTTAGGCAAGATCAGTTAAAACATCTTGCAGCCACATTTTCGCACCACTCATTCTGAGTGTCAGTTGTAGATCCTCCATGAATATTTGTTGCCCAGTTACTTGACAGGTAGGCATTTTGCACCTTTCAAACGGGAGATGACCTGTGGGTTGTTCTGTGGTCAAATCCTTTCATTCTAATCACAAATACATTCCCACTTGATATGGTTCAAAAGTTGAATGCAATCCAAAAGCTAAAGTGCTCTGGCAACAGTAACGCACATGTCGTAGTCTATGTGCTAATAAGGGTTGCAAAGATTTGGAGCAGGCCTTGCAGATAGCCGCAGGATCACCTTCTAACATGTATGACTGACAGGTAGAAAACTATCAAGTATCCTCAAACAGGCAAAGTTATTTCTACTACTTGGGAAGACTGGCAGCTGCTGCTCGGTCCAAATCATCTTCTTTCTGGAGACTGCAATTCATGATATGAAGAGATCAGTCAGTGACGAGACCAATGGTGTCTCAAGCTGATTCCCTCCTTGGATTTGGCCTTTTTTTAAAGCTGAGGTTGAATTTCTCCGGGCCATAAATAAGCTCTTACAGATTCGAAAGCAGAGTTTGCAGCCCAATTAGCTTGTAATGGCTCTTCAAGCAGTTGTTGATGGTAGTAATCTGGGCTTAAAGTCTTGGCATGTAAGGGATGCTTGTGATTTTAGCTCATGTTGTCTCGCATTGGCTGAAGGCATAGAGAGAAGACAAGCGTCACTTAGTGCAATCACAAACTAAGGCCTCTGACATAAGGCATCCCTCAGATATGTACCCTATTGCCCGTGTGCTGAGCTTTGTTAGTGAGATCATGCCAAAGCTCAGGCTGGAGAATTATCAGCTTTCTGAAAGAACAGCATTATAACACTGCACACAAAGCGCTCTTATGTGCTTTGTGCTGTGCAAACTGAGACTGAGTGGTAAATGTGTCAGTTTAGGAGTGTTTTGGACTCAAGAAGTAATGGAATGTCCTTTATATCTTTCGTAATGAGAGTCTGTTTGGATTAAAATGATCTCCATGTAAGCAAAAAAAATTACCAGCCTTCCCATTTCAAAGCTGGCAGGGCTCCTTACAGAGGCCTCCATTCAAACAGTGTAGGGGAAGAGGAATAGGGGACTTTTTTGTTTAACTCAAATGACGTGGTGTGTATTTCTAACATAAAAAGCAAGTCAGAAAATGAACTCTGTCTGAGGAAAAAGATTCAGAAGAAAAAGGAAAGTATGAATGTAGGAAGCTGTCTGAATACAAAGGCAGGGAAAATGAACGCTTTTAGTCTTTGACAGAACATGCATTTTTATGAGTGTTAACAGAAATTTGGTGTGATGATTTCTATAATGCGATACTAACCAGAACAGCTGGTCTATAAGCAGAAAGGGAAGAAGATCCATGAACAGTAGAAGCTATGTAAAGTCTTTAGAGCATATTTTAAGAGAAATTTCAGGCATTGTGGGAAGATCTGAGATTGATAACCTAGTAAGGTTGAACACCATCATTGAAAATAAGGAAATCCCAGCTGAAGAAATGCAAATCTATAAATCATCTAAAAATAACTGCAAACAGCTGTCCTACCAAAACCAGGGTCCAGGTACATCTGACTCAGGATCCTTTTCTCCAAAAGCCGGCAAAGTGCATTTCTGGAGAGGAGGTTTGCAGAAAAATTCACTATGTACAATTTTGCCACAAAGATGAATGTAAGGAAAACATATTTAAGATAAAATTATCAAAATACTGTTAACTACCTCAGGCTTAGTTCTCATATACCCCTGCTAAGAAATCTCAGCTACCCTCTTCTCTCTCCTTTCCCTCATGCTAAAACCTCTCATGGTAGCATGCTCAACCTGAATGCTTCTCTACCCAGTCTGTTGCATGACCACACCACATCTAAACCTGCTGGAGACAGCCAAATTGTTTTCTTCATCACGTCCCATCCCTAACAGACACACACGTTTTTCCTTCTGTCACTGACACCAAAGCCATCTTTTCACAAAGATGCCTCCTCTTCTCTCACACTTGCTTTCCTTTCTCTTTTTTTCTCTTCCTCCTCCTTTATGCTCTTTTGAATAAACCTGTATCCAAGCCCTTTCTCTGCTCCTACATTGCTCTCAGCCATGACTCTCCTCAGATTGTGTCTCCTGAGAAATTTTGGAGAGTTCCTCATCCCCGTTCCACCCTCACCCATTCTTGGATGCAGAGGCTTGTGTGTTGATTGACAAGCTGATCCCATATGTGTAGGTTTCTTCACACTTGTGTCTTTGTGCTGTCTGCAGACATGCCTCAGCTTTCCTTCTTACCTAAAAGGCCGCTCAGCAGGCCACACTCTCTCTCTTTATTCCCTCCGTTTTTAAACTCCCCCTCCTACCATGACCAAGTCTCTTCTATCATTATCCATTGCTCACCTGGCATTCATGCATTTCCCAGTCTATCAGCATCTGTGCTCAACCTTTTGCCCCCTTACTAATAGCTTTGCTAATGCTCTCTTGGTGCTGTGATTCTTTTCCCCCTTTTTCCCACTGCAAATTTTATACTGGCACTGGCTCAACCGCAACAACTGTTCCTCCAAGAGCAGGCTGACAACTGCCACTATGAGTTTGTTCTCTCTTTTTTTCCGTTCACCCATTTCATGCAGCACTTAGCACAGTGGGCTTCTGGCCCATGAGTGAGGCATCTTAAGCACTGCGCTGAATGCAAATAGAATCACATGGCTGTGGAAGTTGTTCCTGCCATTCATATGGATAGTTAACTGCTTTTTGTTAATTAACTTTTTGCCGCCATGAAGTTTTGTAGCAATCTTTATGCTGCTTAAAATCAACCTCTCCTGCAGGAATGGTTGAATAATAGCACCAGCTGGATCTGTCTTAATTATCACAGCCTCGGCACTGTGGAAATATAAGACTTCTGGTGGGTGGAAGCCATTGCCTCTTTCTTTTCCTGTGTGCTGGGGCTTATTAGAAGATGTCATTCAAGGTTAAAAAGCTTAGCATCCCTGCTGATCATGCCTTTCCCCCTGGAAAAAACATGTGATGGATATGATCAAATAGGGTTGTATTTCAGCTGTGCAGTCTGTTCAGGCTTGTCCTTCTTTACCTTATCCATGGTGTCCCAAAAACAACATGTGACCCTCTGCACATGAGGGATTAATAACTGGGATTCCATTTTAGTGACATGCAGAGCATCAGATCATTGTTGTGGGACACTTGCTCAGAAAGCGTGAAGTAAATGAGCAGAAACACAGCAGTGTTGCTTGTCTTACAATAGAAAGGGGGGGCAATAACTTCAGTTTTGCCACTTTAATGTTTAAATCATTAGGGGATGTTGACATTGGTCACCTTTGAGAGCTCCTTACCCTGTAGTTACCTGTACCCATTTCTCTTGCCTGCCAGTGATGACTTCATGGGCGAATATATATTTCTTATTCTTAGATGCTAACACATGGAATTTCCATCCCTGTCTTTTCCTTCCTATTTAGAAAAGAGCCTCTAGGCACTTCTGTTTGAATGCTAGATTTTCTAACCTGAGCACAGTAGACCGTATATTTATATTTTCTTACAATCTTTTTCTGTTCCGTATCTGTTGTAAAATTCAGCTGTGATCAGGTGGAGAGGAAATAGTTTAGACATCTAACCCAGACTGGTAATAGCATTAATGTTTTGAGCAAAGATTGTGTATAGCAGTTCCTAATGATCATCCTACACCGAATAAATGCCTGGAAAGACTATCTTGTCCTCCTTCTTGAGGATGTGGCTATATTTCACTTTACCTAGATTTGGGATTGAGGCCTCACATACTCTACAGCCAACTCCAGTGTAATTGTATTGGCAAAGTTCCTATGTTCTGCATCAATCTGGTGGACTCAAAAGCCAATTCTGCCACTGCTTCTTTTTTACTGTAACAAAGGATATGTTTAATCAGATACATATCAACATTAACAATGAGGACAATGCAATGCCATCTCTGCTACCGCCTCAAATTGTAACTTTTCCTTTATTTAGCAACCCACAGCGGTGGGTTTTATTACATTAGCAGCTTTTGCCTGTCTTGTGGCGTTTGTAGGAAGGACTCTCCTCCAGGCAAAATCAACAGGATACTTTATAAAAAGGACATTGCTCTTTAAAATTACGAGGAAATGCTCATAACAAAAAGTAGTAAAATGATGTGTACTTACTCATAGGTTTAAATACAAGATATCTATGCTGCCTCTTTTCTTACTTGGCGATGATTTGCATATTGTTGCCTCCACTAATAGAATATGTCAAGTGCTCTTCTGCTTACGTATCCCTTTTTTATTCTTCTTTCTTGCCATATTACCAGAGTACTTCAATAATACATGCTAAAAATAGACATTTGTTAGATAACTACAGTGCTATTTTGGTATAATGCAAAAAACTCCATAGAATTGTGAACTGGTTTCTAACCTTCTGAATGCAAAACATAGTCTCAGATTTGCTGATCACTAAAAATGTAGATAATGTTAATGTAAATTCCTTAGACAAAGTAACTAAATGAGCTACAGTATTCCTTTGCCTGGACTGACAGTATGACTAGAAAACTGCCAAAATTTTACATGTTTTCTTGTGCTCTGTTGTCCAGACAATGAGATCCAAGCTGCCAGATTTTTCATTAATTTGTTCTTCAGTGGATGGTAGAAGAGCAATAAGAATATAAGCTCAAATGTGTTTGTTTCCTTAACATCTGTTGCCCCTTAACCTCCAGGCTCTACTTTCTCTAGTAAATAACTTTTCCTCCAATAATCTCAAAACTATAGTGTATCCAGTGTTTTTCTTTCCTTGTATATTTTTGCCTCTTTGCATTCTTTCTCTTTACTATTTTCTTGGCATTGACTTTAGGATGTGACTGACCCCTCAGGACTGCTCTTCTATGGGGTGAGATTGCTCAGGAAAAAACATTGATCTTTTGTCAACATCTGTGTGAACGTGGGTCTCTTACATGCAGCAGGTTTGGAAAGATGGAAGAGCTTCTGTGGATATCTTAAATAAAAGGGAGCTATTCTGGTGACTCTATCAAGAAAAGAAAATTGCCCGAATCTCACTCTCCTCTGCCTCACTTTCCTGGCTAACTTCATAGGACTCACTGCTGTTGTTCATGTCTCTGGAGAAGAAGGAGAGAGAAGTGATAGCATCCAGGACATCATAGAATCATACAATGGTTTGGGTTGGAAGGGACCTTAAAGCCCATCCAGTTCCAACCCCCTGCCATGGGCAGGGACACCTCCCACCAGCCCAGGTTGCTCAAGACCCCATCCAGCCTGGTGTTAAACACTTCTAGGGAGGGGACATCCACAGCTTCCCTGGGCAACCTGTGCCAGTGCCTCACGTCAGCGTGAAGAATTTATTCCTAATGTCCCATCTAAATCTCCCCCTTCCGATGTAAAGCCATTTGTGAAAAACATAAAAGTTGAGGACTGGGGGGAGAACTGTCTGAGCCATAAAACAAGGTAGATAGAGAAATCGGGAAACCGTACCTCCTTTGGAGAATGCAGTGGGCACAACTGTAGCCAGGGGAATGTGTGTGGGCAGAGCAGCAAGGAGGCTCGCTGAGACGCCGGTGACACGGCTCCGACCCCGGCGCCGCCAGCTGTCACGCTGGGACCGCGCAGCGCCCATCCTCTGCTGCCATCTAGCTCGCACCCGCAGCAGCTCCCAGGGTTGCCTCCTTCCCCAGGGAGCAGGCGCTCCGCTCTCCCACTCCCTCGTCGCCCCGCCTCTCCGGACCCCGCCGTGCTGCAGAGCGGTGGAGCCCCCCAGCCGGCTGCCTTCTCCCTCTTCCCGCCCCTGAGAGAGGTTTCTCCGCGGCTCCTCAGCAGTTGGCCATGGTCAACCCCTTTGGTATCAAACCCGGCATGAAAACGAAGGATGAATTTTCCCTTCATTTGGCTCAGCTTTCAGTTCTCACGAAGTGTGCGGGAACCTGACTCTGAAATTTCCACCTCTCTGTCCAGCTTGGTTAGCACTGGTCAATACGGACACACGTGTGCACCTCCAAGGTGACCACAGGCAGCCCCCTTCCTCTAACAAGATCAATACTGACACATTCTAGTGCAGCAATCATTGCAAGGTGAAAGTCACCAAAGCTTTCGACACGTGTTACCGTCTCCACTGTATGACCAGACACTTCATCATAGAATCATAGAATCATAGAATGGTTTGGGTTAGAAGGGACCTTAAAGATCACCCGGTTCCAGCCTCCCACCAGACCAGGCTGCTCAAGGCCCCATCCAAAATGTTCTGGTGCACTGATAGCATCTTGCACTCAGAGGACTACTTGTGGAAATGAAAACAAATTATATGGGTAAAGGCAGATCAGGGTGAGAGATGCCAATACAGAAATATCTCATATCCTGGTTTATGCCGTCTACTGATGATTACATTTAGTAGGTGACACACCACTGAAACACACAGAGCTTGTGCTTAACTCAAGATGGGTGAAAATTTGAGCTGTTCAGTTTTGTCTGGTCCAAAGGCTCTGCACAGATCTTGACCAGCAAAACTGATATTGCTGCTCTGCTGTGCTAGTAACTACATGTTGCCAACTCTTTCATCTTCTCTGCCATCCAGTGGTTTTCCTTCTTCCTGGTTATCACTCTTCTCCCAGACTTACGGGCCCTCCTTTTTCCCTATGCTACTTTTCCTTTTTATGTGCATGCCTCATCCTTCCTTCTCAGGCATACAAGGTTTATGATGGAAAACTGAAGTAGGAAACAGTTATCAAGAATTAAGTGGGGAACAGGGAGAAAGACGAGAGAGACTATGAAGATGGCCATCCTGTGAAGAACAGGTTGAAAGGAAGAGTTTCGCTAATGTTTCCCAAATATTGTTCCCTTCAAGTTGACCTATGTCATGGAAGACACAGAATGAGCACACCATCTCATGTGAGTCCTTTTTTCTGGACAAAATGTTGCACACTTGGTTAAAAGCCCATGAAGTAAACACAAATGCCTAAGCCCAAGAATGTCATTTCAGCTGAAAGCATCTATATCAATATCACAGTGACTTTACTTGCCTCCTGTTAATGTGTCCTTGAGGTGAGCACATGTATTATTTTTTATTCATCTCTATGGGTTTGGGCAAGCATTGCCCCCAGCCCTCAAAAGTCACTGCAGTTGCAACAGCAGGGAGGGTGTATGAGATCAAACAACGTAAGCTCTGAGCTTGTAACAATTAAATTTTTAACTTTATTCAAAAGTAGAATAAGCAACATTAACCCAGGAAAGCTAGTTATCATGCAAAAATACCTACAGGGCCCACAACGGTTGAATAATTTAGATCAAACTTTGCACCGAGTGCTATGAATTATACTCTAAAAAAAGAGAGTACACAGTCATATCAGTTAGTTCAGCTTGAAATAGCTGGGTCCAGGTCCAGGATTATGCCTGTATTTAAATCATATTACCCTCGTTACATGTCCATCTCCAGAAGTGCCCATCTGCCTCTCTCCACTCAGAGCAAAGTCCAGTACAGCCTTAGCTGTGCATTCCAGTGCAGGACTCGGGTTTCCTCTGTGATGTGCATGTGTCTCCTCCGCACACACCAGTCCTGTCCAAATAATACTGCAACCCTGACTGACCTTTCAATATTAATGACAACATACTCCAGAAAGCACTAGGAGAGAGGTTTTCAAAGCTGGTGAAAGACAGATAGGAACCTTGTGGGATTTTTGAATGTGACTAACCAGGTCTATTGACTGACTCCCACTGATTTCATGAAATCAGTAAGAGCTGGATACTTAACTTCTTCAGCCAGTCATGTTTGGAAACCTTGCCACAAGCATCTTTCAATATTTTTTCCTACATTTGGCCTTACTTACAGACGAGTTCTGTTTAAGCACACAATAAAACAAAAAAACCCAACCTCTCAAACTGGTGAGAGCCTAGTGCCTAGTACCTAGTATGTGAGAATGCTCAGAATAGCTGAGTTGCTCCAGACAAGACACACACCCTGACTCAGCCTCAGCTTTGGTTCCATAGCTTTGTATCCCAGACTCAAACCCAGCAGAACTGGACCAGCACTATTTGACTGAGGTCTGAGCATCACCAAGGAATCTACATACTAAGAGCAACAAGAATGCGAAGCAGGACTGATGAGTAGAGGGCACCTGCAATTGGAGCAGCTGCTTCATGTACTTTGTTTCTGAGAGAAAAAGGAAAAAAGAAAGGCTCTGCACCTCCACAACTTGTTCCCTTCTCTCCGTGGTAACCTTCTGGCAAGGACTGCGTGGCAGTCTGCAACATGATGCTGCACTCCAGCGGCTTGTCACCTGGAAGTGCTAACCAAATTGTGGGCTGTGATCTGCTCACCACCATTTTGCCTGTCACTCCACATGCAATGCAGGAGACTGCACTTCATTGACAACCTCTTGAGGAAAGATTTTTACCTCTGCCACAGCAGACAGACCAAGACTTGCAAGAACTGCAACTTTCGGTAAAGTCAGTTCTGTTTCAGGAAGTAATTGTTCACAGATGCGTGGTATGGCTCTCTTCATCAGGAAACTTTCATTTACTTTAATTGTTATATGAAAAAACCAAAAGCCTTTCTGTGTTTCTGAATTTGTCTGCTGCAGATATCACAGTTCACCACTGAACTTATTACTAGAATGCGTAAAATATTTTGGGAAGTCACATTACACAGGTCTTCCCCAGAAGTTAACACACTGAAAAAAAAAGTGTATCACGTACATTGCTCATCACTTCTGCACAGATTTGTGCTTGTCACATTTGGGCTTTGATTCATTTTAGCCACATGGCCAAAATGATCTCTATGAATCTGTCCAAAATTGTCTGCCTTTCTCTTTCAAGCTCATGCTTGCATTCAAAACCACATACAAACATGCACCGATGCTGATCATCTAGTTACTCAGAATCAAGCTCCCACCTCCAGCAGTTATTTACATTCAGGCTGCTATAGCAGGTAGCACCCCAGCAGGGAGCTTGATGTGAAGCTCCACATTTACAACCCTGTCACCAGATTAAATCAAATGGTATGTGGTCCATAACACTGTCAAGAAGGTAGGGTATGCCGTTCTGCATCTGATTAACTGAGTGATATATCCTGTCAACTCACACACTAATGTTGTTTTAGGACTAAAATGAGAAACTACTGGCAAATGCAATGATCTTCTTTTTCAAATGATGAAGATGATGTGCAAATACACTCAGAGTACAAAAATTTAGCAATAATAACAGCATAGGGGTATCAGGATCAGTACTTGGATGCTTTACAGCCTGCTCTGCCTTTGGCCTCCTATTTGCTGTTTATGCTTAGGAACAGAGCTGTGGGGGACGGGACATTTCGGAACTGTCACCACACAAATGACATATGGGTGCTGCCTGGCTCATGGCATCTTTATGATGGTGTGACTTCTAATCCACACATATGCAGATTAGCAGTGGTTCAGTCATGCTGAAAGCATCCAGGGTTCCCTTTTAAGCACCGATCCCTTTCTGACAGGCAGTGATGTGACTGTCAGCTACTGTTTCTTGATGTCTCTCTCACATGACTCCCGAGTGCCATGATACACCACACTCGGACAGCTATCTGATTTCCAATCAGTGTACCGTGGCAGCAGACAGTAACGGGGGTTTCTGTTCCTGGCCAGGTGCCACAGTGTACTTGGAAACATTTGCTGCTTGCATGTGAGTTTTGGAATCCCCTTTTACAATCAGGAGGTCTATGGAAAAAGAAATCCCTACCACAGCATGAACATAATACTGGCTCTGTGATGCCAAAAGCGTTAATCTCCTTCAGCCTTAAGGCCGTGTGCCTACAGACTCCAAATGTCCCAGTTCACTCAGCACATTTCTATCGACCTTATGCATGATTTTTTGATAATTATAACATCACACGATAGCACACTGAATGTCTTTGAGTTATGAAACTGGGGCTTCACATCAGTAGAAATATCAAGGGTTTTTTTTTAAATCACTCATATGAGAATGGAGAAGCCATTATTGTGAACTGCAAACCCGATGGTACAGTTGCTTCCAAACTTGGGCATGAGTTGCCTTTATCTTGGTTAAATGATGGTCCAGTTTAAATAAAAGTGTCTCCATTTAATTTCCATCGAAAAATCATGCACTTCTGTCTTTAACTCTCACTGGTAATGAAGTCAGCAGTTGCATTTAATTCAAGCCATGACTCCACTTAAAATGTTTATAAAGGAGTAACAGGTGACTAAATGCTATGCTGAGTAGCACATCAGAAATCCTTTTGACAGACAAAAACATTTGGCTTTGTCTTTTGTACCAAGTGCTGAATAGATTTTGAATTTAAAGAAGTGTTCATAAAAATTAAAATAAAGAAGTTGTGCTGTGAGCCCTCTTCATCTGTTACTGTCTTTCACAACTGCTCAGTTTTTCAGTTTGGGACTTCTCATGCTGTCTGTCCAGAGAGAGTGCAGTGCTCCCGTGACAAGGTCTTTAGAGCTCCTGCAAAGGCATCTCATCCCCCAACTCGTAAACTACCGCTGGAATTTTTCCTTTCTTTGGCATTGCAAGGTAAATGATGAATGCTTGGGGGTTCTGGCTTTGCAAACTGTCAGTTAATACAAACAATACTTGTCAAGGTATGGAGTTCATTCATTCCTGCCACTGTCACCGTCTCCTCTCTGAAATGCTCAGGCTACAGCATGAGGAGGCTTACGCAATGGGCAGCATGCAGATAACGAGAAGGACTGGTTAGCCTACTAGAAGTTGTGACCAGCGGTGAAGGTGGCTGGTGTTGCTGGGAACGAACAGCTGCTCACTGCAAAAGTGAGGTTCCCGTTTGCAGGCTAGAGCCCTCACACAGTAGCAATGTGTGCTCCAGGCATTCCCAAAATTAAGACACCCCCTTCCAATGGACAATGCATCAGCCTGTCTATCAGACAGTCCTTGTTTCCAGCACAGCTTTCCTACCTGTAGGAGGACAGGACTATTGCCACAGCTCTTTGGACAACAGGAAGGAGGAAAACAGATCGTTCCCAAGTCTCTGATACAATTGTCTTCCTTTTACCATGTCCGACTGAATAATTTTTTTAACATTTTATATGATTCACAGTGTGTGCATAGGTCAGTGTCACTGTCCGCTGGTTGCCCATTGAGCATAAATTAAGCACTCAGATTGCTGCAGAGAAGAGAATTTGAGCTGATGCCATTCAAGTGTGTTAAAAAGAAACTGAAGTCATGTTTTGTTGCCTCCAAATTGGGCACGACAGAATGGCTGCAGTTGTTTGGCAGGCCATGAAGGCCCAGCATAATTTACTTTCATGAGACCTAAGGAATGCAGTAGGGATAAGATCTATGTGATCATATAGAGACTTGTGAAAAATCAGTGGAATTTATTTTTTTATACAGAAAGATATCCTTTCTGTTGAACTGCCAACATAACTGGTTTATAAAGCATGTAAATTCAGTCACATGGTTTATAAATGCAGTAGGAAACCCATCTTTTTTTTTTGAACATGTCTATAAATGCAGTTGCTGTAGGGCTGACAGAGAGGAAACTAAGTTTTTCACTTTCTTTTGTATTATTGGGTGGGGACCATGTGCCTGGATCAGCTGAGTATGGGTCATGAGCAGCAACAACGAGGTTCACCACAGATCCTCCTACCTCCTGCTCTGCTCTGCCAGTTGTCGTCAGTGCGGACAAAGGACCACAGAGACATTTCAGCTGGGAGGGACCTCCAGGGGTCACTTAGTCCAACCTCCTGCTAGAGCAGAGTAACTTCAAAGTTAGATCATCACTAATTGACAACAAAATGCAACACAGCAAAACCACCAGGGATATGCATGTGTGTTGGATGTGCAGCATGAAATGGAGAATTGAGACGAATTTCATAAGCAAGTTCTTAGTTAACCATTACCTTAACTTCAAAGTTATATTTTAATTTGACACTGATTCATGATCAGCTTTCTCAGATACATGCAGCATACCCAGAAACTAGCAACTGTAAATTACTCAAACTTAGTAACAAAATGACAAAAAGAAACTTAATGCTTTCATTCAAACACAAACAGCAGACAAAAATCCCAATACAGGTGTTAAAAATAGCATAATCTTGGCTTTTACATTATTTCAGGTATTTTTGCCTTGGAATTGTAATTTAACCTTGTCAAGTAGGAGTTTCTCAGGGGGGGCAAGTCCTCTCCAGATCAAATCAGAGGCATGTGAGGAGAGAACTGAGAGAAAGCATGTGCTCTTGCAGTCGGTGCTGGGCAGCTGAGGGTGATAAATCTGCTCCTCATTTACTTCTGTACAGCTGGGGATCTCTAACATTACTCTGCTTGCTCTGCTCATATTTCCTTTTTACAAGGGAAGGCCTTTTATCAGAAAGCTGGAACAAATTGCACCTTTGGTTAAACCATCATGCATGTTAACCGTTGCTTCCTCTTTCCCGGTATCTGACATCAGAGCCATGCTGTTTGAGGAAGTCACAGTTACAGTGACTGTTTCTAACCACTGCTCCCTTCTATTTTAGTCTGGTTGAGAACCATTCCATCCCTTTATACTGTGCTTCTGGTGAAATATATTTATATCTGTAACCTGTACATGCAGAAATATTGAGAAAACTAGAGGACAATAAGACATTTCTGCACAGAACAAAGGAACAGAAAAGGAAAGTGTGGCTCTTTTTTATGTTATTTATTTTGTATCGATTTGAAATTTTTAACAACAACAGCACTTTGATTGATGTGAAGTCACAATGAAGTCAGAGTAGACTTGGTGGTGTGATGAATGCTCCTTTGACCTTTAGAGATGGTTGGCCTCAATCCCCCACTGCTGTGCGCCTAGGGTTGTAATTTGTACCTGTGGCAAAGCAGTTACCAAATCAGCATGGTAACAGTTTATAGCAACTTGTGCGAATCACAACAGAAAGAATAAGGCAAGGGGAAAACAGGTCCAGTGCTTTCTCCCACAAGGCATCAAAAAGAGGATCTTTTATAATTTACTACAATACTATTTAAGTACCAACCTAAAGTGAGGCCCTGCCAGGCACCGTACAAACATAGAATAGTGGATATCCACTTGCCACAGCCCAAGGGCTTGTTTACAGGGGGAGGCCACTGCTCATTAAAGGAAGGCGTGTGCAGGCAAAGCAGCTCTTTGTGCTCCAGGAAGAGTTAGTGCAGTTTGTGAGCTCCTGGGATGACCGAGGATGCTGTGTAAACCTGCGTGGCTGCACAGCGGCTCAGTCCAAGGGATGGAGCCCCACTTGTAAACCTCCTAAATCCACCCTGCCTTCCAAGAGGATTAGCCCTATGAAGGGAAACTTCTTTAACCCTTTGCAAGTTGCAAAAGCCTGGGAAACAAGCAGAAGAATTACACGGGGCAAGAGGTTTCCAGAGTTCTGCACATAACCCTGAAAGAACAGCATTGGCCGTGTCTACAGGGTCTTGCTAGCTAACTCCTAGGACTGTTTGTCTCAGGGTGCCCCAAAGTGCAGATACCTACCTGTGTCCATGCTGAAGGCCTTCAGACATCCCAAATGCTTCCTCAGGCAGATCCCAGCTCTGTACTTTCTGGCCTGGCATCAATTTCCAAAGCCCTCCAGGAGGGAAGGGGCCCATCGTGGAGGCTACCAAGTCATGTCATCCTCAAGGCAAATGCACCACAGCCACATTATAGTCTCACCATAAAGTCCTAGAAAGGGATCCTACCTTACTGAACACTGTTTAAGGTTACCCAGCAGCAGATCTAGCTGATGACACAGGTGTGCTGGGGCTCAGGCAGGAGGAATTCAATCCATCATCTCTTTGCCACCAACTGAGCACCAAAATGCTCCTTTTCTGAAAGAAGCACACAGGCCTCAACAGAAACAAAACACCTCATATAGCAAGTGTTTTGAACACATGAGCTCCTGGACCTTCATGTAAAGATGGCTTTTCAGACAATTCAAGGCAGGTTTGCAAAAGTGTTCCAACAGAAGAAACACAACCCTCCAACTTCTTCCAGAGGTATAAGGTACCTTCCAGGACTATCTTATTCCCTCTTCTTTAGAGGCATGCGTTTGTAGCCAGTAAAATACAGCAGTTTCTGACTCCAAGGCAGAAACCCAAGCAACTGTCTTAGGACAGGGCAGTCTGGGCTGGGGTCACAGCCTGTGACCATAACTGATGGCTTGTCTTCCTTTTTGTGAGGCAAATAGAAAATACAGAATGAAAATACAACTGTGCAGGCCCTTTTCTGCCTTTCAAAAGTTCTGCAGCTCCCCCATGTATACCTAACATACTGATGATGAAAGTGCCTTAGAGGAACTGGGATTTGGCATGTGTGCAGTGTTGTGACAGG
This sequence comes from Neomorphus geoffroyi, assembly GCA_033558235.1. Taxonomy (NCBI): domain Eukaryota; kingdom Metazoa; phylum Chordata; class Aves; order Cuculiformes; family Neomorphidae; genus Neomorphus; species Neomorphus geoffroyi. The sequence goes on along the minus strand of JAUMJM010000002.1, from coordinate 18,548,713 downwards.
CAAGTTTGCAGGAAACCTGTGTATAATGCCGCCCCAGACAAAAGTGGCTCCAGCATTAGGCAGGCTGTGTGTGAGTGCAAGAGTGCCTGCACTTCATGCATTCCCTTGTAAAAGGCAAGGTATGTTAAAATGGCCAGCACACCACCATTTTGCACATATGTACCTGCAGCAGCCCAGAAAATACAGTAGTGGATACGCTGGGGAACTCGCATCAAAAGTTCATTTGGTCCTGACATGTGTGATAAAATTATCATTATGAAGTAAACAAAACACTATTCTCTCAAACTGTGCCTAATGCCACCTCACTCAACTCCACAGTTACCCGCCCAGATTAATTCCACCAACAGAGCTCCCCAAGATATGCATCTACAACTACCCCTCTGTCCCTCAAGTCTTGCTTCCTTGGTGGCCAACAAACCCTCCCCGGGTCCCAGTGATGCCTCGCCTCAGTGGCACCGCATTTCCTGGCTGAAGGCAGGATTTGACAATGAAATAGAGGACACGGCTAACCTCTGCTTCCACAGGCTGTCCCTACTTCTGAGGTACTTTCTTGCTTTTAAAAGCACTCAAGGGACAAGTGCTGTTTATTTAGCAAAACCTCTGGAATTAGTTAATTTTAACCAAATAGTGGTTTTGAACCAGTTATTTGTTCACAGCCCCTATTGCACACCCCGATATGCCGAAGCCTATGACATGCCTTGAGCATAACTCAGTGCAGTTTGTCCTGTGTGGTCCTTGCAAGTGATGGTACATGAGTCAGCTGGCTAACCACTAGAAAGCAAAGCCTCATAAGCTTTCAATTAGAAACAGTAAATTAACAAAGCCATAATCACTTCTTAAAAGCTTCTTTTTCAAGGCAAGCTTTTGCCACTGTCCTCTCTTGTTTCTTTCAGGATACCGAGGTGAGGATGAGCTCCATCTCCTTCTGGAAGATCAATAGTGAGAGCAGGGCCAGGTGCAACCTAGAATAGCAACTCAGAACATCAGGAAGATTTTGGCTGGGCGAGGTCTCTGGAGGTGTCCACTTCCACTACCTAGTCAAGGCAAGTTGCCTTGCAAGATTTCAATGTCTCCATGGACAGAGACTCTGCAATGTTTCAGAGACTTCTGTTCCAGTGTTTGACTAAATCTCCCAGTGAAGAATTTTCTTTGTACAGACAGAACTTCTCTTGCTTTATCTTCCGACCATTGCTTTTTGTCCATTTGCTGAGCAGCTTTGAGAGGAGTTTGGCTCTGTCTCTGCTTTTGACAGTTAAGCACAGCAACTACATCTCCCCTTATCATTTTTTCCTCTGGGCCAAATACCCTCAGTTCCCTCAGCCCACCTTGCTATGTTACACACTCCGGCCCACGGCACAGAAGTATTTTACTCCATTCCTGCAGAGGTCAAAACCAATGACTTCAGGATGTCACTCTGTGTATTTTAAAGATAAAATGCTGACATTTTGAAATAATTTGAGTATTTTTTCCTCATTCTACACAGGTTAAAAGCTAATATAAAATAACAATAAAATTGTATGGAGTTCTACTTTACTACAAGGTGCAAAAAATACAACAACAAATCACATCCTAGCAGGTGACCACCCCTCTCTGCCAGGTATTAAGCCTGTCGCTTGGCCAGCTGAGCTACACTAAGCATCATATAAAACCTGTGGATTGATTAGACCCAACTGGCACCTGCAGAATTAACACCTGCAATTTTGGTAAGCTAGCTAAACTAATTGAACTAAGCAGCACAAAGCTATAAGATTTCACTCCTTCTCCTTTCACACGTAACTCTTGACGTCCTTTGCAAGCAGTTGTGAGAAACTGCATATTTGATTTAGTTTGAAACTTGATCATTTTTGCAGGTGATCACAGCTTTATAATGCAAACACAGAGATACCTCTTTATTCTCACTGCAGAAGTGAGTGGGTTTGGTTTTTTGTTCTGCTTTAGGAAACTGCCATTGGATATTCAGCGACAAAGAGCTTGAATAGATAGATTTAATTTTTGCTACAGCCCTGGTTACAATAACAATCCTTACATCTTTTGTTATTACCACACAGTATTTCACCCACAACTACATAACAGCCTCTCTTTCTGTATATTTAATCACCCTCACCTAACCTCCAACTCAACTAATGGAGCTGCTGGTTGATTAGCAAACAAATAATCACCTGAGTGCCAGATACAGACAGCTGCACCATGTGCATGTCACTCACGACCCATCTGCAGGACGCAGCAAATGCCAGATGCTTGTCTTGGAGCAAGCTTGGCAGCAGAGCACTGGACACAGGGAGTGGTGCATACATGAATGCGCGTGCCCATATGTATGCACAGAAATAAGAGCAAGAAAAGCTCAGAAAATGTTATGGAAAGAAAATATCTTTATCTGCTCTTCTCTCATGGCTAATTCATTTCTTGGTGTTTCCTCAGTGTCATGACTACCACACCATCTGCTAAACAGAAACGTTTGGTGCAATTCTAAGTAGTCAAAAAAATAAGCTGGTTGCTTAGACTGTGCAATGAGAGCAGATTTTGTAAGTGGTCTTGACTAATGTGATTAGTGTGTGTCTCACGAGTTTTATAGTTTCTAAACATTACAAGATGGCAAGCAGTTGTAACTAATACAATGTCTGGCAAAATCTCCTGACTAAATCCAAATTTTACATTTGATTTACAAAGTGTGCAGTTCAACAAAAGGTTGCCTTGTAATAATTGTTGGCATTATTCACACAAATATATTTTGATTTTGCACACATCACCTTTAAAAGAAGTTAGAGATTCAATGCCAGCTTCACCGTACATACACCAGAATGCCTCTGAAGTACATCTGAGAATTCTCATTTAATGATGTGACATTTTATTTTAAAATATACATTCAGGTGTGGAGTGATTATTCAGGAAAGATATAAAGCTCACTCAAATCCATTGGCTTCTCTAACTCTTGCTTTGTTTGATTTTTTTGACAAGAATGACATTAATACTTTAGTGCAAACTGGGATTATATCAGAGCCTTATTAAACTGAGCACTGAAAAAATAAAACAAAAGAGAGACCAAGCTTCAGAAAGTAAAGAATTGTTGGGTATCTCTCCACTTGAAAAGTGATGGTCATTAGAACAGAGGTGGCCCACCTTTTTTAACTAACCTTGAGCAAAACTCAAGCTTGTGCCCGATGCAGATGCACATTAACATCATATTAACATATATACTTCTTTTTAGTGGTAAAGACAGACACTAGCAAAGAAAATCTAACTGAGGCAAAGAGGTCCTTTACATGGGTGCAACTGTGAATGATGGATTGGATATTGCCACTAAACAATCGAATGGATGGGAGCAGCAATACAAAAGCAGAAATGTTTTTCCCATCTTATTAATGAATGTCTCCTGATTACAATGAGAGCCAAGGGAAGTGGAAAGGGAAGAGGAAAAGGGAGAGGTTCTCTGTCTTCATTACACTTATCTCTTCTGTCCTCATAAGGCTTTAAATTCCCATCATTTTGTCTAGATTGTACTCTTCCTTCAGAGCAACACATTGTCTTCTCTGTTTGCCAAAGAAGACACAAACTCCTTCAAAGACCTCCTGCTAGCTGAAACTGCCCACCAAACTAGAGAACTCCCTAAGTGTAAGTCTGTGTGAGGAAATGCAAGAATCCTATGCAGAGCTCACTCAGATATCTCCGTGGTAGGATAACACCACTGTGCCACTGGCAATCTCTGCTTGTGCAAACAAAGCTTGACAGCAAACAGAGGTGAAACTTCTGAAGTAGCTAATCTTAGAAAATGCACTAAGATGCTTAATCCACATGATAAATGTTGTGCTTCATGGGCTATATATATTCTGCTGATCAAAACTTCATTGCTTCTACATTCTTCCTTCCATACTATTTATTTTACTTATGTGGAATCAGCCATAGTCACCTTTGCCATAAGTGAGCTGTTACCAAAACTAAAGGGTATTGGTTGCTAGGAAGGAACTGAAGTGAAGCCACACTTGGCTCTGTGTGTATGGGAAAGAAGAGAGTGTGAACACCATCTTGACCTCGTGCTCTGCTGGGTACTCTTGCAGCACTGACTCCATAATAATTTGAGTGTGTGCCTGTGTGTGTGCAGGTGTACTGATAAATCACAAGCAATACCAGCTCTCTCAAAGTAGAGAAGGGAAGGGAGGGCCCACAACTCCACCTCTATTGGCTGCATATCAGTCCCCACTGCACCTGCACAGAGTGAACTTCTGTTACCTACAATCTGTTAGATCTCACAAGATGAACCCAACCCTTTCCTTCATAAAATAGCACTATATGGAAGTAATTTCCAGGAGAACATTATAGATGGAGGAGGAAACACCAAACTATGTATTTCTTCATTTGCATTTAAAAAAGTGGTATGAGAAGTGGTTTGAACAATCCGCTTCTTCTGAATAAAACAGACTGAACTCAGTGCCTGAAGGTCTTAAATACTAGCATTCACTCACTGGGTCACAATTTATATCATCTGCATCTATGTGACGATTAGAAATCTCCTTCCTAATTGTTGATAAAGGTATTGAGAAATGGTGAGCCAAAAAAAGCTCCTTATACAATTTTGGTTAAAAATTTACAGCACTCCTCTGCCAGCTCTTCTAAACAAAGATTTCTAATCTGTAGTGTGCAGAGCAGTCTGCGGAAGCCTCACAGGAGCAGACAGACACAATTAAAACTCGGTCCTGCTGCGTTCTTCTGGAGGCAATGAGAGGCTGCTTGAGAGGGTAAGAACTTACTGTTACTTGGGCTCAGTCTCCCACTGTGAAGTGAGTTACTAACATGTAGCTCCTGTATAGCAGCCTCCCCTTCCACTGCTTAGACTACTACAGGACATAAATGCCGAAGCTACGAGCCAGCACTTTTTCCCCTGAATATGCCACCATGGTTGCTTTCAGTTTCACTGACAGGAGTACTTGTTCTTAGCTGAATCACAGAAATCACTTACAGGATCATACTGTTCAGGGATAGTAAAGGAAAGTAGAGAAGCAGTTTCAAATTTAAAATGTACAGCTGAAAAAGCTCGGTGTGGTAGTAAAATCTTGAATCATTAACAGAAACTAATTCTCGAGAGCAATAATCCAGGTAGTAGCCAATAGGAGGTGAAATTGGAGAAATATGTAAAAATAAGATCAGAGAAGAGAGAATCAGACGGCACTTGACAGGGGAGCAGGCATTCAAATATGAAATGGCTGGACTCCATGATCTGAGAGGTCTTTTCCAATCGGATGATTCTATGATTCTATGATTCTAAATAGCACATAACAAGAGAAAAACCAAGGGAGATAATGTAACAATGACAAAAAGGAATGGAAAACACTAAATGTAACAGAAAAATCTAGATAATACTCATAACCCCAGCAAAGGTCCACGTCAGTCCCAGAAAACTGTATACAGCTTTTGGAAGTTGAATTCAAAGAGTCTCATTTATTAACAAAGGTACACTGGGGAGAGGGGGACAGGTGAAAAGACAGATGACAAGCAAAAACCAACTTTTCCAGTAATTTCACCATTACATCAACATCTTTCCCCTTTCAGGTGTGCACAACATTTCTTCCCTTGCTTCAGCCTATTGAACCTTGCCACTCACCAGCTGTCTGCAGTCTCCTATAGTCTTTGCTCCTTCTGTGTAAAAATATCTAGCCCAATGAAGCTGCTAGGTTTCCCAGCTGTGTGGCTACAAAAAATGTACTTAAAACTAGTTAAAAGTAAAGTCCAGAAAACTCTAAAACACATTTGAGAAGTCAGTGTATCTCAAGAAGTTATTGCAAAATTCAAAGCGGAAACGCACAGATCTTTGGATCTTTTGAAGGGGATGCCCTACACTGTGGTTTCTTTGTTGTCTTCAGAAATTGATGGGAAATTATCTGCTGAATATTTTTGTTATTCTTAGAAAACACTGATCAGTCAAATACAAACTTTAGGAGAAAATAGGGCAGTATCAACAAGGAGAGTCACAAATTTTGGTCAAAACTAGAAAGAAAGGAATGTCAAGATAGCTAGAAATTTGCTTGTGAGGGAAATTCACATGGCATGTGAGAAAATCGGACACAGGTCCCAGCTCTGCTTGATTCACAACAAGAACACAAAGGAAGCCAAGTCAGTCTTTCTGTGGTTCAGTGACTATTCATACAAGACAGAACAGACGCAACTGGAAAGCCTGAGAAAGTCCCACACACGCTCCCTTGCAAAAGGCGCTGTCTGGAGGCTGGGGAGGCCACAGCCTAGTTTCAGCAGAGCAGCCACTTGAAATTACATTGAACTGTCTGAGGTTTTGTGTCAAAATGCAGATTTATAAAATCTCAGTGAGTTTGGTGGAGTATTCTGTACCTATTTCCATGTTCCTCCTCTTTCACAGCCCTTCAAATATGTACAGTTCTGGTGTTTCCACTACACCCTGCTCTCCTCTAAGAGCCTGAAGAGCAACAGGCTGGCTGAAGCAAGTTTTTCTCACTTAAAAAGATGGCCATTCCTATGAGTCTCTCTTCAACATCTGTCACCTCCCCATAGCCTCTGCAGGTGTTGCATGCATCAAGAGCTTTTTTGTGCTGCAAGGAGACAGGTGTACTACAGACTCACTACTGGCTTCTTTCATTGTTTTAGCTTGCATCTGACTTGGCTTTCTTTTCTTTTCTTTTTGCAGAAAGATGGGAACTGTGTACTCCCTAATACAGAGGAAACTGAACAAGGGTAAATTAGAAGACCACAAATTAAACTTACATGAAAGTTACGCTCATTGCAATTGTATGATCTAGGATAATGGTTGTTAAAATCAATAACATTAACAAACTCCAACCAAACCAAATAAAGGAACCCAAGAACAAAAATCAAGAGAAAGTTTCAGGAGTCACGGCTCAGGTACCAAATGATTTTATAAGTGCACAACAAATAAAAGTTCAGGAGAAGTGACTTCAAACTCCCTGAGCAGGTATGAGAGGAACCTGTAAAGAGGTGAAATACATAGAATAATACTGGGAAATGAAATTAGCTCTCTGCTCAGTGTCTATCAGAAACAGGAAAAGCATTGTTTCAGGAAATACGTCCTGGAGGAGACAGAGAAACATGATCATTCCTTTGTTAAGGCATGTGTAAAAGAAAAATGCAACATAATTTTTAAAAAATCCTAGAGCTTTTTGCTACTGTTCTGACTCAGAAGCCCATCTCATCTTGCTAATACTTCATTTTGCATCTGTTCAACCACACGGTATATCTTATTACTTACAGGTGATGTTTACCATAAAATCACAGAAAAGTCTCATGAAGGGGACATATGGAGATCATTTAGTCCATCCTCCTGCTTCATACTGTGGGTATCACCCACACTAGGTCCTATCAGCTGTGGTCTATTCAAGTCTCAAAAATTTCTCAGGGTAGAGATTGCACAGTGTCTCTCAGTAACATGTTCCAGGGCCACAATACCCCTCTCACAAGTTTTCCCAACCATCCAACCTTAGCCTCCCCACTGCAATTCTTGGCTGTTGTTCGTTGTCATATTGTCTGCTACTGAACTGTAGGGTTTGGCTCTGTTGTCTTTGCTATTCTCCCTCCAGTTGCTTTAGGCTATTGCTATACCCTATAGCCTCCTCTTCACCAGATTAACCCGTCAACCTCTGCTTATGCTCTTGGTCCTTCACTATCCTGGCAGTCTTTTTATGGATTCCCTTCAGCTTCTTCACAGTTTCCTTTGAATTGAGGGGAGGAAGGAGGGTCAGTAGATGATGCATGATTCCAGGTATGACCTCACCAGTATCAAGGAAAGGTGCGTATTTACCCAACCGTTTTCAGAACGACATTTGAATCAAACATATGAGGTTCAAACAGTTCACCATAACCCTGAGGTCCTTTCCAGCCAGGCTGCTGCTTAGCCAGTTACCACTTTGTACCAATTTTGGAGTTATTCTACCCTCAATGCAGAGCGTTGCAGTTCTTCTTGCTTAACCTCATGAAACTTCTGTTGTCCCAGTCTTCCACTTTCTGAAGATTCCTCTGGACTAAAGCTCTGTTATTCTGTGTGTCAATCACTCCCCTCAACTTAACACAGTCTGCAAATTTGCTAACGGTGCCATCTGCCTCCTCATACAGGCCACTACCTTCTTGTTTTTCCTGTGTTCGAAAATGAATTTCAAGAAGATGTTTTTTTTTCAGTGACTGAGGTGACAATAACTGGCATATTGTTTCCTGGATACTCCTTTTTGTCTTTATGAAAGGTAGGCCTTTAGCCTTTTCCCAGTGTTCAGGGAACTCTGCAGAGCACACTGATTTTTCACACATGATAGGCAGCAGGTACCTCTTTCAGTATTGTCAGATGCACCTCTTCAAGCCTTATGGACCTGAATACATCTATTGTAGTTGTCTCTAACTCATCGCTCCTCCTCTGCAGGCTATCCTCCACAACAAACAGTGCTGGTACGTATAAAGCTGGGAATAAGTTCTGTCTATAAGAGCTGATGAAAAAATTACATTGGGGATCCTGTTCTGTGACATTTGCTAGTTTGCTGTTCTCCTCTATTCATGGGTGGACCCACCGATGTAACTAGCGTTCCTGTGGAATCCCTTCCAGTTACTCTTAAAGCCCTCTCCTCATCTTAGCTCCAGCTGGGCTTTCACCTCACTCATTTTTGTCAAAAAGTGCTGAGACATGTTTTTATACTCTTCCTTTGTTTTAAATTCATCTTCTCAATTCTTGCATGATATTTGGTTGCAGTACTGGCTCTCATGCAGCTCACAGCTTAGTCACGGGTGTCTTCTGCTGAAAGCCCTTCCTGCACAATGAGGCAGATTGTTCCTATCCTCTCAGTAAGACAGATTCTTGGATTTCTTCTAGACCTCTGCAAAGTCAATAAGCACCTTTACAGAGAGCACAGCAACCCCGCTAATCTTCCCTAAACAGCTTGTGCTCAGTCATGAGAAGAATCTAGTCAGGCTCTAACACATAGTTCAGATATATTTCAGAAGATCTCCTACCAGAAGTCTTAATATTATTAATTCTGTATAAAAAAGTAAGTGTTACACAAAAATATTAGTGCTCTTTTCCCTTTTTTCTCCATCTTTTCTACATAACCTTTCCTATCATCTTATTAACTACTATTTCAGCTCTTTAGGGCTAAGCTTTCCTTCTACATTTGCATTTCACACACTTGAGGTCCTATCCTCGCTGGCATTAGTGTAATAATCAGCTTTCTAGAAGTACAACACAATGTAACTATGGAGAGTGTTGGAGCTGTGGGCCAGGCAAAGACAAGTAACAGGTTCCTAGTAGTCATGATTTGCAGTTCATCAAACTGAAAAAATATGAACACACCTTAAACCACACAAAATTATTTTAGATCATTTACAAATGTAAGCAAAACTCTATGGTCTAGTTATGGTCATTTATCAATATTAGGAAAAGGAAAATAAGTTAATTTTGAATACATTCAAATGAATAGGAGATAGACCTGTAGGAGATCAAGAATGAATAGATGAATTATACTACTTTTACTCGAAAATTCTTCGCAAAACTATGTGCAATAATTATGCCATTATCATACTGAAGCCAAAAATGAACTAAAAAATAGCCTTTGCTTACACTGATTACATTCTACAATTGTTTCTGTGAGACCTAAGAGGACAAAACCAGATAGACACCAAAGTTTGTGTGTTAATCTTCCATGAGAACACACTAGTAGTTACTGATGAAAAGAAATTAGTGCCCCCTAAAGACTATTCAAAGGAATTAACAACTCTGTGGTCTCCAGAGGATGAGAGCAAATACTGCATACTGACTTATCTCTATCCTGTGCTACTTGCAAGGTGTCCTTTTCAAGGTTTAGAAGGCCATAAACTGTAAGCGTGTCCTCCAGAAGGTCTGCAGGTTTCACAAAGTGACAGCTCACCTTCACATTGTACTCCAAGTCTTTCTCCAGCCAATAGTGCCCAAGTCAGGGACAGGAGAAAGCATTCACCAGCTTCAGATGAAGCCCTTATTAACTCATGTTCTCCAGCTGCTCTCCTCACATATACTGGTGCCAGCTTACACCAGCAGCCACATCTATTTCTCCAGCTGGCTGCTGTGCTGGATTCAGGTGGTGAGGAGGGAATCATCCTCACCTAGCTGAACCACCGCATCCTAAGTCATTAGTTTTATGATGGACATTTCTGAGACCACATAAGCCAGGGGTATTAAACCCATGGCTTCCACTCTTCTCCTGCTCCTGCAGCATAACGCACATCACACACGCTGCACACATGACCACCCAGCTGGCAGGGGCAAAGGGGCAAGGAGCTCAGTGCTGCCGCCAGGTAGAAACAAGGTGCCAGGCCAGATAAAACACATAGATGGCTGGTTTCAGCCCGCGGGATGTGTTTGATGCTCCTGCAATAAGAAGTAAAACAATACTGAGATTTCAATAAATTTCTTACAAGTTTCAGTTGTAAGTATTGCACATTTTAGATTTTATGGCAAGTTGCAACTAGTAACTCCACTGTAAGATGTCTATTAAAACATGGCAATATGAAAGCAAACCTGATGATTGAATTTACTGTTACACCCAGGATTGATTCTCATCTGTCTGTTTCTTAAGCTCTCTTTCCTCCCTATATTGCCTAAAAGAAGCATTTTTTCACCTCAGTTTTTCACCTTAGGAATGAGGAATAATAATCAAATACTCAGTTCTGGTAGTATGAGGCATCTCTGCAGACCTGTTCTTAATTGCTGTTGCCAAGATGAACAGTGCTGTCCCTCTCTTTCCTGCCCAGTATTTTACAGGTAGGGAACCAGAGGCTCCAAAAGGTGATACACTGAGCTGGCAAACGGCAGAGCCAAATACCGTTATAGATTCCACTGTCACCATCCAGCACTCTAGCTAGAAGGTTTGTTCTCTAGTCTAATCTCAACAATCACTACTGATGTGAGTCATGTTTCCCACGCTGTCACTGATTCCTCACTTGTGTGGTGCTGCTAAACATGGGTCTGAAAGGGGTTTTCAGACACCAGCTCCTGCCCCAATTACTCACAAAGAGCTAGCACTGCTATGGAGAGACAGATAGAATAATTAGACCTATGACACACCTCAGTGTTTAAATGTCGCTCCAGCCTCCTTACATGCAGGACTTCATTAGATGACCGTGGATATTCTGCAGGTGCAGCACAACCACAGCACATTTTGGATTGAAGCATTTTCAGGCATGAAAACATTTTTTATTTAGTTAGTTGTTTGGGGTTTTTTAAGTCCTTAAAGAGTAGAGCTTCTTTCTGGCAAGTACATGTAAAAGCAGGAAAGCAACAGACAATGCCAGCCTGACTCTCAGAGAAAAGACAAGATCTTTAAAATAGTAGTTCCGCTTCTTTTGAGGTTATAGCATGTGGTTTCATCTGATGTACCTGTGTGGCAACCTATTCAAATGAGCCTACGGAGACTTTCATATGTTAAAAGATATGTGGAGGAAAGAGGAATTTCCAGTGGAAAATGTGATTGAATGGAGAGACATTCACTTGGACAATCTCTCACCAAAGCACAGCAAACTACTAGAGGTATCAGCCAGTCTGTTTTTTCCATGCCATGAGGCACTCTTTCTTTACTGCTTACATCAGTTAGAACTCATAATGTAATTACTGGGCACATCAAAGCATCATGCCTTCCTTCAGAAAGGCTCACAAGCTTGCCCACTCACATTGTGGTCTGCGAGTAACTATGAATCCCCCAGCACTTACTGATATGTTTCATACCTCACCTCTGGGCTCTGAGTGATGTTTTTAGGCTCTTCTAGCCCCCTTTTTTTATTACAGGCGCTATTCCCCAGGAACCCTCAGGCTTAGTCAAACATTCTCTTTTTTCATATTTCATATTAATAAGAACTACTTTTAGAACACAATGCTCACAATATAGAATCAAGAAAAGAAACCATCTATGAACTGAATATTTCAAAACTGTGGTAATAGCAGAGAGTATAATCATATATGTGTTTACAGACTTAGAAATAAACTGTACTCAAAATTTGCGTGTGGGACTTTCAGTCTCAGGGAACTTTTATGTGCATGTATATTATCAGAATCACAAGGATTTTTGTATGCATCAAGCTCTTTTCCAGCTATACGTACTAATTATACTGACCACTGACTTCATCAGCATGCCTGAGTTGTAGATTTTTTTTCCAACTGCAATGATCTCTAAAGTTGGTGCTTAAGGGAAAATGTCAGGGTGAATCTGAAAAGGGCAAAGGGAATGGAAATGTTATGGTTTGGGGTTTTGTTTTGTTTTGTTTTGTTTTTCAGACAAGTGTTGTATCACTTCTCTTCATCACAAATAACCCTTTTCATTTCAGTGACAATAATTACTTAACTACAAATGCATTTGTTCTATGATGACAGCAGTCTGATTTGGAAACCAGAAATGCTCTACCAGAAATAATCTACATTGTACTCAAAACCTTCAAAGCAAATTTAGGTCCAGACCCTGAAAAGGGCTGCCTAAACACAAGTTAGTAAACCAAATGCTCCTTATCTGTGCCTGCTGTTCTGCACCACAGTCCCACCTGGTATCACGCAAGCTATACATTCCAGCCTCCTCCCTGGCATTACCTCTCACGTTCCTATGCTTTACTGGTGATGCAAAAGGGTTCACTTCTATTATGTGGTCAGTTTTCTGATCTGCTCACTTCTAGGGGTACCAGAGACACTAGAAGAGAAGTGATAGAATCATAGAATGGTTTGGGTTGAAAGGGATCTTTAAAGTTTATCCAGTCCAACCCCCTTGCAATGAGCAGGGACATGTTCAGCTACAGCAGGCTGCTCAGAGCCCCATCCAACCTGGCCTTGAATGTGCAACTGGGGAGGGATATTCTGCAGTGGTCCCAACTTAAATGTTATTTACCTGCAGCCTGAGACTTTACAGCTTGTGAAATTATCTAGGAACGTGCAGCAAAGGAATTAGAATGAGAAGTCAGGGCTCAATGGCCTTCGCATATGTGGTCTTTGTGGACTGAGGCACCTCCGCACACTTGCCTACTACCTTCATGCACAGCAGGGCCAATCCTAGGCACAGAGGATGCAGCTGCCTTGGGCAGCAGGTTGATCAGTGACCACAGCTGCTCTGAACACTCTAGAGCTGCAGAGAGGCAGGTCAATGCAGCTGCTGACACCTGTGAGGGGATGGAGGCACTTCACTCTCATTCGTCCCATTTATCAGCAGCAAGTTGCATTTGCAGGCTCTCTCCTCTCTCTTTGAGCTTTACCCTTTTCATCCCTTCTCCTTGCTCACAAAGTGGATCTTACCCCAGTATCTCACTTTGGGAGTAGTAGCTGTACTGAGTTTTATTTACAATGCTAAGAAGTCCTGAGCCACCTTTGCTGTATGGCTGTGAGTAGCCCAGCTGCGCTGCTGTGACCACAGCAGCTGCGGGCACGTGCGATTCGTATATCACACAAAGCCACAAAGGCCAGAAGGTACAAGCATACTTACCTGGCCTTAAATGTTCAGCTAGTACAATCCACAATTGCTTGAATGCCTTTGGAGACATGGTAGTCATGTCCTTAGGACTATGGCTGTCTGCTATGCACAGCCATGGTCGTTATGGTTCTGCAGGCACAAGCTTATCGCAGTTGGTCATTAATCCAAAAAGGTAAAATGGCAATGTCAAAGAACGATGACACTGATATCTGGCCAAACGAGCCTAAAGTGATCCACAGAACCCTTCCACAGCAAGCAAAGGAAACTGCCATAACACCACCACCTTCTTTGGGGTGGTTTCTGCAAAGCCTGAAGCAGCTGAACAGCTCCAGATATCACCACCCCTCCTCTCTGTGCTGTTCTGGATCACAGTAGTGGGACCATTGCAAAAAGCTGCTTGTGGAGTTTGTCACAGTAGTGTGACAATGGAGTTTTGTGGTTGGTTGTTTCTGTGAGCTTTTTAAAGGCGATAAAAAAAAAAAAAAGCTGAAAACTGTGAAAATGAATTTGTATTAAAATGAAGTTTTTCAAAAATTAAGGCAAATACAGTCCTTTTCCTGGCTTAGTACACAACTGTATTTTCCTCCTATGTCCCAGCCGAAACACATATGAACTGGAAACAGGGATGATCTTAATAAATCATGTTAAACTGTGTATTTTTCATTGAACTGGAGGGGATGGAAGCAAGGATCAGAAAGCTTAGACACCTGTTGCAAGCCTCCTTCAAAAGAAACTATATAATACTAATTGTAGGTTGTCATAAAAAGTTTTATAATGCCTCAGAGGCATTGGGTCAATGTGTTAACAATTTGGTTCATATACTTAGTGGAAAACAAATAGGAAAAAACTTCAAGGTATGCTTGTTCCCAGCAAACTAAAAACTTCAGCTGTATAGCTTGATGAGTGGCTGTATGGTGGAAAAAAACCAACACCATTTCAGGCCCAATATTGAAACTGTGACAATGAAGGAACAAAAGAAAGAGAGGTTCCCCAGGAATGGAGGAATTATTGCTATACAATCAAAGGACTACTTTTTCTCTGCTGCTTTCTCAAGACAAAACCTTGGTTCTAGTCTGTCTAAAAAGAGCATCTTTGCTGTTCAGGTGATGTCTGTTTCACTCACTGAGAAAGGAAGTGTGAGGAAGAACAGCATCTGGGGAGAAATGAAGCCAAGAGCATTTATTGGAAGGTATTAACTATATCAGAAAGAGTACTTCAGACACTGATTTAATTGAAAACAGGAATGTAGCCAGAGAAAAGAAACATCGCCAGCATACCCTAGAGAGCAGTTCTGCAATGTGCACTACATCGACCACTGACAATCCATAGAGAGCTGGCAGGTCACACAGCGCTGGCTCTTCTCCTTGTTTCCAGCTGCTAAATTACATTAAAGGCAGCTTAAAATTCATTAAATGCCTTCCTATTATTACTTTTTCATATAAGCAGTTATAGCTGATGCAGAGACATTGTGTGACAATGACAGTGAAGGGAGAGGCCCGAGTAAATATGAATGGAAAAGGAGAGGTGATTTTGACCAGGAAAACGCTTGGGACTCTTTGCTTCACAATTTAACTGCTCTTCAAAAGATGAAAGCAGCTACGCTGTAGATTGTGAATTCAGATGCTTAAATGCTCCAGAGATCCCTTAATATTGAATGTGGAGGTCACATTTTGTTTTGCAGTTTTGCATAAATTCCAAACCAGTGAGAGTTATCTCTCTGTGAGAACTGTCATTGCGATGATGCTGACCCGATGTCAGTGATAATTACAGGTAATTTCAAGCGCTGTCATTAATTTGCCTTTTTCAATCACTCAGCAAAGCCTTGCAGGCTTCGTCCTGTATGTAATGATGTTGAAGGTAATAAGATTTTGTCCAAGAGGGATTTTAGGAATCGGATTTAACTTTGATTTTGTTTTAAGGCTTTGCACTATTTCTTGCAGGTTTTGGGGAAAAAAATAATTTTTTAAGAGTTCATTGATTTCAGTGGGAGTTTTCTCTAGAACAGGATATAAAGGATTGAAATTCAGGAGTTATTAGCGATATACTGCTATTCAGTTTAGAAGGAAATCTCTTTTACAGGTTGAGGTTCAGGAGAGAGCAAGGGTCCCCAACTCCACCCCCATATAAGGCTTTTTGCTTGTATGTTCATTTTTTATAAAAGATCTTTGCTTGAATTATGGCCTTTAAAGGCATGTCCCATGCAACAAAGAAGAATCAGGTGGCATGAAATAAGTCCAGCTTGGCCAACAGAACAGAAATAACAGTCCAAACTCAGTACTAAATAGTACTCTGAAGAAAAACATCAGTCACAGTGCTGTCCATTTGCTGTATCAACTGATGTACATGAGAAAAACATACCAAAGAGCCTTCAACAGCACCTTTTATCCTAACTGAAAGAACAATCCCATTAGTTTTTCTGGGAGGACAAAGTAAGAATCTACTGGAGAAATAAACTCTTTTTAAATCTAAAAAGCAAAATATAAACCTTTTTAAGTGACTCATATGACTTAGAGCTGTAAAGATTTTTTAAAATAGTATTCGCAATTTCTGTGGGGAAGACTTTCAGAATCGCATCACTAAAAATACATCAATATGTTTAAAGACTTACTGTCCATGCCCAGAATTCTTGAAAAAACAAGTAGAATATTAAAATAATATAGGTCCTACCAGAAAGCCATGCCTCTACACATCTTACAACAGGAAAGCATATGGGAAATTCAGAGGTCTATACATTGGAAAACCCTTCTGCATGCCATGCAGTTCCTCTGTGTATGCAATTCCCTTTGGTCTCACACTTGATCCAGGCTACACAATGGTGTTTCCAGCACTCAGCAGTCATGTGTATTGTTGGCTCGCTCTGATCTTTGCTAAATATTCGGAGCCTAATTTGGCTTGTTTGACAACTCCAGATACAGCAGAAGGTAAGAAATTCCTAATGATGGTGGGCTTCCTCTGTCTTGGGGCTATTAGCAAAAGCAGCTGAACCAGCTATTGCAAACGGGCAGGAGAACACAAGCTTCATGAGGCTTTCCTGAATTTCTAAGGAATTCAGCTTATTCTGCAGCGTTCCTCAGTGGAATATCTGCTCCTATGGAAAGATGAGCTGCACAGCCACAAACTCTTTGGGAGAAGTAACTCAATTCATCTTCCTAGGTGGAGCTGGTCTGCCCCCGCATGGCAGGTCACAAGCAGAGCACGGGATCAGACCTCTTGCTTCACACAGATTGATCCATCATCCCATTGCAGAGCACACCTAAGATTTTATGCAACGTGGGAGAGACCTGTCTTGGTGTTCAGAGTATCGTATTCCGTTACAATTGAATATGACAGAAAACTGTAGGATCAAGGACACTGAAAGAACTACATAAAAAATCAATGACTGACAAATATCAACCTCTGAATAAAGAATGATCAGAAGCAAAGATACAAAAGAAGTGAAGGTTGTGACTTATTATAGACTTTGTGATGGGTTCTCGTTTGGAGTACTGATTTTAGAAGATTGGGAATTAAAGGCAGTTTTTTGAAAGAATGCAAACGTGGCCTCTGGAAGTAGAGGCTGAGTATAGGGTGCAATCAGCAAGGAGGTCCCTGATGATGTTAACTACACCACAGATGCAAAGGATGAGATACAGAGCCAGATGCTGGAGAGGAATAAAATAGGAAGTCTCCGAGAAGGAATTCAACCAGCCTTTGAGAGGAAGAGGAAGATATGTCAGTAGAGAGCATGGCAAGTTCAGAGGAGTGTAGTGAAATGCTCCCATAAGACGAGACAGTACATCCCATTCGCCCATCAGGACAGCCTAGGCAACACCAGCAGTCACTGAGAGCTAAACAGGGGCTCGGCTGCTTTCAGCTGACTCCTCTGAGAGTGGGAAGAAGATCGTGACTGTTTCCTGACTACATTCAAACAAATGTATAGAGCTTTCATGTGGGCAGGGGCATCTGGTTTTCACACCATATGCTACTCCTTTTGGAGTATAAGTATATAGCTGAGTAAATGCAAAGGGATGTTTTTATGATGAGCATGAGACAGTCTGAAATTATACCAGTAATAAATAAATTTTGCTTACCACAATGTGGCTCCAGATTCTCTCGACAAACTTTACATTAATCCACTTTATTTCAAATGAGATGTCACTTGGTCATAGATGGGGGAAAACACAGTTATTTATCAAGATTTGCCTGGAGAACAGTTGTTACTTCCCAAACATATAAAATGTCACAAAAGAAACAAACAGAGAAATAAAACCAAAGTAAACACACCAAAACTTCATGAAATTCCATCACATCTCAGTGGATGTTCTCTCTCTGCAGTGTTTACTAATCAAAGACACTTCACTCATTGATGCTGTATTCATAGTCAAGGTGGCCTTTTGCCCTATGATGTAGGAAAGCTGTTACCATGCAATTAAACACCATTCTTCTAAAAAAAAAAAATGAAAAAAATAAATATTTTATGTGGTGCAGAAGTACAGAATATAAGAGGGCACCATGGGCTTCATTAACCCCCAGTGTTGTGGGAACATTTCTGTCTTGAAAAGGTTTCCGTCGAAATCCTTCTTACAGGCAACACAATAAGGGGCAGCATAGCCTATTAGTATACAAAAGATAAAGAATAAATAATAAACAATTTCACTGCCTCTGGTGACTGACTTTATTAATTGTAGGCTGAGAGGAAAGATGGTAAAAAGGGACCATTGAAGACAAAGGGAAGGTATCTGTCAGAAGGAGGTTGTGTGTCTCAGATTGAAATCTCTGTCTGTGTGTACCTACATGTGCATATATTATTTGCTACCAGTTTCTGCTGTTTTCAGTGAATTTCATGCTAATCTTGTCTCCTATGAAATGAAAGAATTGTTAAAAAATGAATGCTTTCCTGGAAGAAGCTTGAAGAAGGAGCTTGAGGTGCACTGGTACACACATCCAAAATAGGTTTTATCCATAGTTAAGAGTATAATTGGTGACAAATAATACTGCCACTACAGGGAAAAGGTACAGGTACAACTAGTATGGTGAATATTCTTGACATGAAATCTTTGAAGGAAGTTGTCTAGCAAAGAAAGGCTGAAAAGGTGCCAAACACGATGCAAGCAGAAAGGCAAGACACAGTGCAAGTGCGCAGAGAAAGGGCCTGTTTCTAGCCAGGGGAGATATCTGTGATTAATCAGTAGTTGGTGGATGTTTGCCACTCCAAGTCATGTTGGAGACATTTTATAATAACGAGCAGCATGGTATTCTTGAAGGGCCTTGAACAGTGAGATATGAGGGATTAGGTGGTGAAGAAATAGAATTGTTTGCAAAGAAGTGTAAGATAAAGAGCAAGTTATCTAGCAAAAGAATGTTAAACTTGCTTCTTGCAGCAGTATGTGATCATGTATAAGTAACCAATCATAAGTGCAACTTAGGGGCGTGAACAGCTGTGTGTATCCAATCATGTAAAATCATCCAGTGCATGATAGAACTCTGAAGAATATAAAAATACAGCCTTCTGACAATAAAAGGTCTTTGATTCTGCATCGGAGTCTGTGTGTCGATCTCCGCAAAGTCATGCTAACATCTTTGAATCAGAGCTAAATTTCAGAGTTTCCACAGAGAAACATGTCAACATTGATGCCAAATGGACTTAGGAAGTACACATAAATACTTGATGTACCATGTACGCACATACAGACATAGGTACTTCTGTGAACACACATCCATATATTTAAAGCACGAATGCAGAGCCACTGATATGTATTTATGTGATTATACATGGATGTAGTTATATGGTGGTTTTATATTCATAACTGTATCTATAGATAAAACTTTGGCACAGTATAAAAATACTGATATATATTGGAGGTTTCTTTCTATATCCAGAAGAAACAGGAAATATGTGCATGAGATAAAACTGTACGTAAAGATCTGGCAGCCTGACACACTGAGTAGGCCTGTGCTCTCACTGAAGGCTGGGGCTGCATTAATGTTAGTTTACTTTCAACCATGACAGGGAAGGAGGAGGGAGGTCTGGAAAGCACCATCTGCTTTTCCAGATTGCTGTTAATCTGCCAATAATTCATATTGGATATAAAGAATTAATGTTATGGGAGAACGTTAAAAATACACAAAGCCTTTATCTTCAGCATACGAATCAAAGACCAGCAAAGAACAGGCATTAGGTTGTCCTCATGGAGAACTCTCAGAAATTTGTCTTGTGGATGAAAGAATGAAAACAGAGACAGTGTGGAAGAGGATATTCCTCTGATAATCAAAGAAAGAAACCTGGAAGTCAACAAAAAATCTTTGCAAAGAACATTTTAAGATTGGACAAGCAAAACTGGAGAAACAGGACTCAGGGCAGGTATGCACAGGAGTGAATGAAATCCTGACTTTGGAGAATGTGCAGGCTATGATTTGTGAGCCTGAGACGACAATACACACTGGAAACAGCCTCAAGCAAAAGATCACATGAAGGGAGTCTGAAGTCACTTGGGAAGGGTGGTAGGGTGGCATCACTGAGGAAGCAAAGCATGGAGTGATACATCCAAGGTGAAACACTAATCCCACAACAGTTGATTGTGTTTTTTACATTGACCAGAAAAGGTCAACATATGGTGTGCTGGGAAAACCGCCAGCCTAAGTGCTGTTATTTTTGAGTGTTTTTAATATAAATTTCAACCTTGTCCTTATCTGTGTAGCTCTATCAGAGAAAAGAATGCCAGTTTCTACAAGGAGTGATCTCTACTAATTATGGTGCCTCTGAAGATGTAGTTTGAGTCCAACTAGGAGTGAGCTACATACAGGTGACAACTCACTGAACTAGGAATGCTTTGTCCCATACCTGGTATTCCAGCATAACATGGGCATAGGAACCTCTGACTACAACTATCCAAGTAAACTGAACAGGGTGTGGGCACAGGCCTAAGCACTGACAAGCAATCAGCCTTACCATGAAAGTGCTAGGATGGTTTCTAGTCCAGCTCTGGCTCAAGGCAAATGCTCATCTCCAGGAAGGTTCAGGAGCTAATGCCAGCCAACAGCATGCCAGGTGCACTCAGCCTCTGAAAATGGGCAGGACAGATTTTGAGAGTCTAGCTTTATGAACACAGCCCCAGCCATGGCTGTTGGACCCAGGATCAGAAAGCAGTCCATAGTCCACTTTATTTGGCATCACAGGTACAGCCTTTGAGTCCTGACTCCATCTATTTGTAAGCGCCCCCGTACTTTGCTCCTATGGCCTTCACACAATGACACACTGCCCTCTTCATGGCAATTCGCCAGTTCCAGTGCTTGAATCCAACCAATACAAACAAGTACAAAGGCTTTTGCATACACAAATGTGGTATTTTAGATTGATTCTTCTATCCCTCCTCACCCAAGGTGGCAGAGGAGCTTTCTAGAGGTAAATAATTAGCCTTTGTAAGCCATTACCTTTGCATTTCTACAAAGGTCTCCTGTGTCCTGTGCAGTGTGAAATTATAACAACACTTTGGCTTCACACCAGAAGCAAAAGGACTTATCTACTCTGACACTATGATAAGAAAATCACCCGCCTATCTAAGGACAGAAAGCTGGTACGGCAACATAAGTGATCTGGCAGTTCTTGCATAAACAGGAAGGGAAGAATTCTACAAATTTGATGACATGTGGTCTTTATTTTCGGAGTTGTTTGATTGATGAGTGACTGTGAAGGGGTGCTGTGTACAGGGAGCTCTGCTGATGGGCCTCATGATTCAAAGCTGGAAGGAGCTCTAGACTGATATCATTGCTACCTGATGACAATTTTCTGGCTCTGGGGGCATTTCTTCTGTCAGACATACTGGATTTTGAGTGCCATCTCTCCTTCATTTCATATGTCTTTTTTTCTTTTAGTTTTTTTTTTTTTTTCTTCTCCTCTGAGTTTTCTTACACTTTAAAATGTGTGAATGAGTAGGGATTGTAGTCTGAAATCATGAATGTAGTGTCTGTTTCACTGTAATTGTTACAATCCCTGCTTTACACACAATAAAAACTACTTGTAAAATAACTTGTTTTATTCTCCTCTTCGGTTGAGAACTTCTTGAAAGTTCAGGCTTTATGAAAAGATTATAAAAGGAGCAGGGACCACAATCTAATGCCACAACACCTTAAGAACCCCCATCAGTAAAAGCACAAACTAATGTCTCACTTTCCAGAAGCAGGAAAATGTTAGTAAATAATAAAAATGTTGGACCAAATAACAAAAATATTAGGATTTTGGGCACTCGAGCCTTTAGGGGCTTCTTTACCATAAAGCATTCATGGTTTAAAGATTTTGTATTCTAGATATTAGCCTTAATTACCATAGATGTAAAATTAATTTCAAGGTAAAAAAGCCAATACGCTAAGTAATGTTCACTTTACCTGTGACGTGCATAACACAAACTCCAGAAATTATACTTCTGGCTATATGAAATGCACTTTCCATGTGTCCAAAGTATATGTTGTTTAACTTAGTGGTTTCTTTTATGAAAAAAAAATGAAAGATATCATTTGTATATGTTTTATTCCTGGCTGGGTATTTGGACTAGGAAAACAACAGCTATCCTTTTGGCTCTTAATGTTTAATTATTCAATGTTAACAGCCAAGAAGTAAGCTGTTAGCCCTCCTCCTCTTCTTCACAGCTTTTCATTCCTTAGTGGGTCTAAATCTGTCCTTCACACATTTTAAGAGTGATTTGAATTGTAGGGATTGCATTTGGCCTCACAGAAAACAGCCTATGGCTCACAATATTTCCTTTTAATATTAGTGTGGTTTGTTCTCTAGTCTTTTAAAACAACATAGTAACAGTTTCATTTCCTTCATCTTTGATGCTCTTTAACACTGTCACCGACTCTTCTCCTTCACAGACCTGCTCCCAGGCTAAGATATCTCTCGCTACTTCTTCTGAAATGTAATGACTATTCTACCCAAATCACTGTACCCACTGTTAGACAAAGTAAATAAACTTTAAACACGGTGTTTTTCCTCGTGCTTCCTGAGAAGTCCCAATAGCACAAGATCTCACAAGATCTAATGAGATTGACTCTAGAAGCATTTAAAACTTTTCTTGAAAGATGGTAGGTCTTAGTATCAGAGAATGATGATTGCTTGAATTATCCCTAATAATATCTCATAAAGTAAACCACATATTCACTGTATTTGGGTCAAGTGCATGAAGCCAAATCCAGTAGCGCTGTTCCCTAATCTTTGCTATCAAATAATTTAATTTAGGTTACATTATAGATTGCTTGAATTCCCGTTAGTCTGATACACTTGAAATGCTAAGGGCAAAAGGAACCTGCTATATATGCAAAGCCATGAACCTACTGTGAGTATCGCTGAAATCTTAACAGTTTAGTGAAAGAATTACCCATCCAGTTACAATGATGCTAACACTTCACAGTTCAAATTATATTCAGCTAAAATAGTATATACAGAAACATTTTTAATATCTACTCCTTTTTTTGGCAGTGTGTTTCGTTTTCCACTGCCCCCTGGGTCTTAACAATGATAGCTTCATTGCAGGGGGAGGGGAACAGTGAGCTATGAGTATTCAAGTCTTTTGCCAGTGTGATGTTGATGGTTTCTTCCTCCTCAACTTAGGATCTGCTTGGAGTCCTTTTTACATGTCATCCAACATGCTCTGTACCTTGGTCTTTCTTCAGTCATCTCTAACTCCATATTACACTTAATATGGGCCTAGGACAACTTGTCATGGCTAGCTCTCCACGTGACACCCCTTCACAGACAACTCTCTGTGGGGACAACTCTACATGGCAGTGGGGACTGCTGGTTCCCTGTGATCTTGGCTGCCAGGGCCTGAGGAGGATGCTGGTGAAATGTCGTGTATGTAAGTCCCTCAATTTACAAAACAGCCAACACCCTGTGAAAAAAAGAGAACAAAAAAACAACCTGGCATTCAGGGCTCCCTGCGTACAGTTGTTCCTGTGGAGAATCAGCCATGTAGAGGTGTTCCATTGAGAGTCAGCCACTGCAAGTTGGCCGCGGAGAGTTGTCCCTTTCCTACTTAATACTTGTTCTCTTTGTTATCCCTAACTGATTTTACCCAGCTCTAAAGGTTGCCTTCCTCCAATTACTAATAAGTGACCTCTCTGAGTTTATAGCTCTGGGGGCTCTGCTGTCACCCTGCCCATGTATTCTCAAGGTGGTTTACTCTAGGATCAGTCATACATAGCTCATACAGAGAATAAGTACTTGTTAGTAATATCTTCTAGTTATAAATCTATAGAAGAATAGGTGTTGCACTACAGACTTGAACAAAGCTGGTCAAAAGCTAAAACAAATTAAGTAATAGTCTCCCAGACATTAGACAATCACTATTACAGGTAAATAAGCTGGAAGAAATCTGCAGGCAGGCCCAGACAAGTCCCTACAGCCCGACAGGTCCAGAGGTCTCTATTGTTAACTTCAGACAAAGCCTGGGCTACAAGGCCTTTCTTTGAACATTGGCCTTATGATAGAGATCTGAAAGCCTACAGTAGAAAGGTCTCCGGTCAAATTCTGAGTTTGAGAAAAACTTTCAAGAATTTATGTCTTCAGTTCAGAAGTAGACCTTTGGCAAGTGGTGAGAACTGTTTATGCAAACCCTTTCTCTTCAAGAGCAGATATTCAATTCAGACTAGATTAGAAGGGACCAGATTTCACCACTCATCAGTCAGTCTCTATGACAAATGTCTGAATTACAAATTTGCCATCATACAGGAAAAAAAAGAGCTTTTTTATTCATTGCAAAAGAAGAGCAAACCTGAAGATTTTATGGCTGTGAAGAGCACTGTAACACCCTCTTTCATCCAAATGAAAGCTTACTTCTCACAAAACGAAGAAATCGTACTCCTGAAAGGTGCTCACTGCTCCCTTTCTAGCTCAAACTATAGGAATAAACAGCATATGTGAGTCTCCAGGACAGTCACATAATCCTTAGTCTCTGCCTGCATATCCATACAGGTTTAGACTGAAGTCTCTGACCTCCCTCTCCATTTCAATGGGTATGTGACTTTGGAGAAAAAAGATTGTTACTGATTATGTAATGATAATAAAAAGACACCTATGAATTCCATATAACTCTCACCTTTGCCTTTACTCTTGTGAGGTTCTCTTATTTTGAGAGAAATTAGTATCAGACACAGAATCTCATGGAAGAGACAACATGACTTTTACTTGTATTATCTTCCAATTCAATCCTAACATGCTTCATGTTATTTCCAGGCACCATCAACACCGTCATCCTTGTTTATCTCTATGCAGAGTCCGTCTGGAATTTGGTGAAGAAACTTCCAGCTGATGATGTTGCGTAGAGAGGTGTTCATCAGGGACTACTGAGCCAAGTCCTCTAGAAACAGACAGAATGCAGTCCTGAACCACATAGAACGACTTCCAAGATCTGCTCTGGATATTTCAGCAAACATGCTCATGTTCTGAGTCTACAATGTGTAGAAAAGAGGAAGCCAAATATTTCAGGACAGTCTTTTGTTTGTAAACCAACCAGCCACATTGATTCGGGCTACTCATCTTGACTGAAAGGAAACAGGACAGAAAATAGTAATGATACCTACAGAATTTTTCAAAAATCAAGATTCCCCAAACAAGTTAAGATTTTCTTACTGTCCTGTGCAGTGTAATTATTGCAAATGTAAAGACACTTGCTTACATATACAAAAAAGACTGGGAAAACCCTGCCTTTGTAATTGAAGAATGTTTCCACCTTTTAAACACTGGAAGTTGTTATTGATTTCCCCACCAGATGGAGTAGCATGTACAGTTTTGATGATTCCTGTAGACGTCATGTATTTATTTGGAGTACATACAGTATTCTTAGTTATTATCTGGAACTACCTCTACTCTCACACTCCAAAGACTGAATAAAACTACAGAAAAAACTAAGAATCTTCTTTCCCTCCACAACTCTCCAAGACCTTTGATAATCTGAAGTAGGCTTTTACTGAGGTCCTGCTCACCCTCAGCCCTACATCTCTACTGCTGTCCAGCAGAAGTATCCTAAGTTTAAGATGATGCAGACATCCAAGTCATCACTGTCAGAAAGGCTCCACAAGAATCATATGGACATAGGATAATTCAGGTTGGAATAGACCTTGAAAGGTCATCTAGTACAATCCCCTGTTATCTAGAACTCAAAGGTGGATCAGCTATTAAGTCAGATCGGGCTTCCAAGGGCTTTATCCATCAGGTCTTGAAAACATCCAAGAGAGGAGACTACACAATCACTCAGGGCAACCTGTTCCAATGCTTGACTGTCCTCATGGTGAAAAGGTCTCACCTTGTATCCAACCTCTCTTGTTTCACCTTATGCCCATTGTTTCTCATCCTCCTGCCATGTATTGCACTGAAAAGCCTGCCTTCAACTTCTGCATGATTTCTGTCTAGGTACAGGAAGGCTGCTATTAAGCGTCCCCTTCTTCAGGCTACGTAGATCTAGTTCCCTCAGCCTTCCCTTACAGAGGAAGAGCTGGAGCCCCTGACAACCTCTGCTGGGCTTGTTCCAGTTTATCCCTGTCTTTCCTGTATTGAGGGTATTCAACACTAGACACAGCCAATGTCTGCAAACTGATGTGTCCGGCTGCCACTCTCCTGTATTTGCTAGTATTGACAGTTCGTGCACAGGCAAACCCACAGTAGATGATCTTCACACTTTCATGTCAAATACATAGCATTACATAGAGCAGGGTTGTTAAACTCACAGCCCACGGGCCAAATCCAGCCCTCCACCTTGTTTTAACTGGCCCGGCACCTTGTTTCTACCCAGCGGCAGTGCTGAGCTCCTTGCCCCTACGCTCCTGCCAGCACACTGGTCATGGGTGCAGTGTGTGACACGTGTTACGCTGCAGGAGCAGGACCAGGAGAATGGTGGGAGCCATAAATTTGACACTTCTGACATACAGCAATATTTATAACTTAAGGACCCCAGTAATCCTGTATTCTAGCCCAACCTGTGTCACTGAGCTGCTGTGAGGAGAGAATTAAATTCTTCAGTTTCTGCACTACTTCCATGCAAGAACAGCATACACCTCTCAGGAAACATATACACAATGTTCACCTCAACTCGGCAAGTCTGACTTGAGACAAACATTATCCTTTCTTCACCAACGTGACAAAAGAACACATCCCCTAATACCTTGGGATCACTTTCAGAAGCAGGTGTGATAGGTTGGGATCTACCCAATACTTCCACCTCAAGCTGCACTTTTCCTGGAAAAGGCAGGATGGTGCTAGATCCCATTAGCAGAAACTCAATCATTGCCTTCTGGCAACAAAAAAAGGTTGGTACATACATGAAGAAATTGGGAGTGGCATTCACGCAGTGCAGAAATGAAAGCAGGGACAAAGCACTGGCTTTGCTCAGGTGTAAATGGTTTTATCCTACACATGGTAACAAAGAACCAGATCTGTTATTACTGCCCTTCTCAGTAACTAAAAGGAGTAAAAGGAGTTGGTCTGTGCATGGCCAACCACAACCAAGACCAAGTCAGTTTTTTTATGAAATATATCCCATATATGAACTTGAGCAGCACGTGAATCATGCACCTCCTACGAAGTAGCCACTGCAACCAGTCAGAATATCTAGGGGTGAGCAAAAGCCATACAATTGCTTAAAGCAGAAAGGAAGTTGAGGTATTAGTCTGGCCAAAACTCGAAGGCAGCAAACCAGGAGAATAAAGAAATTTTGGTGGTATTACTTGTTACTAATAGCTAGTATTAGTGGTTCTTGGGAATTAATAATATCTCAGAGTATTATGTTTTCTTTACCATCTTATTTAAAGATAATGTAGGTCTGGTTTTATTTTAAATTTACTTCCAATTCTGAATGAGAGACTGTTGTATTCTGATGAACCTAAATGGTCTTCCAGGGAGACTGTGCTACAGGAACTTTACCCAGCAGCATGAAGCAAAAGTGAGAAGTGAAAAGTAAGAAAGGACACATTGCATGAAAGTTTTTTTGTCGTGGCAGGTGTTAGAAATTTTTAGCATAGACATGCTAATTAGGCATTACAGTAATTCTTTCAAGTCTGGGATCTGATGGTGTTAAATGGACAGTGAAAAAATGAGACTTTGTATGTGAAAGTATTGCTTTGACTCCATACATTTGCTGGTTTACAATAAAACAATTGAGTTACACCTGGTATGCCAGAACCCACGGCACCACCGCTCTACCACTTTAATCTGCCCTTGCAGCTTTTTCACAACCAGGTACTTCAGCAAGATACTTACAGTAAGATAGGATGCTGTGTTCGGAATATATGACACTTTTTATGACAAGGTTCCTTGTCATCTGATCTATGAATTGTCAACAGTATTGTTTCTCACTTTAGCATTATCTGAAAGCCACTCTCTTACAGCAGTGGGGGAATCTGATTCTGGAGCATTAACAGAAGTGTCTCACAGCACTTTTCTACTAAACTTGGTGACTGGATGGCTTGTTAAGATATCAACTTTTCACTACCTGATGCTCATGCATTGTAGAGGCAAAGCAATACACTTCCCTACATCAATACCATTTTCCTAAAGTACAGGTATATTTACATAGCCTGTGATTCAGCTATGGATTTTACTAAGCCTGGCATGACTACGTCTACAACCTCACTGCTAAAGGGTGTCTTTTCACACAGGGAGATACCTAACTGCTGCACTTCTCCCAGTGTGTCTTCTCTGACAGGACATGGGAAGTTCATTTATCTTAAGTTTTGGAGCTTGATCAGTTTATTAAATATTTTTATGTCGCATCGCCTGCAAAAGCAGGGAAAGTGAACTTTGTGGCATTGATGTTATTTTCTCCTTCTAGGCTTTGATGTCTACATGGCAAAGATAAGCCAGGAGTAAATATCCAGATATCACTGGGAATGCTGAGAGAAAATTCAGAAAAGCATTTTTTTACCATAATCATGCCAGAAATTAATTTTGTGCCTTGCCCTAGCCACCTAGTGCATGTTGTAGGCATCTTCTAGGACGGTCTGTTTGAGCCGTACACATAACAGAAATTATGTAGGTTATTGACAAGTAAGAACTTCATATAAATCAGTTTATGAGTCAGCAGACAGATCTGAATGCACAGGTGGTGAATGAGAAATGAACAAGCTGAAGGCCTGGGAACAGTGCCTAGTGAAATTTGGGATGGCATTCTCAAGAAAGTCTGAGTTTTCACTTGCATCCTCCATGCAAGTAGACCACAGGGTTAGAGCCTGCTCCTAAGCGAAATCCAGTATCTAAGTGCCAGCCTTGCACACAAACCCAGACACACTGTTTTGTTGTGACAATGGTCAAAAACAGGGAGAGGAGCTTAAAGTAAACCAGCAGTGAAGCAGATTCACTCTCATGCCCTTTCAGGAAGGCAACTGGTCTCATTATCCACATCTTCAGAAAGTTTTTGAGGACATCAAGTTTCAGAAAGTGGTAGCTAGGCTGGAAAACAGCACTGCAATCTGAGGAACCTCAGCAGTACGGAAAAATGAGCCAACAAAAACCTCCTGAAGGTCAGGAAGGACAAATGTTAAGCCATGTATCTTGGATGGAGCAACACCATGCAAAAAGACATGGCCTGATTCACCAGAGAGCAAATCTGCAGAAAAGGACCTGGGTGTCCCAGTGGATAAGTGGAACATGAACCCGTAGCATGCCCTTGCAGCGATGAAGGCTAACCGTACAGTAAGACGCACAAAAAGCAGGTCAAGGGAAGCAGTCCTGAAGATACTCCTTTATTTGACACTCATTTGGAATACTGAGCCTAGTTTTGTGCCCCCAGTACAAAAGAAACAGTAACAAACTGGAGAACCTAGGAGAAGGCCACTTAGATGGCTGGGGGCTGGAGCACATGACATAAAGGGACAGAAGTACACAAGTTTGTTTAGCTCAAGAGGACTAGGGGGGAAATGCTGGCTGATGTCGTCACCTATCTAAGATTAGAGAGTAGCTGGAGCCAGAGTCCTTTCAGCAACGCACAGCAAAAGGATGAGAGGAAATCACTGCAAGGTCAAACAAGGGAACTTCTAATTTGACATAAGAAAAAAAATCTTCACCGGGGAATGTTTAAGCATAGGGACAAGTACCCAGAGAAACTCCAAAATCTCCGTCCTTGGAGATTTTAAAAATGCGGTTGGACAAGGCCCCCAGCAAGCTGATTGAACTTTGATGCTTGCCCTGCTGTGAGCAGGGTGCTGGACCAAAGATGTCCAGGAGTCCCTTTCAAAGTACATTTTATTATGACCTATATCTATGTTTCCAATATTATTTCACATTGTCATAATTACCTAGTGTTAAGTGCTGATTTCAATTTGAATTTCCAGATCATAGAAAATGTTGACATTTGACAATGACTTTTCAGTTTTCAATTTACCAAAAACAAAAATATTTTTTAAATAAAAATTTTTAAACATAATTGTTTTCAGATTAGAGAGAGTTAAGCAAATTGATTTTTAAATATATTTTAATATTAAATTTAATTATTTTTATTCATAGATTACTTTTTGAAAAGATCATTAATTTATAATAGCATCACATCCTCATAAAATCAAACTTTGTTGTTTAGGAAGAAGACTTCTATTTTTCTGTATGTGAACATGGTCTGGGGAAAGATGTGGCTTATTTTATTTCAATCTACCATTTACTGTAAGTTGCAGCAAACAACCTTCTGTCTTTTCATGGCTATTTACTGAGAAGGTAGCAAAGGCATAAAAAGCTGAGGTTATTGAATGTGAAAACATCCTTCATCAAGATGTTAATTAGCTGTTGATTTAAATAGCTTTTTTTCTTAAGGCGGAAAACATCTTCTCTCCATTCTTTTGGACAGAACTGTTTCAGTTTTCCTTAACTCTTTATGATTTTATAATTGCTCTGCTTTTCCAGTGAAAAGTCCTGGCTAAAGAGGCCTTAATTTCTATCACAGAAGTAAAGCAGATTCCAGAGAATGAAAGAGGTGGGGGAGATTAAAAAAAATCAGTCTTTATAGCCTCAGAAAGCAGAGAGAGACATTTACTGCCATCTTTCTTTTCCTGCCAAGTTTCTTCTGAAGGCCACCTGGTTTCGCTAGAACTTTTCTTGAGGTCTGCAGATCTTATTCTGTTGCCTCGCTGGCAGGCCTTAGAGGTCATGGAGGGAGCCATACTGCACTGCAGCCAGATCGGGTGTGATGTACCACAGCTTGCTTCAAAGCATAAAATTACCACGGAACCCAGTTCCTCTATAGTCTGAGGAACCGCTGCAAAAGAAGGGCTGCAAGGGACCGAGCTAAAGAAGACATCATAGTGCTGAAACATCAGCTTCACTGAACACAGTACTTAAGCTGACTTAACAGGGCAGGAGCACATCGGCAAAATTCACAATTTCCTCTTCCTGCTGGTATCTGGAGGTGAGATAAATTTCCTAGTTAAAGAATTGGCTAATTCCTTAAATAGTCTATTGCTCTACAGACAAATACACAAATAAATAATTTAACCATCTAACTAAAAAGTCAAAATGTTTGTACAGTTGGTCAGAAGAAACCAGAGCTTCTAGACTGGAACTACTTGGATCTGTTCTCAGGGTGTGCTGGATATGTTTCTGGAAGACTGCTGACAACGAAAGCATCCAAACAACATCTCTGTTATCAATGGGGCATGGAGGAGGTGGAGCCGGGATTTCTGCTTCTGTTACTTGACTTCCTCCTGCTTACAACCCACAGGGCTGCCAGTACACCTACCCAAAGCTGCACAGCCTACAATTCCCACACATGGCTACCCCTACGGACCAGTGGTCTACTCACCTACCTCTGGTATTTGGGAAGAAGTCCACCTCACAGGCAAGCTACAGTGCTCAGTACTTCTTTTACTGGTCTGTGAAGGAAATGACTGAAAGCATCACATGACATGCTAAGAAAGGCTGTAAGAGGTTCAAAAATAATATTTATAACTACCAAGGTTGCATCCCAACACATTCACATATGTAAAAACTTTCTGATGTCATCATGTGAAATTACCATCTAACTTTTGAAACAAACCTTTCTAACAGTGACTTGTGGTGTAGTTCAAAAGTAGAAATAAAATATTGTCAGGAACCTGCCTTCGACAGTATTATAGTATTAAGGCTATATATACATATATATAATATATATATATAATGGCCACAAGTTGTGCCAGGGTAGGTTTAGACTAGACATTAGGAACAATTTCTCCACTGAAACGGTGGAACAGGTTGCCCAGGGAGGTGGTGGAGTTGCCATCCCTGGAGGTGTTTAAAAGAAAGGTAGATGAGTTTCTTAGGGACATGGTTTAGTGGGGAGACAGGTACGGTTGGCCTCGATGATCTCCGAGGTCTTTTCCAACCAGATGATTCTACGATTCTAAGGCCACACATACCATAAACTCCGTCACAATCTTCCCAGTGTCTACAATTTCAAACAAATATATTCTTGTTCCTAATCTCGTAATGCTCTAAATTAAAAAAAAAAAAAAAACATTTTAAAAAAAAATCGAAAGGGAATCTTTTGGAGGAAGCACATTGTTTTACAGGTCATTCCTTACTCTAAGTACAAGGAGGGTCTATTTTTCTAATCAAGTTGAATTTAATCATCAAGTATAGTTCCTGAGTATCTATTTCAGGTTTACAGTAAAGAGCAAGCTCAGAAAGTGAACAGTAAAAGCATTAAATTTCCTTTTTGATGCAAACCCACAACTGCCTCATCGTCCTCACACAGATGCTTAGCAGCTTTCCCATTAGCTTCGCTTTGAGACAGACAAGCCCCAAAAAGTTTGCTAACATTTCTCTAAGATGTTTTGGTTTTACTCCTCATTGTTTATACTAAAACCAGTCAAAATCTATATCCATTCAATTTTTCTTCCCACTGCATGGAGTGACTTGGTTGCTGTATCCAGCACAAAATGCTGCCTAGTGATGGCAAGGCAATAGCAGATCAACTCTAACTATCTGTTGGCACAGCCAATATGACACAAGTTAAAATGAAATGATTCAGTGATACCCATGTGGAAAAAACATGCTCCAGCAGCATTTACTGATGTATTATCTTCTTTAAAGTGTTTTCCTGAATTTCCAGTTGTATTTTTGTTTGAGGATCATGGTATTGCTAAAACTTTCACTTTTTGGAAAGTCTTTGTTGATGACTGCGACCTGCCAAGTATGACTTCGTGAGGTTTTCAGGTTTCATCACCAAATTGAAGTTAAAGATCAGTAACTCTGTTAGTAGCAACTGGAATGCAGGTTTGGATTTAATTTCAAATGATCTGGCACACACAATGTTGACAAATGCTCCAACTACTCTTGAGCTGTTTTCCACAGTTCTTCAGCTGCCTGGAGCTACAGGTACCTACACAGCACCTTTTCACCTGACACTAAGTCAGCTTAGCAGAACTAAACCCCAGAAATGCAGGTTTGTCACCAGTGACTACAAAAGGCACACGCTGTGGAAATCTGAAATTAACCATTCTAAAATCAAATCTCACCTTAGAGAGGTGAGATTTCTGTGTTGTTCACACAGAGAAAAGGAGTTCATAAAGCTAACCATCCTTTAGAAAAGCCAAGAAAAAGTGGGGAGGAAGGGCTATCACTGGATGAAGCACTGGCACTCCTCAGATATCAAGAAGGAACAGTTGCAGGTGAACTATTTTGCTTGGACACCAAGACAAACAGAAGACCTCTGTGCTTTCGGCAGAACACAGATGCTTTTTCAGAGATGTCACATTGCCATGGCCACAACAGCCTAAACAACTGAGATACAAGGTTTGCTGCAAGCAGACATGTAACTGAAAAAATTTCCCCTCAAAAAGGTCAAACTTCATGCAGTGCTCAGGCTCAAGAGGCCCTTTCTGATGCTTTTCTGTGTTTGAGTTTGTCATGGGGCAGAAAGTGGTTAGAAATAATTCCGCCTTGGAGGTGGCAATATTCTTGGCAGGAGAACAAGCAAAAACATTTTTCTTCTTTCCATAGGAGTTGTTAGATTCTTTCTCTGTTCTGAAATATGGAGATAATCTCACTCCACAAACACTTTCATTCAGTGAAGGCAATTCTATCATTAGGTAATGTTGCATGCAGACAGCAGGGAGATCAGTATTATTTAATACCACCACAGAGAAGCGAAAGACACTAATTGTACTATCCACCGCTGTGAGTTTCTCTATGCATGAGTTTTCAACCTTCTGTGAAGTGGTTGGTTGGTTTGTTTTAAATCATGCCCAAACACAATAAAAGGAAATTAAAAAAAAAAAAAAGCTTTTCAGTAAGGAGCATGGAAACAATAATGGAAAAAAATCAGAAAGATATGTCTACAAAGCCCCACAATTGCATCAGATTCAGACACACACTCAATTACAACAGTTTCGTCCTCCACGAACTTCTCAGCAGTTTGTATCATGACATCATGTATTTTCCCCTCACGGATGTCTTCCTGAGGTGAGGAGCACACATGGTCTCCTCCACTGATTACAACATACATCATATTCTAGCTACACGGTACTTTTATGTAAAAAAGGAGTAACATTACTTACCAGTCAATTTTGGATATGTAAAGCAACTTTGCTTCAGGTTCTTTTCATATAACCTTAGCAGAAAAAAAACAACAAAACAGTAGCTAATAAAGTTGGAAGAAAGTCTCACAGAATGGTGTCTGGTAATTAAGAGGTGTTGCAAAGGAAACCCCTCTGAAACTGGAGCATACTGACTGCAAATTTAGTTCTGATTTTACTTTGGAGGCATTTCGTGTAGTTAACATCTTACGTCTGCAGCATTTCTAATATGTTTGATTTCTCTCTGTAGCATTGGAGGAGGAAAAAGGGTCAGTACGTTTAATCAGTGATAATTGCTTGAACTAAAAAGGAAAAAAAAAACCACACACTAAACTAGCTAGAATTTCACTTTGTTAATATTAAAACAAACAGGTCTTTGGAGGAAGCAGTGCATGAAAAGTTTTGTTTAGTTCTGTTTTATGAAATTATAGTGTCATTTCAAAGAATTCCTTCATTTCTGGTTGGTTAGAAAAAAATCATACACACTTCTGGAAGGCAGCTGTGTGAAAAATCCTTCAAAATAAGAAATAATTATTTTCAACCTGCAGCTGAATGTGAGATAAAGGTGTCAAATCTGTGGTGGTCCACATCTGAACTTGGATTTTGTCAGAAGTAAAATCAGTTTGTTCTGTTCACTATTTTTACCACCTGCCACACTCTGCATCAGAGCATTATCTGACTACATGGCATAATTCAGTATAATCGGAAGCCTCCAGAGAAGAGGCAACTAGAATATAGAAGGAAGAAGAGAAGGTCACAATACGTGTCCGGGATGAGGTGTACTCAGTAACGTCACACTAGCTCTTGCCTCGCCTGCCTTTCCTTTACCAACTTCTGAAATCAAAGTAGAAATCACAAACACTATACTGTCTTCCCCTCAATAAAAAAAAAAGCCAAAGGGCAGACAGTCCCTCTTACAGCTTGCATCCTGAGTTCAGAATAATTAAAACTCTTAATATACTACTACCAATGCCCAGTCTGCAAAACACAGCCTTCTAGGAAACACATTTATATAAACAGCTGATCTGATAATATAAAATGCAGCCTTATTTTCAAGCTGGAATGATGTAATAAATTAGCCTTTGAAGAAACAGGAGGCACCTTTTTTTTCCAGGCCAAAAAAGAAAAGAAAAATTCTACGAAGTCCCTCACAGAATCCATTTATATATTCATAAAATCATTTAGCCCTCATCACATGACCTCAGTATAGCATCCACTCATCTCTAGCCAACACAGCTGAAGAAGAGAACACAGGCTGTTCTGTTTGCTTCTTTCCACTGTTGTCACAGTGCAGCCTAATTAAGGGTGCACCACTTTACATTTTTAGACACACATCTTTTGGCATTTCTGAATTGCTAAAGCGACCATATATATGTGCATGCACGTATCTATACAGATATATGTTATATATATGCCTGTGGTAAAGGCATTATAACTTCCTGTGAACAGTATTGAGAAGCATTTACATTAGTTTATGTTATGTCTGATATGCTCAGAGAGCTCAACAAACATCTGGAGATAAATGAGACACTGGAAAGAGCTGATAGTTTCCTCTTGGAGGGTAAATTCAGATTCTATTGTGATAAAAGAAAAACAAAAATCCTTCTGCTGCAAAGGAACTCTCTATCTATGGAGTCGAGAATTACAAACTTCAACAGCTGCCCTTCCTCGTGGCCCTTTGGAGAACAACAAACATTGTGAGCAATTATCAGAGGCACAGTATTTATCACGACATGATGGCAAAATACTGGAGGAGTTCACACTACAAGAAAGGTTGGCCTGGATGTAACCAACTGGGTATAAGTACATACAGAAGTCTACAGGAAAAAAATTACTGCTTTTGTGTAGTAGAGCTGGCTTATGCACAGACAGCATAAGTAAAAAGATAGTTCTGCAACATCAGAGCCAATGAAGCCCCCATCCCTTCAGATCCATAGCTTGTGAGGGACTTCAGTGCACAAAAAGGCACAAGGGTGAAGATTAAAGCTTTTCCTATCAAAGGCATTTAAGAAGCCTAGCTCTCCCCCTGTTCTCCCTGGATAACAAGTTAAAAGCAAAAGTCTTTTGCTCAGAGGGAAATTCTACAGTCTCCCTCTTCTACCAGCTATTAATTTCACCCAGCCCTCAAAAACAGTG
The DNA here is from genome assembly GCA_033558235.1 of Neomorphus geoffroyi. NCBI lineage: Eukaryota > Metazoa > Chordata > Aves > Cuculiformes > Neomorphidae > Neomorphus > Neomorphus geoffroyi. The sequence continues at coordinate 18,512,648 of JAUMJM010000002.1, read as the reverse complement.
TCTTTCAGCTTCTGCTCCTCTGTTAAACTGGACTGGAGTCCAGTTGCTCAGGGAGGGAGGGAAAGCTTAAGTGGCACAGATGTACTCAAGTACAACAGGACCATTTCCTTATAAAACCTCTTCTTCATTTGAGGAATGACAGAGCCTGAGGTTACAAATCATTTTTTTTAAGCCAGGAATAAAAGATTTTAGTATTTTACCATATCTTCTATAGAAATATAAGTTCTTGAACATTCATTGTTAAGGAGACAAAGTAAAGACCTTTGTGGACTTTGAGCCTTCTGTAGCACCTAAGTAGACTATAAAGATATTTACAATTTCTGTCAGTCAGCTCAGCCAAGCTTGTACTTCAATCATTTACAAGCAGGCACAAAAATCCAAAGTCTTACTAATTCCTAGTTGTCTGCTACAAAAATGACCATCCTTTCTCTTCTGCCTATTACTGAAAGACACCAGGTTTACATATTACAGTCTAGCTACTGTTTATCAGTGAGGCCATAATTTCACAGGCCAAACAGAATTCCACATTATCAGCCAAGCTTCTGGTAAGTCTTTACAACTTGCATTTCTTTATCCATACCTCTGTGAAGCTGAAGTCTTTATAAAAAACATCAATTGCAAGGATACGCTGCAGCTCATGTACATGAAATACTAACGGTATGAGCATGCATATCTGACACTTTCACAATAATCATTAAAATGAACACAAATTGAAAAGATATGATAGAGAAATTCTGTCTTTTTATCATGTACAAGGAACAACAAAGCAAGCTATGGATGTTTTGGCTAACTGCATCCAACTAAAGTATCACTTCTGTCATGAACTAAAGCAGCAAGATTTTTTAAAGCATATGAAACGCTGCACTTCCAAAACAAAAAGCCAAGAAGGGAGTGGGAAGTAATTTGTGCAAAACTACAGACATTAGACTCTCTGACAGGGTATGCAAAAATCTATGATACAGGTCATTCTAGAAAACAAAATATTTAATCAATGACAGCACTGTCAAAACAGTCAATATTTTTATACTCAGTTAAATTAAATGTAGGCCCTAGAGCAGTAAGCCTTCCCCTCCTTTTTTCTTTTTCTGAGCCCATAAATGATTTTGGTCTTTAGAAGCAGCAAGATACCAGACAAGCAAAAAATATGGGAGGCTTTAACTGGAATTATTTCATGTGGCAAAACAGTCTTTAGAAACTGGAAGCATTTCAAAGAAAATTATTTCCTGCTGTGTTAGAAAACTGTATCATCAAGACTGAAGAAGAGGATACTTTCTTAGGCATTAGTGCTATCCATTATTCCTTTCCTTTACATTATTTTAGAGAACATTATTCCTTCCCCTTTGAGTACCACAAATTTAGTCAGTGGCACAGTCAGTCGGCACAGTCAGTAGAACAATTGACTTGCAGTTGGTCTTTCTTCAGCACTTTCTTTCTTGCCTTAAAACTAAACCACCAACTGTACAGATTTTATTTTCTTGCTAGGCAATGCATCTAAATTAAGACATTATGACCTCTGTCTTTTGAAGCAGTGACCTAATCCTCTTATTTGTTTTATTTTCCTTTGTGTTTTTATCTCTCTTTCATAGGTGCAGCAGTGATTTGTGGATCCTTTTCCCTTTGATACATGATTAATTTGCTTCAATTTCCACTGCTACCCAATTACCTTTGAGTCACCAGAATTCCCCATTCCTCAACTTTCACTCCTCCGGAAACATTACCCTCCTACCATTGTATTTTGAAAGACAATTTGCAGTTTCTTCTCCAAGTCCTCTCTCTTTGCCTGTGTATTACGTTAGGTATTATGGCATAAGCACAGCTCAAAACAGTTGTCCTTACAGCCTCGAGACCACACTCCCTATTCTTATTTTAGTTCTTAATAATTTCTTTTCAGATGTAATGTTATTTTAAGAATTGCTTTATAGGAAGATGGTGCATAAGAGAGGCTGCTTCTACTTTAGCAATCAACACTTGTATCAAGGCTACATAACCAAGAATATTCTTTTCCTGTTGCAAGTTGATACTCAAACGGGAATAATAACATGATCGACAGGCTAAAATAATTCTGTTCAACTGTAGGGAAAGGCCTGATTTGGTTATCTGAATCTCAAGACCCCTAAAGCAGTGAGAAACAAGTGAAACTCTAATGTACCGGTATGCATGAACCTCTAAAAAGAGAAAGAAGAGCTCAAAAGGAGAATAAAGAGCAACACCCAGAAGAAAACCAGAGTGATTATCTGAAGAGCCACTTAGCTATATCTCAGATGGTTTGATTGTCCTGTTATTTAAAATGCAACCACTGCTTCTGCAGTCCTTCCATCCCGTTTTCCTCCCTAAATCTCCTTGAAAGAGTTTGGAGCTGCAGAAGAAACAGGTCTTCTACATCTATGCAATTATTTTTAAAATCAGTTAGGTAACAGTTTATGTTGTTCCTAGAGTGCCGTTTGAAAAACAAGTATATTTATATACTTTTAAGTATAATGAGCACTAAGTAAAGTTTAAAAGTAAAGTTTAGGAAATAAATGAAATAAATCCAGCCATAAGTAAAAAGGTAGTTCTGCAAATGTGTCTGTTACCTTCGAATGTTTGTGCACCCGATTTTGCCTCTCCCATTCACAAAAAAAAGATCTTCTGGCATAAAATTATATAGCAATGTACACTACAGAAGAATCTGGTTTGAACTGTCAAATGGCATTTATTCAGAAACATGGTTATATATGAAAACCACAAGTATAATGTTTCAGTTGTGCTATGTTGGAATAGGTTGAAAAAAATACAGTTAAGATCATTAGCAGTTCCATATACAACTTTTATTGCAATACCTGTTTTCTAAGTGTACAGATAAAAATATAAAATGACCCATGACAAACTTGAAACCTGCCCAATTAGTGAAATGAGAAATTCTTTAGGTATTAGAGCCAAAGTTGACAGGACTTCCAACAGGTGATAGGAAGCTTCCTCACTCCCTCTCTCCAAGAACAACCAGGATCCACCATATTTTGGTCCAAGGTGTATGCTTTAAGCTGGCAGCTGAGTCTATGAACGGGTGTATTTGCCCCAGATGTGCAGCATAAACACAGAAGCAATAAAAAGAAGACTCATGACCAAAACTGGAACAGGCCCACTAAAAATAAAGAAAAAAAATGCATTAACACAAAAAAAGTCTGCTTTGTTCAAAGGCCAGTCATTGTCAGCCAAGTGAACTCATCAGTTCATAAGCAATTCCCATAGAAATACATTAAAGCACAGAGAAATGAGACAGCCATCTCTACGAAAAACTGCTGCCTCTATGTTTCTTAAAATACAGTCTTACACACCCTGTGTTACGCAATTACAAAGCACAAAATAATAACAAGATTCCCACTTATTTACAAAGTAATTAATGGTTCCTTATTACTCATCCTTGTCGAAACAATCTCTGGAAAATTATCATCTGTATTTACTACCCAGACAACCACCTGAGCAGAAATGTAGTCAGACACAAAAACCAAGAGAGTCCTCTAGCGGCTATTAAAATTTTGGCATAAAATTCACATTAGCTCTTTCAGCATAGGTTTTATTTCATTTTAAAACAACGGCAGCACTGGGTGAGAGACAGGGACTTCCGTTTTTTTGGAAAAGATACACAGTGTCAAAGTTAATACTATCATTAAATCATTACCTAAAATGTATAAATCAAGACATTTCTTAACTTTTTTCCTTCCTGCTTTTATACTTTATTTAGAAATTGCACAGTGATGTTTTTAACAAAACATTTCAACCTTTGGGTACATTTTCGGAGACTAACTTGGCCTTTTGGCACTGCTCTGAGACACAACTACACACACTCAACATCGCTTCATACCACTCATTTCATACAATCTCGTGTCTGATTTTCAACCTGCTATTGGGACAAACATCATCAATTCTGTTATCCAGCAGGGTTTACCCTCCTCCATGTTAATGTTTTGATGTGCATCTCATTTCCTCCAGTCCCAAAGACAACCTACTGAAACCTTCCAATTCCCCTCCATACACCTGAATCTTTTCAGCCCAACATGCAGTTTGAAATAAATAAATAAAACCGGATTCAGCACCTCTAAGGATTCAGTACTGTGCACTGTCAGAATGTCTTTCATAAGGCTATCCCAAGCCCAATTTGGCTCCACAGGGAACACCACTTATAGCTCTTTCAGCCATAAAACTCAAGACAAGATACAGGAACTACACGTACCAAGTGCCACAGAAAGAGCAACAACTTTGGGTTTAGTCTTTTCAAAGTACACAATGCTCAATCTGAGATTTAAACAGAAAAATATCATACCCAACTCTCAACCAGATCCATCGCAGCTCCCTTTTGCTAATATTGTTTTTAAAGACACCCATTTCATAGCATTTTGTACTACAGATAAATGTATTTTCCTGAGGTGAATCAAACTTGCTCATTCAACATCTTAATTGTTTCTGATGTTGAGTACAGATAGTGAATACATGAAGCATCAGCAGTATATTTAGGCACAGTGTAAAATACAAAACTTTTGAAATATAATGCAATTCTGGTCACAGTTAGAATGAAATAACCCGTTCTCAGGTGTTTCTATGTATTTTTTCATAGTAATTTTAAGAGCTCATATTCTAAACAACATGAGAAAACACAAAAATAAAAAAAAAATTAAATCAGTCTAAGTTTTCACACTGCTTTATGCAGTAGTGATCACAATTTTTAAAAACAGCTTCAGCTGACGCACTTTACTGAGGCAACCACAACCCCTCTATAATCCATTTTCATTGTGAAGCCTACTGAATAGGACAGAGATCACAACAATTGGTTGCTATGGAAAAAAAACATATGTAGAAAAAAACACAGAAAGCTGCAAGCAAGAAAGGTGTTCCCAAGTCACGGTTCAGAAAATATTACATCTAGCGTGCAGGTGATGTGTAAAAGCAACTCACTTTTACAGTTTTTTTTCTCCCATTAAAAGCTTGACCATAAACCTACTCATAGAAGCTTGCAAAACCCAACTCCCAGTGTTCCAAAACATTAAACTTGAGAACCACTGTGTTGCAACATAAATAAAAGGGAAAAATCTACCTACTGAACTACTTGTATTGAACGACCAAGTGGCCATTCAACATCAAAAGAGAAACCAAAGGATTCACAAGGAAACTTACTGAAATTGGTAAAACTGCTTTGACAGCTTCTATCACAACTCTATTGAAAAAGAACATTTCTGTTCTTTCTCAGTTTGGGGTTTTTTAATTGAGCTTTAGTAGACCAAACAACACAGAAAATAGTTGCCTTGCGTATCTGCATAGATTTGCTCTAGAACACTACTGTTCCTCATTGTCTTTTTCTTTACTTTGTCTCCCCTCTGGATTCAGAGTGGAAAATGCAAGACCTGCAGCAGCAGATGGTTTGCTGTATAGTTTTTGAAGTGTCAAGCACATACAAAAATGAAAACAAGTAAGACAACTTCAGAGGAAGGGTTACTCATGGAACAATAGTTAACTAGACTATCACCAGCCCTCCCTCAGATGTTATGCTTGTGCAGCCAGCAGCAGCCCTCTTGAAGGACCACAAAATAAAATAGTACCGGATTCTAGAAGAAACAAAAGGGATATCCCTGAGTGTCTCGAGCCTCTTCATACCAGTAAGAACAAGAGGCCATGAGATACCTACAAGAAGCACAGACTCCCACTCAGGGTATGACTTAGTATGGACACAACCTCCACCTTTGTTACCCAAGTATTAGGCTGCAAAGCTTGTTTGGGAAACTGAACTGGATAACTCAAACTGGTCAAACTGTAAAAAGTTAAGTTCTCTTTACAGATTAAGTGACACAATCACAAGATATCTGACCACAATCTTGGAATGGTCACCTTGTAAGAACAGATATATACAAGATATCAGAATGTGGCTTGCTTTGCAAGCTTAGAAAAAATAATTTATGTTCAGCTTTTTAATAAAAACACCTGAGATTCTGCAAGCATGTGGCTGTTACATTATGTTATGTTTTCAAGGGAGTGGCACAGGATTAGAATACATTTGTTAATAAAGAAAAAAAAAGTTTAATTAAAACAGAACAAAAAGATGCACACAGATGCCTAAATTCACTGTGACAAGTAATCTTTCATAGAATCATAGAATGGTTGGGTTTAGAAGGTGCTTTAAGATCTTCTAATTCCACTCCTCCCTGCCTGGTGCAGGGACATCTTCCACTAGATGAGGTTACTCACATGCCCATCCAACTTGGCCTGGAACACCTCCAGGAATAGGGCTTTCATTGATTGCAGTTTTCAAAGGCACTTAAGGCAAGTCTAGGCAATTACAAAATTTAACTTGCACCTACCTTTTCAAAGCCACTACAATTTAAAAAAAACTACCTCTCCAGGTTTACAGGTTAAATAAAATACTTTGCCCCAAATACATCTAAGCAGCCATTCATTCAACACACTTTCCCATGCAGATCAGAACATTGATTTCCATTCCTGCAAACACTGAAGGTCAGGCTGGATGGGGCTCTGAGCAACCTGATCTAGTTGAACATGTTCCTGTTCACTTCAGTCAGGTTGGACTAGATGACCTTTAAAGGTCCCTTTCAATCCAAACCATTCCATGATTCTATGATTTCTCAATTCAAAGACTATACAAAGATTATATAAATAGGTGAAATATATACCTCCCCCATACATCCAACTTACACTTTGAGCCCGGGAGAGTCCTCAGTGTAGAATCGCCACATCCCACCAGTACCTGTGGAAGTGGCACGGCCTGCACTTCTTGTCCCACAGCTGGCATTTTTCCTTTAGGGGATAATGGAATGAAAGAAAGACCAGAAAACATAAACAATCTGCCAACTCCTAGCACTAAGCAGCCCAAGACACTTGGATCAGCCACGCACACAGTGGGCATGATGGCTGAATCATAGAATGTCCTGAGTTGGAAGGGACCCACAAGGATCATTGAGTCCAGCTCCTGTCCCTGTACAGCTCAACCACAACATTCACACCATGCATCTGAAAGCGTTGTCCAAATGCTTCTTGAATATTGTCAGGCTTGGTGCCAGGACTACTTACCTTGCAAGCCTGTTACAGTGTTCCATCTCCCTTTGAATTAGGAACCTTCTAATATCCAACCTAAACCTCCCTTGGAAAATCTTCCTGCCATTCCCTCAAGTCCTACTATTGATCACCTGACAGATGTGATCAGTGCTTGCTCCTCTTCCCATCGTGAGGAAGCTGTGGACTGCAATGAGGTCTTGCCTCAGTCTCCTCATCTCCAGACTGAATAGACCAAGCAATTTTAGCCACTCCTCATACCGCCTCCCCTCTAAACCCTTTACTAACTTTGTGGCCTCCTCTGGATGCTCTCCAGTAACTTTATATCCTTTTTATATTGCGGCACTCAAAACTGCACACAACACTCAAGGTGCAGCCACACCAGTGTGGAGTAGAGCAGGACAATCACCTCTCTGGACTAGCTGGCCATGCCATGCTTGATGCATCCCAGAACACAGCTGGCCCTCTTGACGGCAGGGCACACTGCTGGCTCATGTTCAACTTGCTGTAGCCCAGAACCCTCAGATTCCTTTCTGCAGGGCTGCTCTTCAGTCTCTCACTCCCCAGTGTGTACATACATCCATGGTTGCTGTGTCCTAGGTGCAAAATCTGGCACTTAGAATCATAGAACGGTTTGGGTTGGAAAGGACCATGAAGGTCATCTAGTCCAACCCCCCCTGAAGTGAGCAGGGACATCTTTAACTGGATCAGGTTGCTCACAGACCCATCCAACCCGGCCTTGAAAGTTTCCAGGGACAGAGCATCTAAAACCTCTCTGGCCAACCTGTTCCAGTGTTTCACCACTCTCAGTGTGAAAAACTTCTTCCCAATATCTAGTCTAAACTTTTCCTCTTTAAGTTTAAAACCATTACCTGTTGTCCTATCACTACAGGTCCTGCTAAAAAGTTTTTCCCCCCCATCTCTTTTACAACTCCCCTTTAAGTACTGAAGAGTCACAATAAGATCTCCTCAGAGGCTTCTCTTCTCCAAGCTCAACAACCCCAACTCTGTCAAGTTTCACCCTTGTTAAACTTCATGCGGCTGGCATCTACCTCTGCCAGATGGTAGAGCCTGCTCCATGGGATCCCGTTTCCTACACTCACCCCTGCCAGACAGTGGAGCCCGCCCTGGAATGCGTCTAGAGGAGGGTCAGGAAGATGATCAGGGGGCTGGAGCACCTCTGCTATTAGAACAGGCTGAGAGCATTGGGGTTGTTCAGCCTGGAGAAGAGAAGGCTCTGGGGAGACCTTATGGCAGCCTTCCAATACCTGAAGGGACTACAGGAAAGCTGAGGAGGGACTTTTTACAAGGGTAAGTAGTGACAGGATGAAAGGGAATGGTTTTCAATTGGAAGAAGGCGGAAGATTTAGATTAGACATTAGGAAGAAATTCTTCACATTGAAGGTGGTGAGCCACTGGTACAGGTTGAGGGAAGCTGTGGATGCCCCCTCCCTGGAAGTGTTCAAGGCCAGGTTGGACGAGGCTTTGAGCAGCACGGGCTGGTGAGAACTGTCGTGGTTTAGCCACAACCCAGCTGATTTTCAACAGCTGAAACCATATATTTATGCTCTACAGCATTTATGGTGACATATAGTATTTGAGCAGTGGAGTGCAGGTGCAAGCTCAAAATCCTGTACATATTTCTTTCTAGTTATTTTCATTGCTATCATTATGATTAGTATCATTTCATTAAAGCTGTATCTTCAATTTCCGATACGCAAGCCTTTTTCCTCTCATTTTCCTCTCCCTTCCCCTGATCATGAGGGGGGGTTGGAGTCTGGGAGTCCAACCACACGGTTTTAGCTGCTGAAAATTAGCCGGGCCGGGGCTGAGCCGTGTCAGAAGGTGTCCCTTCCTATGGCAGGGAAGGTGGAAATGGATGGTATTTAAACGTTCCTTCCAACCCAAACCATTCTATGATTTTACGGTTCCACCTTTCCGCGATTCCACCACCCCACCATTCCTCCTTTCCACCAACCTACCACCCCCTCCTTTCGCACACCCACCTCTGCCTGACGGTGGATCCCGCCGCTCGGGGAGCCACAGCCTTGCTGGGAGAGCGCCCGGAGGAGCCGACGCTCGTCGCGCTGGGATTGGGCCCAGGCTGCGGAGAGAGGAGAGAACAGGAAAGGGGTGAGAGGAGGCAGGCAAAGCCAGGGAAGCAGGGACACTTCACCCACCGTGGGACCCCGGGCGAGACCTCACCATGGCGAGACCGGCACCGGCTGCGGCGGCTGCACAAACGGTCTGGAAACGGCCACGTCCCAGCCCGCAGCGACCCCAATCCCCGCCCCTCGCGGCTGCCCTCTCTGCTGCCTGAGCAGCGCCACCCTCTCCTCCCTCCCCGCTTCCCGCAGCACCCGCTTATCCCAGCGACCCGACCCCGCACGAAGCCTCAGCCGCGCCCGCCCCCTCTCCCCGCGGCTGGGCGGGGGCGGCGGCACCGGGCGGGAGACAGCAGGCAGCGCCCGGGCAGCCCCAAGGGACGGGCTGGGGAAAGCCCGGCGGGGAAGCCGACGTGTCCCTACGTGGCTGCCGGGATACGCATGCGCGTCACCTCCCGGGACGTCGGTGGGGGGTGGGTCTGTGTCCTCCCAGCTGCAGCCATGGCGGAGCGGGTGGGCACAGCAGGAGGGGAGAAGGGGACACCAGCGGCACCAGCAGCCGGGGCTGGCCCGTCCGTGCTGTTCCTGCACCCGGACCTGGGCCTGGGCGGCGCGGAGCGGCTGGTGGTGGACGCGGCGCTGGCGCTGCAGGCGCGGGGCTGCCGTGTGCAGATCTGGACGGCGCACTACGACGCGGAGCGCTGCTTCGCGGAGACGCGGGGGGAGCTGGCGGTGCGGCAGGCGGGTGGGTGGCTGCCCCGCAGCGTGGCGGGGCGCGGGCACGCCCTGTGCGCTGCCCTGCGCATGGCCTTCCTGGCGCTCTACGTGCTGCTGTTCAGCGGGGAGAGCGCCGACGTCTTTGTGTGCGACCAGGTGCGGGGCGGGGGGTGGCGGTGCTGCTGCCGCCACTGGCGGCCGCGCTGCTGCGGGGGAGGGGGGCAAGGAGAAGGTGATGCTGAGGGGGTTGGGGAGGCAGGGAGGAGGAGGGGGTGCTGGGGGCCGGGAGAAGGAGATGATGCTGTGGAGGGACCAAAGGAGGGAAGGGGTGGTGAGAGGGGCGAGAGGAGAAGGAGGTTCTGGGGGGCAGAGAGGAGGTGATGCTGGGGGAAAGGAGGAGGGGGGCTAAGGGGAGGAGGTGTTGCTGGAGGGGAGAAGTTGCAGAGGAGGTGATGGGGGGAGGCGAGGAGGAGAGGGTGCTGGGGGCAGCAAGAGGAGAAGGGGATGCTGTACAAGGGGCGAGAGAAGGAGGGGGTGTTGGGGTGGGGGCAGAGGAGGGGATGCTATGAAGGACAGGCTCCAGAGAAGGAGGGTTGCTGGTGGGCACAGGCTCGAGAGGAGGAGGGGAAGCAGTGGTGCTAGAGGGGAAAGGAGGCCGATAGGACGCTGGGGCTTCGAGGCATCTGGAGGGAGCAGTTCCGGCTCCCCTCTGCTTGTATCAGAAACATTGTGGCCAGCAGGGCCAGGGAAATCCTTCTCTACTGAGCACTGCTGAGGCTGCACCTCAAATACTGGGTTCGATTTTGGGCCTCTCACTGTGAGAAGGACATTGAGGTGCTGGAGCGTGTCTGGAGGAGGCAGCAAGGCTGGTGAAGGGTCTGGAGCACAAATCTTATGAGGAGTGGGTGAGGGAACTGGGGTTTTTTAGCCTGGAGGAAAGGAGGCTGAGGGGGGATCTTACCACTGTCTAAACTACTTGAAAGGAGATTGTAGCAGGGTGGATGTTGGTCTCATCTCTTAAGTGACAGGCAATAGGACAAGAGGAAAAGGCCTCAAGTTGCACCAAGGGAAATTCAGATTAGCTATCAGGAAAAATCTCTTCATCGAAAGTGTTATCAGGCATTGCAGGGGCTGCCCAGGGAGGTGGACCAGTCACTATCCCTGAAGGTATTTAAAAGATGCATAGGCAAGGTGTCCAGGGATATGATTTAGTGGTGGACAGGTATGGTTGGACTAGATGATCTCAAAGGTCTTTTTCAACCAAATGATTCCCTGATCCCAGCTCTTCACTGGTGGTGGTGGGCCTCAGTGGGAGTAGATGTGTCAGGAAGTCCCAGTGCTTGCTGGAGCCTAGATGGGGAGGAGATCTTGGTGGACTCAAAAGGCTGAGGTGGTTGGGGAAATCTGCAGCCACAGCAAGAGGTCCTGGACGGGGGAGCTTGGTGCACTGGTGGAGGAGAGAAGGAGAAGGCACTTGGGTTGGGAAGGGCTGGTTGTTAGATCATGGTCTTGAAATCGCAGGTACATGCCAATGGCACTCATACTGTCTTGTTCTGTCTCTCCTGGTTGCATTAGGTGTCTGCTTGCATCCCTGTACTTAGACTGGCCAGAACCCGAAAGAAGGTTTTGTTTTACTGTCACTTCCCTGATCAGCTTCTGACCAAGAGAGAATCTTTTCTAAAGCGCATCTACAGATTACCACTCGACTGGCTGGAAGAGTACACAACTGGCATGGCAGACTGTATCGTTGTGAACAGCAGGTTCACTGCCAGTGTGTTCAAGGACACATTTAAGTCATTATCTCACATAAATCCAGATGTCCTCTACCCATCGCTCAACATCAGTAGCTTTGAAACAGTAGATACTACGGACATAACTGACCTGATACCCAAAAAGAAAAAGTTCTTGTTTCTTTCCATTAATAGGTATGAGAGAAAAAAGAATCTACCGTTGGCTCTTGAAGCTTTACATGAGCTTCGAGGAAGACTTGATTCTCATTTGTGGAATGAAGTTCACCTTGTTATGGCAGGTGGTTATGATAAACGAGTTCTGGAAAATGTGGAACACTATGAAGAGCTGAGGAGACTTGCAGCCAAGCTTAATGTTACCGACCATGTCACTTTTCTGAGATCGTTCTCAGATGAACAGAAAATCTCTCTTTTTAGAAACTCTATGTGTGTGCTTTATACACCAAGCAATGAACATTTTGGCATTGTTCCTCTGGAGGCAATGTATATGAGATGTCCGGTTATAGCGGTTAGTTCAGGTGGTCCTTTAGAATCAATCTTGCATAACGTTACAGGATTCTTATGTGATCCTCTGCCAATACAGTTCTCTGAGGCCATGGAAAAAATTGTCAGAGATCCACTCTTAAAGGACACAATGGGAGGAGCTGGGAGAGTCAGAGTTACGGAAAAATTTTCCTCAGAAGCATTCACAGAACGCCTGTACCAATACATATGCAGATTGACACAATAAAATTATGTTCCCATATTGTATTTTACAGTTCTCTGTCTCATTTGTACAAGAAACCAGTATTCATTATGACTGTAATGAAGAGCCTAAGACTTCTGAATTTTCTTGTTATGCTTCTTGTGCTGCCTTTTGTCATTTGATACAAAGAATGAGCAAAACATGTCCTACTGTCTCATTAGAAGGTTAAAATTTTCATGTGGTAGCCTGATCTGTCATTGTGGGAGATTTTTCATGTCCTGTGCCTTGGAAAAATGCATAGTTAAATGGCAGTAACCTCTAGGAAATTATTGCACATTTTACTTTAATGCTGTATGGTATGGCTGATTCAGTTTACCAAGTGTGGGTTTGCACAGATAAGCATAGTTTAATTTTTATGTATTTAACGTGTTCAGTAATTTTTAAGTAAAAACTGTCACAGCTGAAGTCCAACCAACTGCATGTTTAAAGAATCCAACACCGTTAGGGATATGGACGATATGGTTTCAAAATTATTGACCTTTTACTGTACTATTTTTTTAAATTGCATCATGCAGCCACACTGGGTGTCATAAGCAAACGTACAGGTGTGTTAGCTGGAGGAACCTGAGACGAATAAAACCAAGAACATCAGACCACCTCAGGCGAAAATGTTAGTGCTGAAATTCTATGTCTGTCCTGGTATCTGCAGTGCTTAAGGGTAAATTTGCTTTGATAGTTTATGATTTGTAAAGACTAAAATGTTATCTTTTTTTTTAATGTTAAATTCTAAATGGCAACAAGCTTTAAAAAAAGTTGTTAATCTATAACAGGCAGTAAAGACATTTTATTTTGCCTGTTTTAGTGGTAACTTTACAGTATAACTTTTCTGAGTAGTTTAGCTGGGGGATACTTTTCTCCTAATGCGGTAACTGCACATGTGACAGTAATTTGACCTTTTTTTCAAGTGTAATACCTGGTTTGGAGCCAGGAATATCTGATTTTTTTTATCTGCCTTTCTTTAGCACGTCTTTATTGGTTGATCTGTTTGGTTTCCAATAACACACAATCCACACAGTTGAATTTAAGTCTGAAAATGCACTGAGTGCCTATACATTTTCCTCAGTCTTTGTAATCCAGTTTTATGAATAAAATAGTAGTAGTAGTCTGAATCCTGCAATTTGTTTTTAAGATGGTTTCAGACGTTTTCATGCCTAGCACTGTGCAAGAGAGACCCGTCTTTCTGTTGCTTAGGACTGAAACCTAGGTCTCAGTATAAAGCTTTTATTTAAAGTAAAACAAACAAAAATCCACCAATAAAGTTTGTCCTTATCTTTAATCACTAAAATGGAATGATATGATGCTTATTGATTGTGGATTGGGAGCAGGCGATCTCATAAGCCCTATTTCCAACATTTCTGCTCACGTCAGAGGACCTAGCAAGCCCAAATCTATCATCTGTCTTGCCTGTTCTTGCATTTGTGCTCCTTCCCCACCCCTTAAAAGTTTTCCTAATTCTCTGTGCAACTTTGTCAGGATGGGTGTAGCAGTGAGTGACAGAAGGGCCTGGAGAGAGAGTATGAAAATCTCTGATCATCGATGGTTACACCTTCAAGACGTGTTTGGCCTGAGTTTTAAGCTCCAGTTAGAAGGTGCAAGATGGCTAGTGCCAGTTCCTGTGGTTGCTTAGTTTATGTCACGTTCTCTCCAGATCACAGTGGAGTTAACGTGGAGCCTAAGGTAGATGCCACCATAGCTCCTTTATGCCCAAACCTTGGCCTCCAGCCTTCCTGTGAGCTGTGTTGCAGGCAGGGGTGTGCCTAACCCTGTGCCATGCAGCTCATGTTGACTGGATTTAACGGGTTGCACTTGGACTTGATCTACCATCTCACATTTAGCTGGTGGTCACTGGGACTGTCAACAGGCTGCGCTGCTTGAGTACTGTGCCTTCTTTGGTGATACCATTGTCTTGTGATGTGATCTCCAGATTTTAACTGTCATGCCTTGCAGAGCAGCTCCAGTCTTGCTGCTGACAGGTAGCATCTCAAGCCCTGTGCTGACTATTATTGTCAGAGGAAAATAAGTTTACTTATAGAATGTTAATAATAAGATTGCTTAGAGTTAAGTTAAATTGTAGCTCGCTTATAGCTTAACATGAGTGGACAGCTTGACATAAATCAATTTTGTTAACATGAATGACTAAGCAGAAGGCAAAATAGAGAAGTTTTGCATGTCCTGCACCTTGAGATAAGAGGAACCAAACCTATGACTCAAGGAAGAATACCTTCAAAAACAGGCAGCAGATGAAAGACAAACCTTGGAACAGATAAGATAGGAGAATGAAATTAAGTTAAACATTTAATGAGTCACACGAAAGAAAGCCCCAGGACTGGAGTCAAGCCAGCATATAAAGAAGCTACACCACGTGCAAACCCTAAGAAAAGAGGCAGTTTGCCTGGAGACAGGAAGGAAACCAAATGTGGAGTAAGTAGATAGCAGCCCCTGAATTATTATTAGATGAACTGTCATGTGGACAGCATGTGAAAAGCATGTAAGAAGGGGAGCCGGTCCCTAGATTATAAGGGTATAATTTCCTGGGGGGAAGGAGGGTTGATCAGGGTCCCTCCTATTTTGGAGTACCTGACTCAAGCTGTTATAAACCAACTCTGTGACAGGATCTAGGGTTTGGACTTTTCTTTAACAATCATGGAGCTTGACCTTCAGGCTCCCCACCAGCTGCAGGTGAACATCAAATTCCTGCAGGGAGCTATGGTCAGCATGTAGAGGTGGGATACAGCACTTCAGGCTGCTTCAAGATCTCTTACTTCCCATCTTAAGCAAGCTAATCTAGTTCAAGATGTCCCTGCCCACAGCAGGAGATTTGGACTAGATGATCTTTAAAGGTCCCTTCCAACCCAAACCATTCTGTGATTCTGTGATCTTCCAGAACCGTTCAGTGAGGACTGGGCAACGGTATCAGGATTTTTGTAGAGGCAGCTCATCTTTACAGTAAATCAAGGAGCTGAACATCCCAAGGGACATTAGATGGCTCAGCAGTGACAACATGGACACAATGGTCCTGTGCTTCAAAACATGATGACATATTGATTTGAAGCAGGTTTTGGGGGGCCCTGACTGTGCAGTGGCCAAGGCTGTCTGTTTGGAACTCCATCAAAGGAAGAGGTTGGCCACTAATTACACAATTCAGTTCATGAGGTTGACTCTGGAAACTGGGTGTGAAGGGCAAGCCTTTATGGCCCTCCAAAGTCTAGGGCTGCCCGTGGCCCTCAAGATGAGATGGTTAGGAGAGCCTGGGACAAACCGTCAGACTGGCCTACCACCGGACAAGGACGAAGGACCTGGCACTACCAGGAAGAGCATATGAAGGCATCTGGAGGAGCTTCACCATGTTTTGCTTCACCTTCTCTACTATCCTTTGAAGAAGAGCCCAGGGACATAGTTACCATCCACCTCACTCCTCATCAGTCTCAAGAATGAGAACACAGATGGAAAAAAAAGAGGATAGGCTTTATTGTGGTAAAAGCAGCAACTATGTTGTCAGTTATGCCAACAAACTGCCTGCTCTGACAGTCATTTGGTGCAGGTATGTGTGAGAGCAGCTGATGTGGCTGACAGACTTTTGCATTGGAACCAAAGTTAGTGATGAATGGGCAGTTAAACAAAGCATAGGGAGAGGATAGTATAGGAGACAAGGTGAGGAGAGAAACAACTCATCCCTCAGTTGTTTTCCAAATTCTGGTGGTAGGTTAGCACCACTGCTGGTTCTTCTGCTACCTCAAGAATGTGTTACCACTCCTCAGAGGCAGCTTTGATTTGCAGGTGCTGCCTATTGCAGGTGTAATTCCTCTCAGTGCAAGTGATCTGCCTGGAGAAAAGAACATAAGGTCATGGCTCCTGCTTTACGCCAGATTCTGGGAGAGTACCACCACTATGGCCCAGAAGCATCTGCTTCCACAATGAAATGTCAACCAAGGCTTGGGTGGGACAGTGAGGCAGGCTGTGATGAATGCCTGTGCCCCTTATGCCCGTGGAAAGTGAGGCTCCTTCCAAGTGGATGCTGTAAATAGGAGACACAATATTGGAAATACCTGTTACGAATCATCAAAGGAAGTTGGCAAATTCTAACAAACTCTGTACTCCCCACATGTTAGACAGCAATGAGTGGAAAACTGCTTTCTGAACCAGATAGACACTGTGAGGATCTTGTGATACCATTTAGTCTCTTCTGTCCACCTTCCATTGTTTTGCAAATGATGTGCTGCACAGCCTGCCTGATAACTATGTAGTATTCTTGGCATCTTCACATTCTCCAGGGCTCAACACACACATAGACTATGCATGAGAAGTCCCGAGTCACTTGCACCAGTGGTGACTCAGTATCAAACCCCAGAGATTTTCTCTTTTCAACATCACAGGGCAGGCATCCTGATGGACCCCAGCTGCTGGCATGTGGATTCCAGGTAAGTTGAAGCCACCTTAAGCTGGCAGGCTCCTGTGAAGGGCCAGAACCCCTTGTTCTTCTTTTTGATAAAAAATATATGGAACATTGGCAGTGGAAGTAGAGGGGCAGATCAACCCACATACCAGATTGTCCTTGCAATGCTCCTTGAGGTCTGCTGATTTGGACCATTACAAAGCCTAGATGCTCCTAAAATCACCAAAGGAGTTGGTGGGCAGGGAGTGTCACTCTGGGTGAGGTGGAGGTTAGAGAAGCCTACAGATCTGCTTTTGCATACTGAGCACAGGTCCCTGCAGGATTTGGGGTTGAAACAGAAACTGTAGGGTGGCCATGGGGTCAAGTCTAATGATGCACAGTTACCTGCAAGGAGGCTGTGAGGGCAAGTCCTGGCTTAGTATGAGGGCCAGGCTCCCTGGTAGTCCAGCTCAGGGCTAACTGCCAGGGAGAGCAAGAACAAGACTCTTCCACAACATAGAACAAGCCATGAGCCAAGGATGACCACAACAAAATCTGGGAAATTATCTCATTGAGAAGGTAGAGACCCACAGCTCTTGACTGGGCAACTAGAGAAGGTGTGGTGTCAAATGAAGGTCTTATCAATAGTTCAGTGATTATCAGGCAGAAACAAGGTAACACGTCAGGTCCAAGTTCAAACCAGGAAAGCCAAACGGCTCAAGGACAGGACTAGAAAGAGGTACACCTACAACACAGCTCCCAGAGAAACAGTAGGCCCTGGTCTGACTGTAAATGGAGCCCCTGCACCCATGAGCAGTGGATGTGGGTGGTGGCCCCAGGAGAGCTGTTCATGGCCAGTAAGGCCTGTCTATTAAATAGAAGCAGCTCCCTTGTGAGAGGACAATAAGTGCCCCTATATTTTACACGTCAGCATGTTCTAGGGGATATCATGTACATTTTGTTGTACTGTCTTTAGACCAACACGACACAAGAAAACAAGGCTGACCAGTGTTGTTTCCAAAATAGCAGGGTTTTAAAGCAATAATTATTTGCTCTTGTTCTGAACCTATGTTAGAAATCCACACTCTTTGTATGGAGATATTTCCTCATTTCTCTTTTGTTTAAATAAAAATTTATTTTAAAGAATTTTATTTAAACCAAATTTCCAATGCCTTGTGTAATCTGCTGTCAGAAGAAATATTAAGTATTAGACTAGCACAATTAAATAAATTATCATTAGCCTACAAGAATATGAGGTTTTCAAATTGGTATCCCATAGCGTGGTGTGAAGGACAATGCAACAAGAAAATGCTTGTGAGAAGGAATTCATGTCCTGTCCTCTCCTCCCAATATTTGCACAACCTTCTGTCTTCAGTTATAACTCAAATACATAAAAAGAAGTCAAATCAAGGAGTTGTTTAAAGCATAGTTGGAAAAATAGTGGCAGAGTATGTACAAGGGTACTAGGTGTGAACAAAAGAAGGCAAGGAAAGGGGTGATTAGGCTTTAGAGTTTTGTTGCTTAACAGTACTGTGGGCTGTAAAGTGGAAAACTACAGCTTTCCTTCTTCAATTTACCTTTAATACCTATAGTAAATAAGATAAGCCAGAAACAAATCATTTAATACACATGACTTTTATACACTATTTTTTCAGATCATAAAAAAGAAATCAGAAAACCAGCAATTTCAGGATTAAGATAGCCTACTAATGTTGCTTTTTTTTCCTCTCCCCATTCCCTTCATTACAATTTTTTACAATTTTACACAATATAAAAAATTTATAGATTTTAACATTTACTTGGAGTCTATAAAAACCTCGTGTTACATTATCATATTGCTAAACTTTACTCTTTTTTATTATGGCTTTATTATTCTCTCTCATGGATGAAATGTCTGATATTTTATTTTGAATTGTAATTTA
Source organism: Neomorphus geoffroyi (assembly GCA_033558235.1). Classification (NCBI taxonomy): domain Eukaryota; kingdom Metazoa; phylum Chordata; class Aves; order Cuculiformes; family Neomorphidae; genus Neomorphus; species Neomorphus geoffroyi. The sequence goes on along the minus strand of JAUMJM010000002.1, from coordinate 18,494,004 downwards.
TTATACAGTTAATATCACAGGGGTATTCTTAATGAAACAATAACTGTAGAATACTGAAAAAATATAGTATCATGAAAGGAGTATATTCAAAGCATGAATCTTAACACAAATAGTAGAGGAGGAAATAGACATTTTAATTATAGTTACCTTTATCTGCTTTTATGGTGAAAATAGAACATGTGACCCAAAAAGAAATAAATTAGATGTTAGTCTCTATTGATTTATGGTTGTGCAGTTCTTCAATGCTGGTTATTTTATGCCCAGGGTTAACTGAATTGAGTCCAGATTTTTGCACTGTTAGTCATACAGGAAGACCAACAAGTTTGACCTCAGGAACTCTGAGACAAATCTATTAATATTATGGTGTCTTTATGACTCCAATTCCTGTGCACTGAAAGAGGAGAAAAAATATAACTATTGAGAAAATGAAAATAGAAATCATTTGGAGTTGTTTTACATGGAGAAAGGGAACAAGAGTTGTTAAGTTTTTAAACCCTTATATAAGTTAATCAATCACTGGGATATTAGCCTTCAAAAAACCTACAGTACAACTATAGGCACATACCATATTTTAATTTAATGACTTTCCCCCTCACAATTATACACAATAACTCCCGTACTGTACAGCAAGATTTGTAAAAGACAAAAAAATTGAAAAACCTATTCAGTAATTTCTAGGAAAAAGCTAAAAAACTTTGTGTCTCAAGGTATTTACATGGGTGTAAAACAAATCACAGGAGCATCACACCTTATCTGATTTACTCTTCAAAATCTTGATCCTGGCCTAGGATGAGCTCTGTAAACAAACCTGCAGCTGAACAAGGTGCTCTGTGTAATAACAAAGAAACCTTGTAAAGGTGGATTGCAGGAGGAGATTCTGACCATCACCTCCTCTAGGAACACAGGGGAAGAGGACAGAGAACTACGGAAGCATAAAACCTAGTAGGAATGTATCTCTCATTGGCATCCCCTTTTCTAGCTCCTGGTACATGAAACAGACCATTTGCCTCCTTCATCCCTCTTTTAAAAAACCTTTTCTTAACAAAGCGAAACTGAAGAAGACTAACATGGCAAAGATGCACCTAGTGACTGGAGCCTAGCAAGACGTTTGAGCCTCCACCAAGGTGAGAGAGGTACAAGTGGAGCTCCTGTAAGGTAGCAGTGCAGGTAATGCAGCAGCTGAATGAAGATGCCTGATGTTCTAAGGGGAGCTCATCAGTGGTCAGGGAGAATGAAGCCATCTTTGGTGCTAATGAAGGAAACAGCACTCAAATAGAATCATAGAATCATAAGGTTGGAAAAAACCTTTGAGATCACCGAGTGTAACCGTGTCTGTCTCCCTATTAAACCATGTCCCTAAGAAACTCATCTACCCATTTTTTAAACACCTCCAGGGATGGTGACTCCACCACCTCCCTGGGCAGCTGTTCCAATCCCTGACCACTCTTTCAGAAAAGAAATTCTTTTTAATGTTCAGTCTAAACCTCTCCTGTCCAGCCTAAACCTCTCCTGGCACAACTTGCAGCCATTTCCTCTCATCTTATTGCTTGTCAGTTGTGAGAAGAGACCAGCACCCACCCAGGAAGAAACCCAGGACTACCTCAATCCCCAGCTACCTCGGTTTCCCTCCAGTCAATCTTTTCTCATCTCTTACCACCTGTCTGGATCCAATCAGGATAGAGTTAGACAGCCAGGGAGCAGCAAGGACCATTTGGTCACTAAGGTGAAGTGAACCAGGAGAAGTGTGTAATAGCAAGGTGAGCATCCCACGGTATGGAGGCAAGGCGAGCAGGACAGTCCTCGGAATAACAGAATGTGGGAATTACTAAGCATAGCCATTGCACAGCTGTGAACTTACCTCTATAGTAATTTGCCTTTGCTCTAGGCAAGTGACTATATCCACTAGCTGAATGAACCAGCTGTGTAGTGGTTATTCCCCAACTTAATAAAAAGAATGAAAATATACCAGCACAGCTGTTGTGGTTTGAGTTGATTGGGGTGATTCTGACCCTGGGTTGGACTTAGCCTAAAGTAACTTCATTTTCTGAAAGAAATAACTTCATATCTTTCAGACAGTTTCTCTCTAGCAGTAATAACATGGAACACTGGTACACAGAAATTTCAATGTTTATATTTATTCCTCTAGTAATGAAGGCCATCCTTAAGCTAGTGAAGAAAGGTCTCACCTTCAGAGAGGGGCAGACAGGAAGGATGAACCCAAACTGACCAACAGAGTATTCCATCCCATATATATCATACTCGGTATAAAACTGAGAGATCACGAGGGTCTTGCTCTCTTCTGCGATGGCTGATGTCCTGTGAGGACCTCGTTTGTCTGATTGCTCCTGACCCCAGATCCATACGTCCCTGAATCCAGTTCCTGAATTCAGCTCCCTTCTAGCTGTGGACCCATTCACCATGTCTTCATTTGTGGTGCAATCTCAGATATTTGTACATATTTTTATTACTGTCTAATTATTTTAATCATTAGTAATATTATTATCATAATTTCATCAAAGCAGTAGTTTTAGTTTCCAATCTGCAAGCCTTTTTTCTTCCCATTTTTCCTCTCCCTTTCTCTGGGAGTGGGGGTGGAATCTGGGTGCTCAACTGCATGATTTTAACTGGTGAAAATTTAGCCAGGTTGGGGCTAAACCATGACAACAGCTCAGCCCAATGTAGAGTATAAAATGAAACAAAAACCAGGAAGAAGTCTGAAGAGAGCCATGGGCTTAAGTGTCTCTCAATCCAGATACTCCTTCCTGGAGGCTGAGAACACAGCATCATGATGGCAAATATAGAAGTTAGTAATGAAAATCACATTTGTATTGTGACTCAACTGCATTCTGCAGTTGTGATTCTCTCCTAAGTATGATTTAAATACCTTGCTGTATCAGTCTGATAGATTGAAATCCCATGTTACATAAGATATCCTAAAAAGCCCTGGTAGACTTGGAGTTAAACACAAAATCCTTCATGCATGGAACATATAAAGAACCTGGTCAGAGAGTAGCACGTGCCCTGTGAGGAGAGGCTGAGGGAAGTGGGCTTGTTAATAGAAGCCTTCCAATTCTTTTAAAGGGTTACTGGAAAGAAGGAGCAAGGCTCTTCACCCTGGTGCCTACTAGGGTAACAAGAGAAAAAGGGCATATATCAAATCAAGGAAGGTTCCAGTTGGCATAAGGAAAAAATTCTGGTCACCATGAGAACAGACAAACCATGAAACCAACTGCCCAGGCAGGTAACACAGTGTCCATCTTTAGAGGTTTTCATGACCTGTCTCAATAAAGTCTTGAGCATTCTGGTCTGATCTCATAGCTGACCCTGCTTTGAGCAGGAGATTGAACTCCAGCCAGAAAATATGAGCGGTGTACCTCAGAAGTCACTTTTGGGGCCCAATAGTATTCAACAGCTTTGTGAACAATCTAGATAATGGTATTGAAAGCAGCATCACCTAGTCTGCATATGACACCAGGCTGGGAGGAGAGACATATATGCCAGAAAGAAGAGCCATCGTACTCAGAAGTCTGGAAGACTGAGCCAACCAGAAGTGAAAATAGCAAAGGCAAATGTTAAGCCTCACACGTGGGACAGAATCATCCCAAGCAGCAGTACAGGCTGGAGTCTGACAGGCTTGGGAGGAGCTGCCCAGTGAATCTGAAAAAAAAACCCAAACAGTTTCTTCTGTGTGTACTGTTCACAGCTATGGAGCAATCAGTTAATGCCATTTGTCTATGAGGGCTCTGTTCTGACACTGTGAGAAGTCTCAGTGGTCTGAAATTGTGATCTGAAAGTGATATTAAGGGGATTATTTGTTCCTGCCTAAAGGACAGGAACAAAATGTGAAGAAAATCTCTGGAGGGACACAGTGGATGTCACTGTATGAATGGAAATTATTTACTCTTGCTTCCCATGTTTCATTCTGTTCCTTAGCTTTAGATGTAGCATGTAGTTTCGTGCTTCTGTGTTAACTTGAGCTTGTGCAGATACCTAGCAGCAAAAAAAGAAGCACTAAATAGGAAAATACAAAATATTGTTTCTAGTTCTGTTGATTATGCTGCTTTCCCCTCTGCATGACACTGATTTAACAGACTGCAGGTTCTACAGGCTGGCTACAGGATGAAAACAAGTCTTGAAACCTTTTCCCTCATAACACAGTTATGTCGTGGAAACTATTTTCCTTAGTGCTAAGACAATGCTAAAAGCCCCCTCCAAAAAGATTCAAAAAAGGGTTGGGCAAATAGGTTGATTTAAAAAGTGATGTTCCAAATGCAGTCATTGCTTAGAAAGTCCATCAATAACTAGTGATTAGGAGTCAGAAACTATATTAGGCAACACACAAATAATACGAGAAATAAGCAACTGCTTTCAAGCACTGCTGAAACAGAATATAAATCCAACATGATATTTGATCCATATTCAGACGTCTTCTGTTCCTAGGCAGAACCCATCTGTCCCTAAGTATCCCAAAGCATGGAAAAATGGATCAAGAAGGCACCTACGGAGCATACGCACAGCTTAAAGGACATGAAAACAGACAACTCGCTTCCTGAAACTGTTCCCATCCCAGGAAAAATCTACACATCATCATAAACAGCAATAATTTGAGAGAATTTTAGTGAGTTTAATTCATCCAGTGCTAGTTTCTGCTTTAATAATACTTAAAGGAGAGGATGCTGAGTCACCTATTCCAGTAGCATCTAATTTTCTGCACAGAAAGAGTCTTCTAACACTTCAGTGCAACTTCAAGAAAAGAAATTGGAACTAATCTGTGAATAACATGAACAGTATTGCAAAACATCACCTATGAATTCTTGATCAGTAAAGCTATATGAAATTCATGATAGATGACAGGGTAAAATTCCCCTGCTTGCATTTCTACTGTATTTCATAAATAATCTGTGATGCTCAAGTCTCGAAATACTTTGAATGCATACAAATCCACGGTGAAGATCTGACCTTTTGAGTGAGAGACACCCAGTCCAGCCTGTCCCCCATCATGATAAAAATGCTCACGTAAGTTTCTTTCTGCCTGTGTATTCTTAAAGGCAAGTCAGTTCCTAGAGCTTGGGGATTATGGGGTTATTAGTGAGACTACATGTCTAGAAGCTGAAGCAGATATTAATTACAATTAGCTTTCAAATTTCTCTGCAGTGAGTAAGGGCTTTTGACATTAATCTAATGTGGTAGTTTAACCCTGCAGTTCTGACAAACTTCTGTATTTGACAAGGGAAACATTTTCTTTATGTACTCATTTAACTAAAATTAGGCAAAACAGACACTGACTCATGCAGGTACACAAGTTCCTGAAAACATAATTTGAAAAAATATCAACTGTAGTAATCTCAAAAAAAGCATCTCAACAATGATTGTAGAGACATCTTTTTGAAAGATTGATAGACCAGTGGTCCAGAAGGATTACAGATCTTGCAACAATCTTATACAAATGTTTAAGCATTAAACACTCCTTCCTTGCAAAGAAGCCAGTATGTATTTGTAGAAGATTCCTTGATTTTGATTTGGTTCCAAGCGTGAATATTGTCCCCAAAAGTAACTTGAAGCAAAACTCTATAGCTTAGCAAGGGAACTGTTTCATATGCTCCAGATCTCACAGTTTCCAAGAAATGTTTCATTGTTCTGTTAATCCTTGTAAAGGACAAGAGAAAGTGAGTTCTGAGACCATTATACACAGAACAGCAAGTTTCGAAGAAGGAAGATCCATTTTGAAGAAGATCCACGGAGCACAAAGCAATCACAAAATAGATTAAAGCATTCATTAACCATTAAAATAAATGGTTAATTAAAAGGATTGGAAAGATAAGTAATGGCCTGAAATAAAACACTCTGTGTCAGGATCTTCTTCAAACTGAGACTTCTCATCTCAGAGAGTTTCATCCTAGAATGTCCTGGATGGTCACCACATGCAAGAAGAAAGGAGCAGAAGTTGCTGCCTGTTTTGATTAATGTTTCATTAATTATACATGGCACAGAGATGCTGTTCCCTTAGGACCATGTGAAAGCCATATAGAAGAGTGAAAGAAAGATTAAATCTACAACATAGTGGATCTGAAAGACTTCTCCCAGTGACCATGGCATGAATGTGGAAAAAAAGATCCCTATGTTCAGATAGTAGTTAACACAGTTTCACAGCTGCTTGGGATGGAAACTCCCCTGGATAATAAGCAGATGATAAACTGGCAAGAAAATCAAGTCCTTTCACAAATTAATTCAAATCTCTTTTCTCTTGCCTCCAGGACTAAATCTAGTTTGCACCTTCCTTCTTCAGAACCCCTTTATATCAGACTTCCTCACCCAGGCAAAGAGCAATGTCATTTACAATGGCAATAGAAAGTAGATTAGAACAAATAACAAAGGCTGTACTTTCAGTGAGTTAAAAAAACTCTAAGAGCATTAAACAGATGAAACACAGGCAAGATCTACTTATGTCAATAGAATCCCACAGTGGGTTTCAAGACAAGTGTTTCTTTTTCTTTACATGTTTCCTCCACCATAGTGATTCTAGGCTCAAAGTTCCCCCTAAAATTGTGCTGCTAAGAATTAATGCATAGAAGGCCAAGCAATTGATTACTAAGGTGCCTGCAAAATGACAGGCTGCATCACTCTCACTCAAGACCTTTACAAGCTGAGCAAAGTAACTAAGTTCAGATTTGAAACTCTTGCCTCCCCAAAATATTCAAATTGCCCTTTAGACTGTGCTTGGTGCTGGTCTTGGTGGACAGGGACAGAAAGGATAAAAATAGGTTTTTCCCCTTTGCAATGCTGTTTGCATTCCCCCAGTAACAGATTTCTTTTGCTAATTGCAAAGAATATTCCAACTCCTTCAGAGGGAAAGAGCAGGAGAAATGGATAGAGGTGGGCCTACAGCCAGAAAGTTACCCATAGCCTTTCAGATGACATCTCATTTAAGCTGAAGAAATTCACTTTCACATGAGTTGTGACATAACCATGGCAGGAACTGACAAGTGTCAAAATCTTGCTGAACAAATAAGAATCAAATTTCCATCCCTCTGCACCAAAGAAGAGTCAGCAACTATTACACTTATCCTGCTTTTTCCCATGACACTAACTCCTCTCACAGCTTCATTGGCAGTCTGTAAGCATGTCCAATTCACACTTCCACTTATAATAGCTGCTGGTATTTAAACAGAACTTGACATGGCTTTCCCATTGATGCGGGACATCTTTTGAAATATCACTCTACTGTGGGAAATAAAGAGTTACTGGGTGCTCTGTCATCAGGAGTGGGTTTCTATGCAGATGCTTGAGTCCAAGAAGGAAGCTCTGGTGTTGAGCAGCAGACCAAGGAGTGCTTTTCTTCATGGGTGAGAATATCTCTCATTCTCTTTGTCTGATGCTCTCATTACACAGCAGACCAACAATTGTGTACCTGGGCACAAAGGACAGGTACTGATAACAAGCACAGAGATTTAAGTATCATTAGGTCATGGTGCCCAGGCAGAAACAGAGGAAATTACCAGCACCTTTTTGCTCCCTTGCAGTCACATAATAAGTATATACTGGGGGAGACTGTGAGCTCTTCATCTAATCGGGTCTCCTACAACCTATTTTTTTTTTCCAGAATAGTGTCTACCTGATGCTGCTGCATAGAGACAAACTGCACCTCACAGTCACTCACTGTGACTACAGCTGTGGCCATGGGTAGTGTCTTTTGGTAGCTCTCATCCCCATCACTCAGCCCAGGTGCTATGACAGGCATTAGGTGTGTAAACTTAGCGCAGCTGACAGAGTGAGGGAGACAGTCTTAGGAAACACAACCACCATGACCTGGAAGGACTGCAGTTGCTCTTTCTCAGGAAGTAACGAGTGTTACACAACTGTCTGTATTCTGATCCTCATGTGAAGGTGAAAGTTCCCTTCTGCTCAGTCACCCTTTTCCAAGAAAAGTTTCTCCACATGTCTAACCACACTCTGACAGCTACCCCAAATAACGCACAGCCTTCCTTTGGACAGGCTCCAGCACGGATTATTAGGCTTACCAAGAGGTGGAGCATCTCTGAACAATAGAATGGGATAGGATGTCTGTCCATTTGCTCTGTCAGAGCAGGCTCAGGAGACATGCACACATGGCAAACTGGGCAGAAAGTTTGGGACCTCTTTTGTTCCTCCCTTTGCTTCCTGATGTATTTCCTCCTAGAATTCTCTTATTTGCTTTCTTCCAGACATATGACCCCTTGGAATTGTATGTACAGGTGAGATGTACCCAGAGCAGCCTCTGCTCTGCTTCTAGTTCCAGGCTTGGGGATGTGGACTATAATCCACACTCATCATGGTAGAATAACACTCTTTTCCTCTTCTGGATCTGTTCTACATAATCTGGTCAATAAACAGTGCCCAGTTCATTGCCGGTCTCAAAGTGCACATGCACATTTAGAGTGGATGTTAATGCATTTCAGGTTTGAGGAGAAACTAGGCTGTTAGCAAAGATCAAGGGGCCATTAGTCCTACATCCCTTACACAGAAAAAGTAAGATGATTATCCCCTTCTGCTTCCATTGTTTGTGCTGCATTCCTTTTTTTCTGGTAATTGCTTTTTACTGTCCAGCTACTTGACAGAGAAAGCACTTCCTTGAGGAGCCAAGCCAAGATCCACAGTGCAGAAAGATCTGCAGCAAAAAAGGACAGTACAAAGGCAGCTTCCCTGGCAACGGAGGGCTCTGCAACACACAGCAAACATCTTCCTGAGGGGAAAATTTGCTTGTAGGACTGACAGAGTCAGAACAGAATAGACCTGATGGAGGGGAAAAAAAATCTCCAGGCTATCATCACCTTGTTTATCTGGGGACTTTTGCAGAGGAGGAGAAATTGTGGAGGAAAAAGGCTGAAGAAAATTAGTTCTGTATCAATAAGGTGTGGTGGCAAAGGAGAGAAAGTGTTTGAGAGACCTGATAAAGAAATTCACATCTCTGTAAATGCCAGATTAACTCTTTTTTTTTTTCCACACACTGGTATCATCTGCATATGTGCAGTGCCCTGAAAAATTATAGGCCTGTTATTTCTTTATCTGGTGAGTTTCCCCAATGTTTTGCAGAAACTACAGAGGGCACAACAGTTTGCACACATAAGGATGCTGTAAGGCTCAGTAGCATTTAGTTTGCCCTTTTAGTAAACAAGCTGAAGAAAAGTCTTACGTTGTGCTGGGAAGGAGTTCAGGGTCTCAGTGAGGCCCTTGAACACCCTCTGATCATGGCTGCATGTCCCAGGAGGTCAGGCAGCCTCAGTGCCGTGATGCAGAAGAGTAGCCAAATACTGAGAGTATCAGTGTCCTCCAAGGGACAGAATAGCACAAAGATATCATGGGCACTGCAAACAGATCTCATCACTGTCTCTAAGTCATTTCCTATCCCCTCTCTGTCTGCTAATGCTCTGCTGGGTCATGGAGCAACATCCCTTCCTATTAGATATCCTGCAAAAAGCGCACCCATCTGTAGAGCATGCTGCCATCACCACAGCTTGCACATAATGCAGTCAAGCTTGAGCAGAAGAAATGTGAGCAGATTGCTCTCGAAGCTTTGGTACATTCTCAACTGCTTTGCAGTAGAGACAGGGCCGGGGACCATAAAGGCCCTGAGATGCAGGCAGCACAGGCTCACATTCTGCTCTCTCATCCAAGTAACAAAACACATACATGATCCATCTAGAGCAGAATGATCAATCTAGGACTGCACAACCTACCTGCGGTAAATAGTTTTTCCAGTGGCTTATCTGCAGCCACCAAAGGCAATGGAAATCTCTCCATTATTTATTGTTAGTACCTCATGAGTTGACATTTAATTTAAGTCTTCCACTGTCTTGCCCAGCAGCTTTAGCATTATAAATAGAGAAACACTTTCTTCCCCATTTAAGAACTAGTCACAAGGATTAAGATATCCTTGATGAACCTTTTTGTAAAGCTTGCATTCTGTTGTCATAAATGGGTAATGTTCAGAAGTTTACAGGCACCTCTGTTTTAAGGAAAGTTATCTAACTGCTGAAGGCACTATTGCTTCAATGCATCTATCAACATCCAGCCTTCATGGGCAGACGTTTCCCTAAACACTGAAGAAATTAGGAAGTTGTTTCTTTAGTTTGCAGTTGCAAACTTATTTACAGATAGCTTTATCTGAGAAATTTTATTTTCTTTCTGTTATGAAAGCTTCCATGGCACTTGGGATACCAGGCCTTTTGATACAGAGGGTGGTGAGGTTAGCCGCACACAAAGTGCCCTTGGCAAATTCATGCTGAGTAGTGCTGACTGCTTTCTCATTTTTCCTATACTCAGGTATGGATGCCAAGAGGACATGTTCAATGCTCTTTCCAGGGACAGCTTTCACTGTGTGCTGTAATCACTGTACTTCATCCTTACTCATGCTGCTGTAATTGCCTACCCTTTACAATATCTCAGATGCTGTAATACATTTATTTGTAACAATGACAGTAAGCAGACTCATCACCTTCAATCAGACTAGAATCTCCAGCATAAGTCATGTAAACATGTAGCCTGCGTTCTCAAAACAGAAGAGACTAATGCCAAACCCAAATACCCCTCAGATGAAAAAACTTAACAAGAAACATAAAATAAGAGGTTTCTCCTCATTGAATGAAACAGGCTGTTAGGTCTTAGAAGAGTCTAAATGAATCAGCCATTCTTACAGCTCTTCTAAGGTAAGTTTCTCAGCATGACCTGAAACTGACCCACGTATCTTGCAACTGGAGCTGAGAAGTAAATCAGGCCATCTGATCTTTGGACTCTTTGCCCATGTAACAGATGAGTCACTTCATTAACAACTTTTCAAACCACTTGTAAAGGCACATCCAGCAATTTTTCTTTCAGAGATACTTGCTTGTATTCGGATTTGAAACCTCTTTATCTACATTAAATGCTTATACTATGCCTATTACCCTAATACCTGAGTAGCATGATACATGTCACCTCAGAAATATCCTGGGAATAGGAAAATAATATTACTTTCAGCTTACAGGCATGGAGAGGTTCATATATGTTAAGCACCCTGTGCTCAGCTTTCGTCTTCTGACAAGATTACCCTTTCATTTCTGGAAACAAGAACTTGTTTCAATTTCTTGGACCCTGCAATGCTGATCACAGACACACAGGATTACTGTGCATGCCTGCACAGTATGAGAGGTGAGGAAGAGAGCTGACAATCCACAGAGGAGTGACCACAAGTAAACTCATGTCCTCTAACTTGGGCTGTAGGTGGGAGGCATCACAGCCTCTTTTTCTGCCAGCTGCTTCTACATGGAACTGGACCCACCCAGGTGATGGAGTGGCTGCCCTGAGGCACCCAAGCCATTCTGAACTGCTCAGCACTTACCCTGGAGCACATACTGTGCCATGGGCTTATTCATGTGGCACTCATGAACTAGAAGAGGTTCCTGTGCTTGTATGTCCTTACTTAATGTTTGTAGATGGTGTATTTTGAAATGTCTTTATTAATGTAGTAATTGTAATTGCATTTGTATAGCAGTGGGAGCTCCATGTTGTTAAAAATAACACTATGTCCATTAACTCTATTTCCTCACCTTTTTTTTCCACCATATTTCTTCCAAAACAAAGGCATTTTATATTCTCTTAAGGGAGAAGTAAAACTAATTCGTGACTTATATACTCAGTCTATTGCCTTCATGAGTCTGCTTCCTAGGTTCCAGAAAGACTTACAAATTTCCATCATATCTGTATGTTTGTTCTTGAAGACTGCATGAACTGATAAATACTCTTTTCTTTCCTAAGGTCTAGAGCAGCTTGTATTCCGAAGTTTTGTTAATATAATTGTGCAAGGGAAGCCTGCAGCCTCAAGATAAAATGGAACTTTTGCTCAGCAGATGACAGTTTTACCACTTATCTATGTGTTTCTTTAAAAGAATAATATACAAGGGGACTAGTCTTCTTTATATTTACCTCCATTTTCAGGCTTAAAAAATAGAGACTACGCTGCTGACATTTATTTGTCAGTTGAAGTAACTTTCTATGCTTGTGAAAACAAGACTTTTAGCCTTAAGGATCCTTCAATGCAGGAATAATGGCTTATGTTAAATGTCTTAGGATAAAAAATTGCTTCACTAAGAACATTAGGCATTGGCTATTCCATGACATCCTTCAAGTACCACTCTCCTTGCAGCAGAAACTAACAGCCTTGAGAATGATGCCCGGGCATGTAGTAGCTCAGGATAGGAAATGAAAGGATCAGTGGGTAGCCAAATGAAATAACAAAGACTTTCTTGGAGACAGAGGAGAAATAGGAACAAGACTCCATGTCTGAGTGGTGCTTCTAGTTTCTATTCCTATGGTACTGCTCTCAAAGGTCTGAATCCTGATCTGGGTGATCTTCTGACCTTGAGATATTATATACAAGACAGGACTGTTCCTTCTTTTGTAGAAGCTGTTTTGAACAGGGCCTCATCTGGTATGTTCAGATTGTGGAGTTAAACTACAACATCAAGACTGACTATGCTCACCAATATGATAGTAAGGTCAAAAGCAGAAGTGCTAGTGTCAGGTAGGATCCAACTACGGGAAGGTCTGAGTAGTGCAGGCTGTAATTCCAATGTGTAAAGTGGACATCTGGTAAGATTTTGCCATCTAACTCCATTCGAGGTCTAAACTTATTCTTTTCAGGTCATTCATTCAAGGTTTATTTCTGGATTTATAACAGGAAAATCCATAGAATTTCAGTTGATATTATGATTATGCAGGATGTACAGGTGTCACACATCTCATAGTTCTCTTTTTAACAGCACAAAAAATTAAATCATCCAAAATTGGATTTTTCTTCCCCTCAAAAAACAGTAGTGCAAGTTTGTGGTTTGTTTCTTCTGTACTTTAGGGACAACAATATTGTGCTCTTGACAGATGAAAATTATAACAAAAATCTAAATGAAAGCCACTTAGCCTAACCCTGAACAGAGTTGAAGTATGGAAAAAACAGACTTAACTGTAAAGTTCTTTCTGACCTGAACTGTAAAATTTCTCAATCACTTGGCACTCTTTTCCTAGCTATATTAAATTTCACTAGTGGGACGATAGGCAAGTTAAAGGACTCATTCTTCCGTCTACCACATAGTCATGAGTAGTCATCTTTGTCTTAGAAAGACAGATAACAAACCCACATTAATGAATTTATATTCTGAAAAGAGCTCTAGAAGCTCTTGAGAACCATTATTCTTAATTTGGGGGGAAAGTGTTTCACTATGTGATTAGAGATACACTAGACACGTACCTAAATAAAGTTATAAGGTAAAATCTTGAAAATATCAAAAGTGACACCATGAACCCCTGATTTTTTAAGCTATCAATAGCTTTTTAGCTACTTATGTTCTAATGGTAGCATTTTAACTGTGCTTTTTAGATCTGAAATAATGAGGGATATAAAGAAGATGGAGAATCTCCTCAGAGGTGCACAAAGAAAGGATGACAGACTTAGGACGCAAAATTCTGACAAGATATACAGGGAAAAAAATCACTATAAGGTATTCAAATACTGGAGCAAGTTGCCCAGGGAGGGTATGGAATCTCTGTCCTTGGAGGTACTGAGAACTCAACCAAGTAAATCCCTGAGGAAGTAACAGGGTAAGTCACTGGCTGGACTAAATGATCTCCAGAGCTTCCTTTCAACCTAATTTTTTATATGATTCTATGATTGACTACATAAAGCCTTCTGTCACAGTCACATTATCATGGGATGACACTGTGTGAGTTCATACCAGCCCTTTGATGTCACAGTATCAGTCTTATGGGGTTTACTACTGTTCTTATTTTATACCAAGTCAATCCTGACAGAGTCTAAAAATTTCTAAATCAGAACATTGTGTTTGCAGACATTTTCTAAGCATGACCATGGTCATACATTAAATGCTTATTACATTAATTGATTTTTTTTTGTGAGCTTATCGAATACAGCTTGAAAACATACTACCTATTTTTTCACAGCAAATGTAGCTTTATAACTAATAAAACTAGGGCCACCCATATTGTGGAGAGTTTTGACGTTTTTGACTTACCTAGATGGCCTCTTATTCAAGTGGAGTTGCTTTGAAAGTGACTTGGAATATGTATATCAGTTATATGTGACTTATATGTATTTCTTCTTGGGTGAAATGAAAAATTTAATTATATGAAAAAAATGCAAATTGCTGCCAACTGTGTTAACTGTGAGAGAGTTGCATTATCTTCTAACATAAATTGTCAGTGAATTGAAGAAAAGACGTTTTGGAAGCTGATCTGATTACTGTCAGGGAAAGTACTCAAACTCAATTGTTGGCAAATGTCCAGTACCCATCACTGAATGATCATCACCTCATCATTCAGCCTTCTCAACTGACATGCAAAACAACATCCAAATATTCATTGCACATCTGTGCTGGACAGATTATGCATTAGCAATTCAAATCAATTCAATGTACAGGCAGTTTCTGTAAAGGCGTCTGTTTGGGTGAGATGCCTTGTTGTCTGGGATGGATAATAAGGCAACTCTGTCTAATCTTGGAGAACAATCAACCCATCTTGAGAAGGTGACTGACTACGTATGCTCTTGCCCTGACAGCACTAGAACAATGGCCCCATAATGCACTTGACTCAGCTGGTAATAAAATCTACTTTTGATTAGCAGCCATGGCTTGTGTCAATCACTGCATGATGTACCATTGTCTTCTGGTCCCGAACACAGTTTATTTACAGGGAAACAAAAGCTTTTTGGATATGGCTGCTGCCCAGAGATTGCAAAATAGATTGAGCTGTCAGCCTCACACACTAGATGAAGATTAATGAGTTGTGCAGACAATAAATATGAAGCAATGACCATAAATATGCTAATAGGTATTATCCATATACACTATAATTGCTACAAAAATTAAAAAGTAGTGTGAAGGAAATAGGTCACAGGGTGACAGATAATCTTGGATGCTGAAGATCTTTGGTTCAGTCAGATTCTCTACAGGTTTATTTCCTTCAATTAGGCCCTTCAAAAGAGTAATTGTTTAAAAGCTGTTTGAATAATCCCTTTTGAAACAGAGGTTTATGGGAAAATGTTTATGAAAAAGTGACTTCAATGAACATGTTATTGGAATGAAAAAGGTGACTACCAAAAACAGGCTACGCAGAGATTACTGCCTGTGATCAGCTGCCCAGCTTGACTATGAGGAAAATATCTCTGGGTGGCACACCAGTGAAGACCTCAAGGAAAACATATTGAAGGGACACAGTGTTTTATATCCACAGGCACAAGTGAGTAAGAACATTCCCAAGCAAAATATAAGAGAGTTGCATTCACTGCTGGTTGTGTAGGTTTTTTTGGTGTTTTCAGCTTAGCACAGCTTTTTTTGGTTGTGGGTTTTTTGTTTGTTTGTTTGGGTTTTTTTAACTGAAGAAAAGAAGGTTGTCCATAGCTCAAATTTTCAGAGTGCTTCCAATCCAGCCTCTGGTTTTCTAATTCCTTTCGAAGAGCACCCTATCCTGATAGCTTGTGATTTTTGACACTTAAGGATTTCATTTGAACCTGAAACTCAGAAAACTGAACATTAAACTGTATTGGCTACATGTATAAATGCTTCAGCACCTAAGGCTTTTGAAATTGCAGCGACACTGAAAATAAAGGCAATCTTAATCTTAGTATTTGTAGCTTTGACTCTCTATTCTGTGAGGTTTAGAAGCGTCACTGGATTCTTTTCAGGTCAGCTCACATCACCCAGGAAGCTAAAGTCTTCTCAGACTTTCAGCTTCTTGAGTGGGGAAATTATTCAAGATACTCTCCCAGATCCAATTCACAGTTATAATGTCAGGTTCAGTGATATAAATGAATTGTTTTCTCTTTCCTTTCATACTTTAACTAGAAGTTGCATCAATTTGGCTCTAAAATTATCGCTGCTTGGATTTTTGGCAAACAGTCCACAAAGACTTACAACTGCTTTAGTGCTTCTGTGCCAGGCTCCCTGCAAACTCAGCTGGGCATCGACTACACTTGCCTAACATCTTGAAAGTTACATTTTCTAACCAGAAATACTGATAAATGAAAGCAAGAGAAGGTAGGGGACCATACAGGAAAACATCTCTCACAATGCTGGCAGGTGAGAGGAGAATCACATCTTTCTGGATGAATTAGTATAAAGGGAGGAACTCTGGAAGGTGCGGGCTCAAGGGCTGAGTTCTTGTTTCCAGTCCCACTTCAGCAGTGACACTGTGTCTTTTGAAATCGGAGGCACAGCAAGGCCCGTCCTGACCACTCGAAGGAAGGTAAACTCAGCAAACCCAGAGATGACAGGCAGATTGAACCAAGAGTCCAAATCATCAGGTAAGTTTGAAGTGATGAGGTAAGTCCAAGGTCAAGTCAGAAACATGAGTCAACAAACCAGGTTTAAGTGTGGTGATGGCAGCCGGGGTCAGTCACAGCGCAGTGATCGCTGGGCAAGTCTATGCTTGCTAAGCCGGCAGGCCAAGGGTAGGTCCTGAAGACAAGCTGCAGCTCAGTCTGGTTCGATGAGGTATGGCTGCAATGGAGCTGCAGAAAGATGCATCTACAGCATCACTCAGGCACAGATTGAAGGCCCAGGGGAGGCTCACCAGGGCTGTTAAGACCTATTAGCAGACAGCCTTAAGACAGGTACGAGAGATTAACAATGTTTTCATTCATTTTCATACAAGAGATTATCCAAAGTTTTCATAATAAGCTGAAAAGAAGTAAAAGCAAACCCCTTCTAGGTCAGAACTTCTCGATAATTTACACTTAGTGTCCCACTATCGGCGGAACATGAAGGCAGGCAGAGCTCAGCTGGGTTTTAGCACTATGTCATCTGTGCCTACTCACATGTTCCTCACTCAGCGCTCTGCAAGCACATAGCAGATTTTAGAGCCATCTTCTTGATGTCTAGGTCCATGGCACAAGTGTAAACATAGGCTTCCCTTGAATCGCTCCAGTGGCTTCCCTCTCCTTATTACAATGGGTTTCTTCATCTTGA
Source organism: Neomorphus geoffroyi (assembly GCA_033558235.1). Taxonomy (NCBI): domain Eukaryota; kingdom Metazoa; phylum Chordata; class Aves; order Cuculiformes; family Neomorphidae; genus Neomorphus; species Neomorphus geoffroyi. The sequence continues at coordinate 18,477,019 of JAUMJM010000002.1, read as the reverse complement.
TTTTATGAGACTGATATTCATTTCTCCTTTCCCTGATTACTCCCTCATGTTTCTACCAGTCATGAATTGCCTTGAAGCACTTTGCTTGCAATAAAACTTTTACTGTATCTGATTTTAACTATTTTTAGTTAAATAACTTTATGCCTATCCATTAGGAATTCTGGTTTAGGCTTGAGTAAAAGATCATCACATCTAGAGTATGTGCAATTTTATGAAACCTTCACTTCATGTGGCTTTGCCAGACTTAATCATCATTTCCTGATGGGTTGTTTGGAATATCAGTAAATGATATTAACAAAGCACCAAAACATTTTAACAATCTTGAAGAAAGAATCCATAGCAATATGTACAAAGAGACATTTTTAAGTTTTATTGTCACTTTGAAGCAGGCATTGTCTTAGTCTTCCATGGAATTTTACTTGCATTTAAGCTACAACTTTAGATATCTTAAAACATTAATTCAAAATGAGATAAACGAGAGACTTAAAAAATTACAGAGATAAAAAATGTACCATAATTACAGAAGCCATACTGGATGCAGAGTAGAAAATAAAAATAACAAACATTAGAATTAAAGAAAACAAGTATGTATCAATTAGAGAAAACTGATTGAAATAAAAGAGTTAAAAATTCTGCTCAGGAATACATAGGCCAGAGAGGAACAGACTTTGTATCCTTTGTTCTATAACCCATCACATACAAGACATACATAACATACAACCATGAAAATGCTATGTTTTGATTTTGTGTATTTCCACTTTGAGAGCCATCCCTGTAGTAGTCTGGCCTAATTAGATTTCCTTTTTTACCTAAGGGAGGAGACCCATGGATATTGAAACTGCCTTATTTAAACTACTGGCTAAGAAAACGTGCAATAAAAGAGTGTGTGCCATTTGCAAAGGCCTGTTCATTAAAGATGGAAGCCCTGCTTTGCATGAGGGAAAAAAACATCTGTGCCAATCCATCAAATGAGACAAGGCCCCCTAACATTTCCTTCTGTAAAGAAATTATTTTTAACTATGCCTTGTTAATTGAGTTCTGATTCCCAGCTCTCTGTAAACCATTTTTTTTTTGGAAGGTAACTGCACAACAGCTGAACTCTGGGTGCTATAACCAACTCTAGTTGCAGTTTCAGCATGACCACCACTTTCCTCTCTTTCTGCCTGTCATCTTTACTCATAGTTATATGAGTTCTTAAAACAAGGGGCTATCTTCTACAAGTGCAATTCAGAACAATAGGGTGCAATGCAAAAGAATGAAGAAGCAAAATTCTCAGTCACATCAGTTGCCAATAGAAGATTTATATGCTTCTAGTTTGGTTTAGTATTATAAGAGGAAATTAGCTGGATTGATCAAATTTCACCCTCACAACAGCAATAAAAAGACATGTTCACAAAGTTTAGTTTCATTTCCTGGATGAGGTCTAGTTTCACTTTCTTTGCTTTCTGATTGTGGTAGCAGTTTCACTTCTCCACTGTGAGCTAGACAGTGTATAAATAGTCAGGCTGAGCCTTGCAACGCTGCAGTGGTTTCCACACCATCAGGAGAAATGTCTAACCAAAACGTCCACAATGCTGGTTTCACTTCCTCCGGGATCAAAGGAGGATCAACTGCTTCATCGATCATGTCCCATGAAGCAAAAGCAGCTGGGGGAGGCGTACCATCTGGAGGCCCTACTTCTACTCTTCAAGGAATGGGTAAGAACAACTTCGAGTGTGTGTGTGATTTTATGGTTTAGTGCATAGGGGCAAACACTTTTTTTCCCCTTGAAATTAATCTTGCCAAGTAATCTCTTCTCTCCTGTATTCCTGTATTGCACTGAAGACAAAAGATTCCTTTATTTAACTGCATGTTATGAGCAGGATGCTATTAAGGGAGTTTTCTGTGCATGTACCTATGTATGAATGTAGACATACACATGTGGTATTCATGAGATTCAGGACAGGGTTTATGTGAAGTTTTTGCTATGCCTCCGTTCCACTAGGAATCATCAATAATATGGAAAGTGATGGTAGCAGTAAGCAACGATACACTTATGCAAGAACATGATCTGTGTACCTACATTTCATATAAATTATCAGATTTCCCTTGCTCTTTACTCATACACATCCATGCAGGGAGAACCCATAAAACCTTATGCAAATGCTATAACAGAGGGAAATTAGCTGCAGTCCAAGAAATCAATTCACAAAGGGAATATGTACTCATCCTTGACAGTGCATATCTACTAAAATTAGGCATAGCTGGCTTTCCATGAGGTAACCCTGCAGGTGCTTGCTTTTCTGTGGCATGCACAGAACAATCCCTGGTCTGATGACTCTGTGCACCGTGGCACTTGTTTAATACCAGATCCAGTGGGATTCGTGCACAAAGTATTCTCCCCGCCAGTCCTGCCTGTGGGACCTGATTCTCCAAGTATCCTCTAAGCAGTCCTAACTCCACAGAAGGGCGTGCCCCATGTCATTCTGTTTTACCCAACATCACAGTAGTTAGCAGGCTGACCTTGGATAAAGACTTTAAAACCCCTAAGGGTCTTGGACTCACATCTCCCACATGTCAAGAGTGTGATTAGCAGCAGGTTGCAGGCTCATTACAAGTGGAGTTCTCTGTTATACTGGTAAACTGCTGGTCTGCTCCTTTCTCAGTAAGCAGCTAGAAGTCTACTGAAGGATGGAGCTGAACCTGAGTCTTCCAGCCATAAAATGGGTGGTTATCCAGATGAGCTGATCAGGGTCCAGATTTGAAGCATATTCTAATAGCAAAGAATGCAATAAGCTTGATAGAGAGAAAGTATGTCTTTTTAGAGGTACAATTTGTGTTGCTGCCAATATTATTCATAGCATGAGGCTCTCTAGATAGCAAGGGAATAAGCGACACATTTAGAAAGATACTGCATGTGACTCTTGTGAGGCATTTTTTATACTTTTACTCTGTATGATCTGATTAGTGAGTTTAGGTAACTGATTAGTGAATAATCAATAGCAAAGAGCTTAAGGGATGGTAGCAGCAGAGGGAAAGAGTATGTGAGACAGTAAGGAAAGAAGGAGGACTGAGTGTGAAAAGCAGAAAGAGCTGCTCTCAGGCACCACACTGCATTAGCTGTAGAAATCCTGGTACTCAGGAGAAGCCAGTAACTTAATGTAGTCATCTATAGGACAGTCAGCTTCACAGTCTTGCCTTCTGTTAGAGACAAGGGTGGTACAGTAGTACTCAGCACACCCATAACCAGTGACAAACTCTTCAGTGGTGATGCCTATAGAGAGCAAGAAGTTGCAGTTTCTAAAATTAAAGACTGAAGAATTCTACCCCTCGGTGTGCTGAGAATCTTTAGAAAAGAGAGAAACAAAGTAAACATTTAAAAATTCCTAGTTTTATGCTTTCCATGTCTGTATCAATACGGAGTTGTGTAAAAGCCACTGGTATTGGGGCAGAGAAATCTGCATGACTTAAGAAAATCTTAGCCATTCCTACATGAGATACTCCAAAAGAGCTTTTCTCCATGTGAAAAATGCTAGCTCTGTAACATTGCCAAGGCAGGTGTGAGGTTTGGCTCCCTGCAGCAGGAGAGCTTGCCACACATTCTTTGCCTGATTGAGAGCTAAAAGGGCCTGATTTCATTTCCGCAGGTGCTTGCTGAAATCTCTCACTCTTCAAACACATCTTCTTAACCTTTTCATTCAGACTGTAACCCTTCCTCCCCCCAAAACAAACACGCTCGAGGAGCAGCTGATTCTGCAGCAGAGCATGAGTATGGTTCAGTATCACTTTAAAGAAGATGTTATAACAAGCTCATCACCAAAATATCTGAGCGTCCTCCAGGAATGCTTTTAGCATTATCACTAATACTTGTTGTTGCTAACACTTTACTCCTCTCCCAGGAGAAGAAGGTTTTGCAATTGAATATTTTGCTTGAGGCTTATTTGTAATGAGATGGAGACATACATACAAATTGGCCACTGGCTACCACAGTTCACTGTGTCTGAATTCTATGGGTATCTATTATGCAGAGGTTTATGCTATGGAATTGAGGTGAAAAGAACATATCCATCATCTGAAACAGTAACTGGTGAGGTCTGCAATGATCCTTAGTTCTTGTAGGGGTTTTTTACAGAGTTTTCAGGCAGCTCCTCAGTAAACTGTGATTGCAGCAGTGAAAAACTGTGCTGGAACTGTTTTGAAGGTCCAGTCTGTGCAAGACTTGTAGATTTTCTATGTGTTCTGGAAACAGCAATAAAACACTGCAAATGTCCTTTCCCCAAGGTGGTAGCTAAAAGGCAGAATACTGATTGACCAAGTCAAATAATAAGCAGTCTCCTTATCTTTTGATACGTTTGCTAGCCTTGACGTTTTTAAAACACATAGTAGTTTATAATTATCCGGTAAAGTTCCTTCCAGTGAGTAACATCATCTTTGTAACTGTTGCAGGTGCCAAAGGCTCAACCCATTCATCAGGTTTTACTGCAAGCGGGATCTCCAGTGGATCCCAGGCCTCCAAGATGATGTCCCAGGAGGCCAGATCCCATGGAGGTGGAATTCCCAGGGGTGGTACAACTTCCACTGTCCAGTCCATTTGTAAGTGAGAGTCCTCATAATAAAGATGAAATAACACATGACTTCCAAGAAGTCATGAGTATTTCAGATATTTAATAGCTGAAGGGCTGTAAATAAGAGAAGTGGCTAGATTGTACTTGAAACAACATTTCTCCTAATTGTTGCTTTATGCTTGGTGGGAAGCTGCAACTAGGGAATTAGTGGTAGTAACTATTCCATAAAGTTGCAAAGATACAGGTGGATAGCAGAGACAGAAATCTGAAACTCATAGTGGCAGAAAAAAGGCTGGTGGAAGTTTACGTTATGCTTTCACCAGCACTACGTTAGAAGTTCATTACTTTTTTTACAAACACAAATTCAGGACCAAACCAAGAGCTTCATATTTGAACATACGAAACATCTTAAGTGGGAGGAAATGCTGAAACATGACAATGCAGATATCAAGCTGACAGATAGGAATCTTGAGTCTGCATATTTTAGAACAGGTTAGCTTTCTGACCTTTAAAGGAGATACGCTGGATCAAAAGCAGAGAGACCTACCTGCCTTTACTAGCCCAAAGCAAAGAACAGCACAAGTTTTCCTCACCACCCTGCCAGGACAATGTGGCTCACACCTAGATAAATCAAAGCAAGGTATGAAGAAGCCTAGCCTACACCTGAATGCCTCAGTAAAGAAGCTCATTAGGTAGTATCGGTATGTGGTAGAGAATTGAAGACAGGATTAAAGTTCATTTCAAAAAGTGTCTTTAAAAGAGTTACAGCACAGAGCTTTGGTTTCTGACATGGGAAAGTTTGTAACCAATGCTCAGACATTCTGTATGTTTCCTTATAGTGCAACTTTGTTTTAAGTTATTCTCACACCTCTCTATGTATTTGACCTTAGCAACCGGTGGCAAAGGAGGAAGGCGCTGAGTAGAAGATGAACACCAGGCCAGAAGAAAGCTCTGCAAAGCAGTTCATCCTTTACCAACACAGTATTTGACAACAGCTCCGCTTCTCTGCTCTCCCTGTCACTAACATGAAAGGCAAAGCCCTTTTCACGTACACAAATAAAGTTTCCTTTAAAATGATGGATTCTCGCATCAAATTAGTGTGAATTTGGATGAGGGCCAGTTTCTTCCTTTGTTAAACAATCTCTTAAGTGCAGGTACATACAAACACAAGCCAACAAATGGAAGCTAAGATACTTCGGACTGCAAGTGTATCTTCCAAAAATCCTAGGTTTAGCAACACTAGACTCTCCAGTTACAGGTTGCTTGCTTTGTTTATTTCACAAAATGTGATCACAATGTAAAAGCCACCAGTTTTGAGGGAAAAGCATAGGAACACTTGCTAAGGGGCATCCAGCAATTCCTTTTGGACGTACTTCTAATGGGCTATCAAATTAAATTCTACTTAATTAAGAATACACATAAGCAAATGAAAATAGGTTCCAAGAAATTTCATACCTCAGATATGCAACTGATATTTGTATCCATCCAAGGTCCCTTTCACATTAATTTAAAGTCCCTGTTTGTTTATTGAGAGCTTTGTCACAATTAGATAAAATATACTCTTGTAAACTTCTTATGGAACCTGAGAACAGATAAGGAAGAGAGCCTCTCTTCTCTGGCATAGGTCTCTCTACTGGGACCTCTCACTGTTCCCCTCACACCTGGCTCCTTTCCTTTATAGGTACTCATACAATGACATTTCCTCAAATACACATAACATTGTCCATTCCCTATACAAATTCCCACATGCACATGCCTCTACACTTCCACCTTCCTTGTTCCTTTCTGCCTCCACATCCTCCCTACCCTATCACCTCCCTGACTCTGTATTTCTAACAAAACCACACAGTGCAGCTTCTCCTTCCCCCTCCCCAACCCAAGACAAAAGGAAAAAATCTACACTGTCAGATCAGTTGTAAAGAGATGCTGGTGTTGGGGTGCTGCAGTCATTGTTCCCATCTCAGTTGCATCTCTTTGTATCTGGGAGACATGTTTGTAACTGTGCATCTCATGCTTTTGGATACAGTCTTCTCCTTCCTGCCTAGACATCTTCCTGATGGGACATGAGAAGTCAGCGTTTGCCTCCAGTTGCGGCAAAATTAAATTGAGTCATCTGGTGAGTGGAGGAATACTAGCATGGAGGAGACGCTGATGAAAAGGAAGAGAAAAGTATCTTCAGTTGCTGGCCTATGCAAAGTATTAAAAGGCAATTGAAAAATAGTCTGCATTTTGCGGGACAGAGCTGCTTTCCTGACAAGGTGCTATCTTGGGCAAAGGCTTAGATGTAGCCAGGATCTGAAGCCATGAAATCGTAGAAATATTTTGTTTCAAACAGACCTTGGTGTAAGAAGAATGGGGTAGTTCTCTAGTCCAACATGTTACTCAAAGCAGGGTTGACCTTAATGTTAGAGTTCAGGGTTTTGGCCAGTCAGGTTTTGAAAAATCTTCAAGAAGGCAGATTTCACAGCTTCTCTAGGCAACCTGTTCAAAAGTTTCATGACTTTCACAGCTAAGACTTTTTCCCATATGTTGAAAAAGAATTTCTCCTGTTGCAAAGTCACATTTACTCCAACAGATCCTAAGTACATACTTAATAACCCTGTATTTTGGAGGTTTCCACTTTAGAGATTCACCAATAAATAAGATTTCCTGAACTGACACCTAAGCCAAAAAGTGGTGAGGATAAGACTGAAAACATCCTTTGCAGAGCCCAGCGCCTCCCAGTGTCATTGCTGAGAACAGACATGCCGTATGGAAATCATGCACTGTCACATCAACAGGAACAGATGTTTTCTCAAACAGATGTTTGAGTGCTATCATACAGCACACGAGGGACAATCAGGTGATCAGGCCCAGTCAACACGGGTTCACCAAAGGCAGGTCCTGCCAGACCAATCTGATCTCCTTCTATGACAAGGTTAGCTGTTTAATGGACAAGGGAAAGGCTGTGAATGTGGTGCACCTGGACTTCAGTAAAGCCTTTGATGCTGTTCCTCACAGTATCCTGCTAGAGAAACTGGCTGCCATCAGCATGGACAGGCACACCCTTTGCTGGATTAAAAACTGGCTGGATGGCTGGGCCCAAAGCGTTGTGGTAAATGGAATTATATCCAGTTGGAAAGGGGTCTCAAGTGGTGTTCCCCAGGGTTCAGTGCTGGGTCCAGTCTTGTTTAACATCTTTATCAATGGTCTCGACGAAGGCACTGAGTGCATCCTTAGCAAGTTTGTGGATGCCACCAAGCTGGGTGCAAGTGTGGATCTGCTTGAAGGAAGGGAGGCTCTGCAGAGGGATCTGGACAGGCTGGATCTGCTCCATGACTTTCCCCGGTACCGAGGTCAAACTACAGGCCTGCAATTTCCCGGATCTTCCCTTTGACCCTTCTTGTGAATGAGCATAACATTCGGCAGTCTCCAGTCTAGCAGCACTTCCCCAGTCAGGACTGCTGGTAGATGAGAGAAAGGGGTTTGGCGAGGACTTATGCCAGTTCAAACCCTTGGATGGACCCCATCTGGCCCCATGGATTTGTGTATGTCTAATTAGCCAATGAGGTCTCTAACCAAGTCCTCCCGGACAGCTGGAGTTTCATTCCCACCATCTCCCGGATGAGGGGGCTGAGTATCCCTAGCACTTTCCTCCTTGGAGTTACAGACTGAGGCAAAGAAGGTGTTGAGCACCTCTGCCTTGTCCTTGTCCCTCACTACTACTGCCCCTTCTGCACCCAGCAAGGGAGGGAGAGTCTCCTTTGTCCTCTTGTTGCCGCTGATATATTTAAAGAAGTTCTTTTTATTTTCTTTGACTGAAGTGGCCAGTCAAAGTTCTAGTTGGGCTTTAGCCCTTCTGATTTTTCCCCTACATGATCTCACCTCATCTTTGTAGTCCTCCTGGGATGCCTGCCCCCTCTTCCAAAGCTCATATACTTCCTTCTTTTTCCTGAGATCAATACTAAGCTCCCTACTCAGCCAACCTGGTTTTCTTCCCTGTTGACTCATTTTACGGCACAAATCATCCTATTTATATGTAGAATTTTCATAGTTAAGAATCCTGAACTGTTTCATGCACTGCAAAGGACGGAAAGGAAATGCAGCAGCAACCTCACAAGTGAGTTTGTTTTCTTTTTGAAGTCAGTCACCATTTAACTTGACTTGACTGGTAGTTTACATATTTTCACACATGTCCCAGTCACCATTAAACACAAGGCAAAAGGTTTGGCCAGGCACTAGCAATAGGATCTGGAAATTAACGTCACAATCCTTGAAGAGAGAAGGGAGAGGGAGGTCACTGGTTTTACTCTAATGAAGTTACTGATTGGTTCTTCTGTTGTCATTGTCCCTGCTTATAACAGCACTGTCTTTCCCACTGTCCTCACCAAAATACCCTCCAATTAGAAAATCTCCTTTCTTCTCACTTTTAAAGCTGCTCTCTGGTCATCTTTGATTTCGTTATATGGCAGCAACCTCACAACTGCTGCTGGACATCATCAGCAAGGAGCTGATACTTCCCTCTCCCATCCTGGCTCACCCTCTGCAGCACGTTGCTGGACTTGCCCCATGGTGTCATGTCATCTCTAAAATGTACTGCAGCAGCTTAGTCAAACAGCTACTGGGGTATATGTAGAGAAAACTGGCTAACTGCACAGCTAAAAGAGCACAGCTAAAATTTTTGGAACGCATTTAATGTTCCTCCTTTGTGGAGGCTTTATCATGGTTCTGTCATCTCTTTTCACAGAACACAGGGAGGATGAGATCTGTTTAAGGCAATGTGATTTTAACCGAACCGCATTTTATGTCTATTTACTAAAGATTAAAGGATGTGGGCAAGTAAAAGGTGAAGAAGAAGTTGCTTTCTGTCTTTAATAATTTTTCAGATCACCAGTGATTCTGTTTTTCCAGCTTTGTCCACCTAGCACAATAAATGTAACAACACAAACTCCAGATACTTGGCATAGCTTTGGGCATGTGTGCAAAGATGGAATCAGCAGGTCTCTGGTCTTTGTGGCTGGGTTAGTCCATGACTCTAATTAAGCCATCCTACAATTTCCTCCCAAGGCATAATGCAGCAGCCCGTGACTACTGAAATAATATAGTTGTGATCTAACAGTAGATCTTTATTCCCTTCTGTGTGTTCCCTTAGCACTGGCAGGAGGTAAAACAAGATGGTCTGTCCTGGTTTTTTCCCATTCAAAGATTCCCCTCACGAACAAATGCCAAGGTACTCTCTCAGAGGACCTATGTTACCACAAGCAGACATCCAAACACCTGATATGCACTGATGACGCTTAAGTGGGTCACAGTGAAACTAATGTAAGGATGACAAGAAATAGTAGAAAAAGTCAAGTACATACATAACTCACCAGACAAACAACTTTTAAACTGAAGCTGTATTATCTGAGAAACAATGTGTGACCATTTCATGACAATCAAAGTCCTTGCTTCTTATTTACCTGTGGAGAGGGAATATTTAAAATAGGGTTTCAACTTTAATGTTGGCATTTCTGGACCTCAAATGTTTTTGTCTTCTTAAAAAATTATTATCATTAGTGAGAGCTGACAAAAGTTAATTAGTATTTCACTTTTCACCACTTATGTGATTCTGGATGTTGCTAGTTTGGATTATTTTTTCCCATCTTTAGAATCTGTTGTGCTGAGAACTGTCTTAGATAGCTTTACCGAAGCAAGGAGCATCCTCAGCTGCATTTGAATTCATTAACTGAGTCAGCTCTAATAGAGCTACAGGACAACAAATGTAAATGCTTCCTCCTGAAAGCCTTACTCATAGACCATTTACGCAAATTCATATGTACATTACTACAAATGAAGTATTTACATTTTTAACAGAAAGTAACTGAAAAGGTCAAATAACAACAAATACAGCAATTCTAATCCCTCATGTCTCTCAATCAATCTTTCCACAACAAATAGACAGAGAGGAAGTGAAAGGAAAAGAGGCAGCCGTGTGTGATTACCAGAGCAATAGCACTGAAGCAATACACTGCAGAAAGCACATAGCTCTCTGCACAGAAATCAATTTCTCCCATGGGACTGGGTCGATAGTTGTCTGACAGGACAGTATACAGGCAATTTAATAGCATTTTATCTAAATGAATCTATTCCTCCCCCTACCAGAGTTCATAAGGCGGCTCTCAGTAAAATAGATTTATTTATTTTTTGTCATACAACAGGAAAGTATTTACCATTCTGAAAACACTACCATTGTCTATTAAAAATCATTTATCCCTGTTAGTTGCTCATTACCTGCAACTCTTTTCCAACATTGTTCTTCTAATTAGTTAGCTCATGCACGCGGCTCATAAAAATCACTTTCAGTTACTGTGGAAATTTTTTCATACCCCAAAACATCTTAAACTGTAGCTCACCCTCTCAGGAAAAATGAGCCCACAAAGCAGGAAAAGTCAGTTGACTCAAAGGAGTATTGATATCTGAAATAATATTTTCATGCAAGAAAAATCTTATCTTTTGAGGAACGCATTATTCACAGAGATTGGTAGTCCACTGTATCTATTTAATAGTACTTAATAAATAATAAATAATAAAACTGAGCTGATCTTATTAGTGGATATCTGTGTGAAGAAAATGGTAATGAGTAAGAACCCCTGATAAGCATAATTCCAAGGATAGATTTCGGCGCTCTGGGAGTTTGGTATTGTGCCCCAAAGGCTCTTGTAAATCCAGCTGCAGTTCTTGCTCATCATTTAGAAGATTAGGGGCTGATAAGTGACAGTCAAGCCTTATTAGAACATGCTAAGGCAACAGGAAACATTAATTGGGTAATTTAATGCACAAGGAGACAAGAAATGCCTGCATTGTGGTTCAGATGTTGTTTCCTCTATTGATTTGTTCATGTCTTATTTTGTGACATTCTCACAAATTCTTAGTGGAGAGACTGTAAGACAAAGTCTAAATTTAAAAATACCAGCATACTTTTGTTTCCTGTGGCTCATATTTACCTGTTGTATTACTAAGGCAGCCATCGGTAGCCCTGCCCTTGGAAGCCAAAGAATGAAGACTTCTTCAGTATTGTCACATTTGAAGTTAGTGTCTTCTTCACACCTCCTCACATTTAAGGAAAGAGACAGCCTCTGTGACTCCATTCAGCATATGATGCAGGATGCCTATTACAGGTTCCTGAAGTCATGGAAGCCCTGGTAGAAGCAGGGTCCACCAACAGACCAGCACAACATTCTCTACACCACCACCTTAACTAGCACTCCAGATGCACTCTTTTATCTCTCCAAGAACCGACCAGATCACAACAATCTGAGAGTGTCTGCCAAACCTATTTTCCTGTTTAGGAAACGGGCACATTTCTTGTTGATACAGTGCTTGTTTGCAATTCCACTGAGTGCTATGCGGAACAGCCAGAGATGGACCTATTCTTCTGGAGACAGTGGAAGGATAAGTCAAGACAGACCTCCACATCTCAGAAGACCTGACAGTCTATCTGTAGCAAGACCAACACATTCCTTTTCAACATGCAAGCAGGTACCCATTAGGTGGAATAAGCAGGTTAGCCCATTTCATCTTCTGGAGAGAAGGAGACCCCAAAGCTCTTTCTCTGGGATTTTATTCCATTGCAGTTCTGAGTGTTTTAACCATACTGAAAATCAATAATATTGTGCAAGCTGCCCACAGTGCTTCATGTCCTTAGGCCCTCACACGTTAAAGAGACACCAGTAATAATTCCATTCACATACACAGTAATACAAAAGATTGTAAGTATATTCCCTTATAAAAATATTTGTCATTAATGATTACAGTAATTAAATTAAAATAGTTCCTCATCCTTCTCTGTATCACTTTGGGGGGAAAAGTGAGTACTAAAATATAATCTGGTTTAGTGTTCATCTAATGCAAGCAGTATTTTATCTAAGCTATCTTGTTATTATTTGGTTTGTTGGGTTTTTTTAAAGAATGCCTGAATATGGAAATAAATACATAAATAGATTTCCCTAAATGTCATAAAATTTCACAGAAAATATTGGCCCCAAAAGGAAAAAAAAGTCTATGCGAAAAAGCCATAGCTGAATTTTAAGAACTGGTTTTGTAGCAGTCTTTTGCAATTGGAATTTCCAGCCAGCCAAGATTTTTACTGGCCAGTTTTAAGCTACCTCTGCAATTTATGTTTATACATAAACAGCTCTGATTTTAATTGCTATCAACTTCTTATACTTGATAGACAGCCTTAAACATTTTTTTTGCCTCCAGAGACTATTTACTTTGCCAAGTATTGACACACTTTCAAGATTTATACTTCTCTAAGGAACAAAGTTTACAATAAAAAATAATGTATTCCGTGGCTGTGAATGGTAATGTTTCTAAACAATCTAAAGATATTTCACCATTGATGGTTATTTCCCCTTCACACCCAGCATGGCACTGTTTTGGTCCTACTGTAGACTTAGGTTCTTAAAGGAAACTAAAATGCCTAATCTGCCTAACATAATGTTTCAGAGATCCAATATTACATAACACAGATTTCCTTCCACTAGAGCCCTTATTTGACTAATGATTACACTTTAATTTTTCCCGATAATTATTTTAAGAGGGTAATTCTTGTGGAATGGATTCATTCACTTATAGGGCTGGAATAACTCCTTACAGAGCTCAACTATGACACTGCAGTCAGAAATAGGAATTGTTACAGAGGGGTTTAATGTCAAACGTACATGTGGTTAGTAATTATCAGGCTGACATAAGTCGGTAGATGATTGAAGTCACATCTAGATCTAAATATTTGGGTTGGGTCCAGTTTGATGGTAGCAATCATAGACCACATTGCCCATAAAAACAAATAGAGGACAAAGAAGGGTTCTTGGAAAAAATACATCAAGTCATACTAACTCCATGCAACTGCTGCTGCAGTACTGCAGAAGTAATAGTAACAGTAATACTATTAAGCTCTACCAGTAGGTCTTTTAAAATCAGCTGAAAAGATCTCCAGCACTGAAACAATTCATAGATGTTATTTAATGACAAAGTCCAGCTGTCAGCCTTCCAAGGATATTCTTTCAACGGAGAAGCCTTCCTTGTTTTATACTTTTTCAGCCGTTTCAATTCTTTAATACAGCTTTCTATATCAATCTATTTTATAAATAGGTAATTTAATGTCACACAGCTCTAAGGAAAAGAAAAGACACCTCTAGGTTGCTCTCTTTTTATCTTATTACTACCACTTCTCAAAGATAAGTAGGCACCCCAGCAATAAAAGGGAACACACTCGAGGTGTACCATGACCCATCTTCCTCGCTGACTGGGGAATGGAAAGGACGTAATTCAAGAGGGTCTGTAATTTCCCTGTACTAGGTCATGATGCAGTCTGTACAAAGAAAATTGTTGTGAAGCTTTGAATATAAACATCCCAGTGCCCGCTCATGATAACAGTTTAAACTAAGAATAGCAAATAATAGTTTAAACTGTAGATAGAATAAAATTGGAGAAAGCAGAAGTATAGAGATGATTATGAACAGTTGCTTAAATCCGTTAATAATCAGATATAGAAACAACAAATGAGAATGCTCAGAAAATTGAAGAGACCAAAAAGGAAAATATTCTTGCAGATTTCAACCCTGTAGGAGAAAGCAGTAGAAATGGAGACCTAATCAAGGTATGGTTCAAAAGGTGTGTAAATGCTTGTTTAAACACTTGTAAGCTTACTTAATTGATTATACACAAATGCTTAAGAAGTTCTTTTTGTTCAACAGTCACGAAGTTAGTTTTTACTTGGGCTTGCTATTTTGTGTTGCAAAGATTTTTGCAATATCACTAGTGAAATTCCAACAAAACTTTATTAGAATGTAAATTAATTCTAGAAATCTATTGCAAGATATAAAACCAATAGTTCTTATGTAGTGCATTTTATTTATTCCTTTAGATGCAAGGATGTAAATCGGATAATAATTTTGTAATAGCCTAATAGAGAACTTACAAAAGACAGTGGATGAGATAATTGATTTCTGATTATTCATGTTTATTTTATCCTTAGCATAAACAGATTACAAAAATACTCTGTTCCATGGCTGGTGTTTTTCTGATGAATTTTAAGTTACATACAGAATATTCTTAAGCAGAGATACACTCAAAATATAAACTTGTTATTAATTTGGCTCCTGTTGACTTGTTGACTCCTGTGCTTTAAAATGGTATATACACACAAAAAGGTTAATGCATTATGATTTTTAGGTAATCTGTTTTTAAACTGCTAACTTGGAAGCTGTAAGATAATAGCACTGAGAACATCTAAAGGTAATAGGATTACAATTTAATATATTAACTAAGTGAAGCAGTGCCTCATCTCTGGGATACACTAATTAGTCTGTAGTGGCATACAGTGGTGACGCATGATAACTGCAACTCTTTTCTGCACATCTAGGATTTCCCATTCACTGGTAACTAGGGTTTTTTTTGTAATTACTGTCATAAATGAGCACAGAGCAAGTTTGCAATGATCTTGCCCTAAACTGATGCTGAACAAGGGAGAGACGTGTTCTCATAGGGTCCCATACTGAACCAAATGCACAAGGAAAGATTTGCTTGCCCTTCTCTCAGATAGCAGAATTATAAAAAATAGCTGCTTTCACCTCTACTATACTCTAGGACTGGTGATATTGCGGTCTCTTTTAAAAAGCCTATTGTAGCCCAGGGTGGCCAGAAGTGATGGCTGTTATACTGGCTGCATGACTGAAGGGCAAAGGGACTGGCAGCTTCATCTAAATCTTAATTATTTTTCCACCTCATTTTGCTAATTAAATCTATCCCTGTGAAACAAGTTGGCCTCCTCTATCTCACGTTGCCATTCCATCTGGGATGACAGGGTGACTTGGTTCTGTCTGCTGTCATGTGTGACAGTCTGACCAAGCTACATGTGAAAGATCAGTCACAGTTCCTCAGGGCAGTGACACGAGGGATGTGGAGACTTTCTTTCTGTTGTGGGAGTTTGTAACAGAAGCATTAAGAGAGCATGGCTGATATGCAAGTAGAAACCTCTATGCATAGAGGGACCCAAGGACACAGCAGAGCAAAGGCTACACAACCAGTTTTTATTTGTAAACAAGGGCGCATTCAACATTAGGCAAGCTCAGTAACGTCAGAGAAGGTGTTGTTTACATCAAGATCAAAAGGCTCACGCTTCAATAAGACCAAAGTACAGCTAGGCCAACAGAGCACCTAGATTAGAGGATGGCCAAAAGGCAGTTTGTACCTGTCATTTCTTCTCCTGCACACAGGATATCAACACAACGATGACCAAGTCAGGAAAAGGAAACAATGTGTAGTAAACTATGCTTAATCTTTACAGGGTTGGAGGGTTAAATAAGAAATACTCGGAAGCACAAGACTATCTCACACTAAATATTAGTCTTTAGAGAGCCAAACAGACCCATCCAACAAACTACTTTATGACAACCAGTCCGTGCCAGTCCTAGGAGTGCAGCGAGGACTCTGCAGCCACAGCCTCTCATCCTCAGGTCATGCAGAGGGACTTTTGCCTATGCCCTGTGGATGCACGCATCTTGCTGCTTGTATGCAGTCCAGAGTCAGTAAATCTAGGAGAGTTATCTATATTTGGTGAGCAAAACAAAAACTTTCAGGTAAAAAAGTAGGCTAGCAAAAAAACCCCAACCTATACATCTTCTTAGTCATTTCATGAGGGGTGTTTTAACAATCTCAGTTTGCAGGATGGCCTCGCAAAACTTAATGCTTGAGAATGTGGTGTACTTCAAGGCCTGCTCCCCAAGGAACTTCAGTGGGATTTAAATGCCGCTATTTGTGCATTTTTAACTCTATCTTTCAGGCAATGTGGTGTTTTGAGCCAAAAAATTCTGTATATGCCCTAGAAAATTCAGATCCACAGATGATCTCATGTACTGCATCCAATTAAATCAGTGTTATGCTCAATACTGATCCCTTCCATCCAACTGTACAGATTTCTAGCTATTCTTACAGTCGTTTTGACTAATTCTAATGCAAAGAATATAGAGAAAAAGGACCCAAGTCACAATTTCTTTTAATGTCAAGATCTCTGCAGTTCGAAGAATCCCATTAGGTTAGCAGATGTGAGCCTACTTTATACCCATATTAGACCTTTGCCAGTAGTACCCTTAGGCAGAAAATACTATCTGGGAGCAACTTGAGTGCACCAGGAACCTGAAGAAGCTGCCCAAGACCACACAGCAGAGGAGGGAATCTGGGACTTTCTAGATAGCACTGGCAGAGATTTTCCCGCCCCCCTAGGAAGTCACAGAGGCTCAAAATACAGCTTTTAAGTCACTCATATGACAAGAGCCACTCACTATTCCCATGCCTCAATCCTCTGCCCCCCCACTGGTGTATTCCAGGGTCCATATGTGACTGCTGCCAGAATCAATTATAGCTGTTCTGTGGTTCCCTTCTGCTTGTGCGTGGGTTTCCCTTGTTCAGAGGCCTTTGTCACAAACTCAGTCCTACAGTGTCAGGGGCACAGAGAGGAAATGGAGAACAATTGCCCAATACCAGTGAGACATACAGTAAAAATATGTGACCACCTGCAAGCAAACACTAGCAGGATAAAGAGGAAAAGAAGTAGAAGGGGAGGTAGGATGCGTGTTTCTGATGGTAAAAGCAATTGCAGTGAATCTGTGGACTGAAGGGAGAAAAACCTCCTAAGCAGGGAGCAACCATAAGCACCAGTAGCTGAGAAGGTAACGACATCGCCTCAGCACACAGTTCTCCTTGTAACCACTTCTTAACACCAGGTCATAGAAATGCTGGCCAGAAGGGACCTCTGGAGGTCATTGCCCACTCAAAGTGGGACTGTTGTCTGCACTAGATCGTGTTGACTTTGTCCGGCTAAGTCTTGAAAACCTCAAAGGATAGAGGTATCTTGAAATGTTTTCATGCACGTCATTGCCACTGATTTCAATGGAATTTGGAAATTTAGACACATACAAAAATCTGTGTGCAAAAACTCAAAGCTAAATAGCTCTTCCTCTAGTGGTAAATAGCATCTGTTTTTTGAACCCATGATAATTAAATTTATGTAAGCTATGTTAGAGGGGTATCAGCCTATCTTGTACAGGCTAGTTTACTCCTTTCTCCCTACGAGAGCTATGTAAGTTTCTGCAGGTGCACACATGCATCTGTCTTGTCCCTTGTAAGCAGTAAAAGAATAGTGATAGGACAGCATCCATTGCAGGACTGTAACAGTACATCTGCAGTGCATAAAAAGTGTTTAAATGGATCCTTTCTTGTGATATTTGCAAGAGTGGGTAAGTAGTCGTTCACTTCATATGGAGATCAGCTTGGCCCACCCAGGAGTTGTTTTTGACCATTGCTACTTATTGTTACCTGCAGTGAGCTAGCTAGAAAAGTATTAAACATTAATATCTTTCAGCTGTGCTTATTGACTGCGCATTTTAAATAGACTCAGCTATACTCTCCCAGTGGAAAAATTTATTTTACTTTAAGAATATATAGGGTTGTGCTTTCAGTACTTTTTCTTTGTTTAACAAGAAGCTCTCTTACTGAAAACCCAGTAGACCACAAAACCAGGCAGGGGCTTTTATCCAGGATGTCTGACCCATCGCCTGACAATAATTAGTTCAGGTTAATTACAGCAAATCTGTAGATTTGCAGCCTGAAATCATCTCATCCCCTAAGCTGAACCCTCCAGAGGTTTCTTTTATGAGCTCTGCATCCTAAGGGTGGACTTAAAGTAATGAATTTGTCTCTAATAAGATTCATAGGTTTGTTCCCTAAGCAATGGTGTCAATTACAGAAGCTAACACTGATGGCTTATTTTGCTGAAAATAGAGAAATAGAGAGTTTTTAATGAAGCATGCAGGATTTTTAACATGCGTATTTAACTCTTTACATTGTCGATAAGTATAAAAATACAATTATGCAAAATATGGTACCACTTTCTATGCATTTCAGTGTGTGCCAATAGCTAATTTCCTTCTGCTCTATAATGGAAAAGGTTAATGTAATGACTCTGAGATTTCATTTGGAAATGTTCCAGAAGAGTGTCTGAGTATTTGCTGCACTTAATGGCAGGAAGTAATAAGTGAGGATATGTATTGGGGAAAAATGTTTCATGTACTGAGAAGATTAATACTGGAGAGTGGCACAGGGGACACAAGCCTGAGGCTTCCTCCTCAATTCTGGCACAATATAATATGTCCATACTTGATACGTGCCCTTCTGTAGTTAGCTCTTAATCATTAACAAAGCAGACAGTAAGTCTCTAGGGGACACAGTTTCAGGAGAAAAGAAGGAACCATTTGTAGGATTTTCCTCTCTCCTACAAACGAGTGGCAGGCACCTCCAACTAGGAACACTGGTCCAAAGTGGACTGCTACCTGCAGAGTACCTACATAGCATGACAGTGCCTTAGCAACCTCCAAGAGTTTGACTCTGTCCTGAGTATTTTAATGATTATACTAATTTTTGTGCATAGTTAATGCAGTTAAGGTTCCTTGAAGACGAGCCATGATGTCACAATTTTATTTCAGTATTTTATTTCACATTATTTTTATTGCCTATTAAAAATTTAGTGTTACTGCATATGGGAAATATAGACCCTTCTTTTATTTCAAAATTATCAAATTTATTTTTAGTTCACATTCCATATCTGTTGTCTGAGTCAGTATGAGTCACAAAACTAAGGTTTTGAGCTCATGAGAAATAGCTCCAGACATTTACTTTATGCATTTTAATAATTAAATTACTATTTTTCTTTTAATAGCACTGAAAGAAAAGAGAACAGCCTGGGACTGTACTCCACTGGAAAGAGATTGTTGAGGTTGGACCTGCAAGGGCATAAGTGTGGTAGTAGGCCTCACTGGAAGGGTGCATGTGGCTGAGAGGCACAGTACCTGTACACTTACAATGGCTCCCAACATTTAAAACACAGTTTACCTGTGCAAGGTAAACCACTAACCCTCCACAAGAGCACCTTCTGCTCCCTTGCAAGGTATCACACAGGTAGGGCAACACAACACACACTTTTAGAAAGGCATTTAGATCAGCTATGGTCTGTCTGCAGCTTCATCTGAGAGTAGAGAGCCTCCTTGCTAATCTGGTTCTTGGGTGCTCAGATGCACACAGAAATCAACACCCCCAAAAAAGGAGTTTGGGTCAACATGGGTACAGACTGTAGGGTTGGACTTAGAGAACTCGTAGAACTTGTGTCAGGTACGTGAGACAGGCATCAGACAGGACAGGCTGCTGCATTCACTGGTGGTCTAGCTCAAACTGGGAGTGGGCATTGAGGGCTACGTATCTCCTCACTTACCCCAAGTCAATGAGTTCAATGAATTCTCACTTTTACCGACTGTCATGCATAGTCTTCCACTGATCTCCGCTCTGAAGGCTGCTTATCTAATGAAGTCTGCTTCAGTGAACATTTGAAGCAATAAAGCCATCCATTAGGAAGAAGAATAATATTTAGAAAAGAAAAAAAATGCATTGGAGATACAAAGTTAAAAAGAAAACTCCCTTCTCTAGGTTAAGCACTGATCAGATGCTTGCAGTGACACATTTTTTTAGCTGGAAAACACTTAAGTACGGTACTGGGTTTACGTGGCAAGGTTCTGGTAGCAGGGGGGATTGAAGGTTGGCTCCTGTGAGAAGGCACTAGGAGCTACCCCGATGTTGGACAGAGCCAGTTCCAGCTGATTATCTCTTTATTGAAGAGTAGCATGGAAGGGTGATGCACACTCATGAGCGGTCATCACATTTCTTCGGATGTTGAATCAAATAAAAATTCTACAATGTCTTACATCTATCATAAAACAAAATAAAAACGTTTCAGTCCCTAAGGACCGAAAAGTGTTATTAATTAGTTAGAAAACTATTTCAGCCACCTCTTTGAAAACATTTCCATCCTAAAGTTATCAAGCAAGGGTTTAGTTAGGAAGAACACATACTGCACTCGGTTCTGTTAACCTTGCTAACACAGCGTTGCAACGTGTTTTGCCACATAACAACATTTCACTGTAGGAAGACCATGGAAAAGCTCAGGTGTGCAGAATATCCACCTCTTAATCTTGCCTTGCAGTCAGAACTTTCCTGACTTGCAACCTGTAACCTGTTAATTGCCTTACCCTCATTTATATGATAAGTGGTTCATTTCCTTTATTGTGATTGAATCCCCTCCCTATATTACGAGAAAACTGGAGCTGCAGAGAGTGCTTGATTGGATTTCATTGCTGTAGGCCATTTCTTAAACAGGTTACAGGTTGACAAACATAGAAGGGGGATCAATATCCATCCTTTGCCTCATTGACAAGCTAATCTTTTCAGTAAACATTTCATCAGTACCTGCCATTTGTATACATACCTGCCTCATGAGGATGGAGAAAGCTCTGCTTTATAAGGTTTAGGTAACTAATAAATGAAAAGACAAGAATATAAATGGGGCAAATCATCGAGATAGCATTTTTAGGAAAATAGCCTTTCATTGCCTGTAGAATGTAACCAAGCACGTTTCCAACCATTCTTAATTTTAATTAGGTTGCATTACACTCAGACCTGGTGTCAGCTTCTGTTTCTGTAACTCAGCTTTTACCACTCTCTCAAAAAGGTCTGCCCCTCAGCCCAAAATCTCCAACCGTGTTACAAATGCTTTTGAAGATCACACTAGCCAGAATTAGAGACATAAAATGAGCCCAGCAAATGTAACAGTGGAACTAAACTGCCCCTTTTCATTTCACAGGGCCTGCCTGCTTTTTGCCTGCTTTTTCAGTCCAGTTTAGATGAGAAGGGCCACCACACTCAAGTAAGTGACATCCTCCTCTTTTATCAGAGATAACAGGACTATTTTGAGTGGGGGTTTAATGAAGCCAAGGCTCTACTAATCACTTAAAACTCATGAGTCACACTCCAAAAGAAAGTAAGAATTATGTTAAGTGTGTTCACAGACATCTTTTTTTGTTTGCTTTTGTGTCACATATTGAAGTCTCCTTCCCCCACAACTATGTGGGCTAGAAATCAGCATTGTCTCTGGCATAAGCAAAGACCAAGATGATCACTATATTTAGGCTTCTCTTAAAGTCCTGCCTATTAGACTTGCAGGGCTGAATGATGAATGCTGCATAAAATGGCAACACCGAATTTTGGTCTAACCTGAGATTGAGCATGAACGTATTCCCTGCAGGCTCTGCAGCGAAGGAAAATGGACAATAAACATGAAACTTCAGGTTAATAAGAAAAGAAAATAATTCTGCTGTTTATTACTTATTTTCAATATCAAAAAAGTAGATATTAGTGTTGCAAGCAGCTTGCAAAGCATGGCAGGCAAGCCTCTTTTACAAGCCTCTTTCCTCTGCTTATAGGATCCAAATCCATTAGTGGCTGTACTAGTGGACTGCAATATTTCCTCTTGTACTGCTGAAATCCAGCTAGGATAAGGATGTACACATGAAAACAGCCCCTTTCCACATAGACAGGTCTTCCTTCATTGCTCCAGCCTCAGCCTTTTCACTAAGGCAGCAGTTGTGCTGGTACAAACTGGCCATTGGTGCACATGCTACTTCATCTAAGCCGCTTCTGATCACAGCTGCAGGACTTGGCATTCCTCTGGCTCTAGACAACAGTAAGGCTTCTAAACGATCTTCATATAGAACTGCCAGTGCATGCTAGGATGGGAGATACCAGTCCTGTGCAGTCATATCAACAGATCTAGGATACTGCACCAATGCAGCTTACAGTGTATATTTGTTCGTTTTGACAGTTTTAATTTGCCATCGTGCCAAGTTCTACAAATCAGGAAAGTCCCTTGCAATAATTTTGGAGACAAACTGTTTCTTCAATTTCTCACTAACTTTCCTGTTTCCTTTCTTCTGTGATGTAAAGAAATTCTGCTAAACCACACAGCAGTATTTACCATCAGATACATTTTGTAGATGGTAGAAAATGTGAAGGTGAAGATTACTCCAGATGTAGCTTCATTGACACCACTGAAGCAACATTACAAATATTTCAGTCCCACAGCTTGCTAGTAAAAATTGAGGTGATAGAACTATTCAGTGCTTGAGGAATGAAAACAGAGAAAAACCGGGGTACTGTAAAGGTCAGGAGAATACACAAACATTTTCTTTTCTTTCCAAGGGGGTCTTTCAACTAGTTTTTTAAAATAAACATTCACTAGTTATAACACACCTCAGATGCCTGTTGTGTCATCTATGTAACTTGAGGAAGAGCAAGTACAAAAGAAGAGCTCATTTAATATTCAACAGTGTGGGAAATGAATGTAACCTATTTCCAGCATCTTAGATGTCCTCTTTTCTTATACCAAGCTGGTCCATGTAGGTCTGAGAACTTCTGTTTTCCAGCCTTTCAAATTAACAGAAAAAGTGGTGTAAGAATACGTCTTTTATTTGATGTGCAGACTAGAACAGACACGTAAAGGGAAAAAATATTCCCATAACCATAGGTTAATTGCTAGTAAATGTTGCTCAAGCAGTCTTAGGTATGTTGATTAATGGTCTCAGTGAGCAGCTGAAAAATAGCTGGGTTGCTGGAAAGATCATTAGCAATTTTAACTCTTAGCTATCGTGATGGGCATAGAGAAACAATTACTAGAGTTTATAATACATTTCACTGAGTACAGTAGCATGCTGAAATGCAAGTTGCAGTGAGGCAGAAACAATCACAGTTTTTCTTGCATTTAATTTTATAGATGTTTACAAGACAGAGAGGGGCAAAAATTTTTTTTCTTCTTTTGCTAAAGCTTTTGGACGCATCCTTCATAAATACTCAGGAGATTTTATACATAAGTGCAAATACTCAGTTCTGGTCATTAATCCTATTCTTTGAAAATGAAGTGAGGCAGAGATGGTGTGTGAAAGGTAGCATGCCAGCAACAGACCCCGGTTTAGCTTGTAAAGGCACAGCAATATTAAACTGTGCCTTGTGACAGCACAAAGCCTGCAGTCCAGAGGCTAAAGAAAAGAATTATGATCTTTCAAGCTGCCTCTGATCTTTCAAGGCTCTGAATACCATAACCTCCCTGAGAGCATCCAGAAGACTATGGTGCTTGTGAGAATTCACGTCAATGTCTTTTCTTACCCAGACTGACTGTAGAGTCTTGTGGTCCTTCAGTGTCTATTGCAGTTTCAGGGAGAGGAAGTCTTACTAGTCAGAAGAGAGGATTTCAAAGCTCGTGTAGATCACTCCAGAGCATTTACACTCCACAAAACCAGGGCAAGGATCTCATCACCAGCCTTTGGATAACTGCCCAACTCCACAAATATGGTCAGAAATTGCCTTGTTCTAACCTAGTCTTCAGAAAAAAAGGAAAGCATCACCTTTAGCCTTACCCTTCTTTGTGGAGCTTCTGCAGTCTAGAGCATGGCTCCATAAACATCTAAAGAACCGCACCCATAAGAATGGTAGAATAAGCAGCTGAGCTAATAAAAAAGAAACTCACCTACATTCATGACAGTGAAAACTACATCATTCAGGTATAAAGCAGTCTCTAGAATTTACGGTCATGTTCCCCAGAATGATGTAGCTGTCTGTGTGGTAGGTGGGGCATATGGGTACACAAGTCTGCCAAAATCAGCTCTACATTATCGAATGCTCTTTTTGATCCTATGGTAGAGTCCTTGACTCAGTTCAGATACAGCTGGGGCATTTCCTCAGTCTACTATAATGCATGAGCCAGACATGCACAGAATGATCCTTTGCAGTATCGCTGATGTTTTTTTCATTCCTCTCATATTTTTGGGGCCACCTTTCACCTTCAACCCTAGAAATTTCTCAATTACTTCTGCCCACTAGATCATGTCTTTACTGAAGAGTAGCGTAGAACGGTGATGCATGCTCATGAACAGTCATCACTGCTTCCTAGACCATTGCCTGGTAGACCCTAGTCTAGTGTAAAATCACCATATAAAGCTTTTACGAAGCATCCATAGTGCTCAGAACTCTCTCTTCCAGCCATTTTTCTGTGCTAGCCCAGATGAACTTGTGCTACCTACCTTCAGAGACTCCATGACCCATATTAGTATTCAAATCCCAGGAGGGGAAAACAAAACAACCCGAACTGCAGGAGAATAAGAATAGCAAAGAGCTGAAGGCTATGTCTAGCTGGTAATGAGACAAGTTCAATTGTAGCAGGATCCCTCACATGGTTTCAAAAAATATGCAACAGGAAATTACAGCCTGAAGGCACTGTGTTCACTAGCAATTCCCAACCAGGAAACGGAGAGAGAGGACAAACCAAAATAATTGAATAAGACTCTGAGCTTTATATGCAAACTCCACACTTGCCAAGGGACATGGGCAAGCAGCCAAAAGGGACATGATGTATCACTAATTATCAAATATAGGAGAGAAATAACCTGCTTGTTAGAGAAAAATATTCATGTAAACCTCTCTCTATATTTTATAATGGAGATGCTCTCATACTGGTAAGGTTCAGTAAAACCGTATTTTCTACAATGTAACTCTGACTGGAGTGAAGCATTTGGTACTGTACCTATGATGGAAGAGCAGTGGGAAATTCTCCGATGCTCCTTACACTGACATAGCTTTTGTATTAATATTTTTAAGAAGAAACACAGCCTATCCACAGCATGGGCACAAAGAATGCAAGGCATTGTAAGATATTTGTTTCCTAGAAGAAACACATGGGATAGAAAGTTGTATACAGTGATATGCCACAATCATAAGGCACATAAACCCTTTTTTGGCAATACCCCACCAATAGGCAACTCATTACTGCAAGGAGTTTCTTCTTTATTTTGCAGAAAGGCTAAGTAAATGTAGGACAGCTAACAAAAGCAGAGACAGGAGGGGAGACAAAGCCATATACTTTCCCTATGTGGCCAGGAAGGACATTGTTTCCTCTCAGATGGGTGCAAGCACAATAGATCAAGACTGCACACAGCCACGTCACTCTGAGGCAGCCTTCCAGCTCTGATTGCCCCTGAATGTGTGGCTACAGAGCTCCTCTTCCATCTTCTTCCACTCCCAACACATTCATAGACACTGGTCAGCACACTTACAGGTATCCAGCACCTTTTCTCTGTGCTCAAAGCAAGTGAGGATATTTAACCATTGAGTCAGTACTACAAAAAACATTGAGAACTGCATCAGCCAGAATGCTTTAATAAATGCAAATTTTCACATCATAAATTTCCTTATTACTTTGTTTTCTGGAATCAATATTTAATGTGAACTTTGGATGCAGGTGGATAAGGCAGCAGCCCTGAAACTGCAGTGTTTGAGGCAGCTGTGGGTAGAGACTCTGGGTAGGGCAATGAAGCTGGTGAAGGGCCTGGAGCACAAGCCTTATGAAAAGCAGCTGACAGAATTAGGATTACTTAGCCAGGAGAAGAGGAAGCTGAGGGGAGACCTTATTGCTCCCTACAACTACATGAAAGGAGGTTGTAGCAAGGTAAGTATTGTTCTCTTCTCCCAAGTATCAAGTGATTAGGAAAAATTTCTTTACGAAAAGAGTGGTGAAGCATTGGACCAGGCTGCCCAGGGCAATAATGGAGTATCCTTTCCTGGAGTTTTTCAGAAAGCCTATAGACATGGCACTCCAGGACATGGTTTAGTAGGCATGATGATGTTGGGCTGATGGTTGGACTAGATGATTTAAGAGGTCTTTTCCAACCTTAATGATTCCACAATTCCATGATTTTATAAATCCCCTTATAGTTCTTATCACTTTACCTCGCTCTATATTTGTATGGGCTCAGCTAAATCCCCTCCAAATTGCATTTTTTGTGAAATTCACTCAGCAAAATATTCATAACACATACAGTCAGAGAATCAGAGAACTTTAGAATCATAGAATTATTTGGGTTGAATGGAACCATGAAGGTCATCTAGTCCAGCTTCCCCCTGCACTGAGCAGGGACATCTTCAACATGATCAGGTTGTTCAGAATCCCATCCAACCTAACCTTGAATGTTTCTAGGGATGGGGCATCTACCACCTCCCTGGGCAACCTGTTCCAATGCTTCACCCTCCTAATTGCAAAGAAAAGATCTTAGAATCATTGAATTATCAAGATTGGAAAAGACCTCTAAGCTAAGATCAAGAAGTCCAACCATAAGCACTACACCACTGTGCCTACTAAACCATATCCCGCAGTGCCACATCTACTTCTTTTAAAAAAAAAACCTCCAGGGCTTTCTAAAAAGTCTGTCCCTGTCTTTCCTATAGCCCCCCTTTAGGCACTAGAAGGAGTCTAACCAGGCCTGTCTTTATTCCACTCGACGCTTCGATTATTTCTAATACAGTCAATAATCGAGCCGTGCGATTAAGAACGATGCTTGGAGCCTAAAGCCAATGTGGCGCAGGTGGCGGGACATGGCAGAAGCTGAGGCCTCTCCCTCAGGGAGGGCGCCGCCGCGGCGGCTCCTCTGCCCGCATTCACGGGGAATGGCGGAGAATGGCGGGGCAAGGCTGCCACCTGCCGCCCGCCCGGTGCCGGATCCCGGGCGGTGGAAAACGCAACACTGCAGTTTCGGGGCTGCTGCCTTATCTGCCTGCAGGTTGCTCAAAGCCTCACTCAGCCTGGCCTTGAACACCTCCAGAGGGGAAGCATCCACAGCTTCTCTGGGCAACCCGTGCCAGGGCCTCACCACCCTCACAGGAAAACATTTCTGCTAATTTTTAATCTAAATCTCCCCTCTTTCAGCTTAAAACCATTCCTGCTTACCCTATCACTGCATTCCCTGACAGAGAGCCCCTCCCCAGCTTTCCTGTAGGCCCTCTTCAGGTACTGGGAGGCTGCTCTAAGATATCCCCAGAGTCTTCTCTTCTTTTGCTTAAGATTTTTGCAGGCAATTACCAGAAAAGACAAATTATGTCTCTGTCAAAAAGTCCAGTTTGAAGCAGAAGTGGTGGAAAGACTCCCCATGAAACAACAATGCCCCCCCAAAATGCAAGTCAGCAGAGTCATTGCCACTGCTCCATCTCCGCCTGCATCCTTCCGTACTCCAGAATGTTGAAATAGCAATATGTTCAATATTCAAGAATAATTTGGACAGTGCCCTCAGACACAGGGTGTGAATGTTGGGGTTGGTCCTGTGCAGGAATAGAAGTTGGACTCGATGATCGTTATGGGTCCCTTCCAACTCAGGTCATGCTGTGATACTGTGACTCTGTTATTTTTCCATCTCCTTTCCAGCATAAACTCCATTAACAATATTTTAAATCTGTGCCTGCCTTAAGGGAGAGAGGGGATATTTAATACCTCGAACCCTTATAGTTGTGAGCCTGCAACGTCCTGGCCCTGGACTTTACAGGCTTTGCAGCCTGAGTATCTTGTGTGGAACCAGAAACTGGCTTTCTCAAATGCTCCAGCTCGCCCTGCTAACTTGACACGAGAGGGCGACAAAGTAGAGGAGAGTGCAACCTTGCAGAGACAGCTGAAGGCAAAAAGGCCTTGCCATCATGATTGTCCCTCCCAAAAATGGGCAATCAACCAGACTTCCCTCCTGATTCATCAGTGAGCATCCCAGGGAAGAGGGATAGGGGAGAGTTCTGGAGTTGTCAGCACAGTAAAGACATGAATCTTTTAGAGCGAGTCCGGAGATAATCAGAGGGCTGGAGCACCTCACATATGAGGACAGGTGGCGAGAGTTGGGGTTGTTCAGTCTGGAGAAGAGAGGGCTCTGGGGAGACCTCATAGTGGTCTTCCAGTACCTGAAGGGGTTACAGGAAAGCTGGAGAGGGGCTCTTTATCAGGGAATGCAGTGATAGGATGAGGGGGAATGGTTTTAAGCTGAAAGAGGGGAGATTCAGATTAGATATTAGGAAGAACACTTTTTTCTGTGAGGGTGGTGAGGCATTGGCACAGTTTGCCCAGAGAAGCTGTGGATGCCCCTCCTCTGGAGGTGTTCAAGGCCAGCTTGGGTAAGGCATTGAGTAACCTGATCTAGCAGGAAGGTGTCCCTACTGGTGACAGGTGGGTTAGAACTAGATGACCTTTAAGGTCTCTTCCAACACAAACTGTTCTATGATTCTGTGATTCTGAAGATCCACAGTCTTACAGTGTATGAATTCTATTCTAGATTTTTATGACCTTTAAGCACAGCTTTGCCCAGATGGACTGCCCCCAGCCATTGTAGTTTAGCAGGCTCTGCATCCTGGTCATGCTTTAATGTACTCTTACTCTCTGCAGATCTCTTTACAGCTTTTCTAGGTTGCTGTTAAGGTCTGAGATCCTCTCTTGAGATAGTCTTTTATTTCATTTAGTCTTGCAAGGTATAGAGGATTGCAGCTGATAATCCTTTTGGGTGCTTTCCAACTTGAAATACTCTATCCTAGTCTGCATGTTGTCCGTGCAATCCATTGCTTGTTCTGTGTTACTTATTTCCAGTTTACCTAGTATAACCAAAAGCCAACTGCATTTCATTGCATCGATGACAAGATTCTTTCAATCCTGTGTCTTGCTCAGTGTCCTTCTAGACAAGCTGGGACAGACAGCTCAGGACAGACAGAGGTATTAAAATTTGAGCAAAAGCAGAGAATGTAAACCTTATTAGAGGTTATAGTAGGAAGGGCCCTGACTGCACAGCTCAAGAAAGTAAACCAGCTTGTAAGAGGAACTTTGCAAGGCAGTTTTGCAGTGGCTGCTAGATCATGCAAGGGTGAAATCACCTAGAAGGCTCTCCTCTTCGTGCAGTAGAGGAACTATGAGATGCATGGGGAGTAGTGCAGCAGAGAGGGGGCTGCTCAGCACCCAGGCTTGATTTTTGGGGCACGTGCGATCACAGGGATGGCACTCCTTCCAGGAGTCAGAACATGCCTCAAATAGGCAGGGAAGGGTAGGCTAATCTCAGGCACTGCCGGAGAGTCTCAGGCCCTCCTTGGCTTTCAGCATTCACTACCTTTCACCGAGGGCTTCCTTAGCAGCTTGAAGCGGCAGATTATTTTCTGGCTTGTGTCTTCAAATTTCACGTTCCTACCATGTAATAATCAAATCAGCCTACACCTGACTTTCTTGTGTCCTCCCCAGAAATGCAGCTTTCTTGGATTTCTAGTGCCAGGTTCAACAAGGGGTGGAAATGGCTTTGGTTCAAATGCTTGCTTTGTGCCATCTCAAGCCCCTTTTCCAGTCTTCTTGGGGTCAAAGAGCCTCCAGCAGAGAAAAGACATGGCACTGATACATACTGCGACCACAAGGCCAGTGGCATTGTTTTTTTGTAATTAACAGAACCAGATGGTCTGGGGCTTTATTCACATTACCGTGTTGTGGGCATTCTAACACAGATCAAACAAATGTCATACTGTGGGGCACCAAAATGGCAGCGAGCACTTTGACATCTTAAAAGCTTTATTTTCTTAAGCTTAAGATGTTCAGTACCTCAGCTGAAGTCATATCTATCTGTTTTTTCAGTCGGCTGCTTGGATATCGTAGGAAGGTAAGAAAGCAGATGCTGAAAAGAGAGTTCAAATTAGCATTAAAATCAGTCACATGGAAAAATATCTTTAAGTACTGAATAAGGTTATCAAAGTCAGATACACCCACAAAAGTTAAAAACATTCTTGTCAAACATGACTTCTCTGTAGTCCACCCAATCAAGTCAACCACGTTCTTGGAGGCAAATCCATCTGAAAAAATAAAGCTGGAGACAAGCTACATATGGAGCTCTGGCTGAGAAAGCTCTTGAACACCTTCTTCTGCTCCAGCATGACAGGAGATAACCTTTCCTTGCCACCTTCCAATCTCCACAACCCTCCAAGATGAAGTGGGGAGCAAAGCAGTACACCTACACCAAGACTTTTAATACAGATGGCTGTTAAGTCAGGTTTCAGTGCACACTTCCCAAAAATCATATGGCTCTGGGTGAGTCACATCAACGTTACCCTTCCCATTGCATTTGGACTCCTACGTATGCCACGGTTTACTGCATAGCCAGAGTTCATATGCAGAAGGCATCAACATTGTGATCTTGGGTCATGAAAATTACATTGACAGGGTTTTTAAAATTGTTGCAATCATACTTACTTGCATTGGATCCCCATGTAGTGGATAAAGGCGCATTCAGTCTATTTGAGTGACCCTGTGCTTCTTCCATGTCTGACTATCTCTGATAGCCTCTCAAAATGCTCTGAAAAGCCTGTGAACTTCACTTGCCGCTATCATTTTAAGTAAAGATAACTACAAGCTTTTGGTTTGTCCTCTATTTACCTATCTTCCCGGTTTTCTCTGACATGAAGAAAAAAACCTAGGTGGCAGCAGAGAAAAATTCTGACTTGACTCACCCAGCTAAGATATATATGGTTTTACAGTAACCATTCAAGGAATTATAGGGCTAACAGCAGCAATGTCATTAGGAACAAAATAGAGTATTTTAATGCTGTTAATTTATTTTACATCAGCTTTTACCTTTACGTCAGTTGCAGCAGGTCTATTTTTCCTAGTAAGTCCTATTCTCATTCCTGGGGATGATAATGCACTGCATATGAAACATTAGCCTATTTGGAGCTGCAACACTTGTCAGCTGAGGGCTGAAGAGGGGAAAGCTCCAAGACTGCACTTACTGAAACACACACGCCTGAGTGGGAGTTGAGTGGGTATTCTTTACTGAGAACACATCAAATGAGAGAGGCAGCAGCAGAAATGAAATGAGATACAAAGCAGGAGTTTGAGAGAGAGAGGTACACCTCTTCAGCTTTGGCTTCAAGTGTTAGCTCACTCTTTGTATAAGGGATGATGCACGATCTGCTGTATGATTTATCATTTCTTGAAAGGTCTCTTGCTTTCCTGGACTAAAATATTTGCTGCTTTTCTTTCGCTCCATGTTGCAAAAGCAATAATGTCATACATTAATACCCTGGAATTAAAAGTTGAAGATTATTCAACAAAGACTCAAGTAGTAACTGCAAAGGCTTGTGTAATTCATATTAAAAAATATTTAATTTTCAGATGTTCATTATGTGTTAAATTCTTGATTACAGCAAAAAGATTGTAACATACAGCATCACAGTAACGTATAATCAACCTTTAACAGTGCAGTTTATTACAACTGTGTAAACAAAAAGTATATTTGTAAGGGTACTCTTCATGAACCAAAGTCTAGCAAACAGAATCTCAGCAGAAGTCAAAAGAAACTTCTGTAAAGAAAGAAACCCCCAAATTGAAGCACAGTACATGAACTTAGCCAAAATGGCCCGAGCTACATTTTGTAAGAGAAAAAAATGCCCTCAAAATTTTTGCTTACTTGCTTTCAAGGAAATCCAATCTGAACTTTTTCAAGGCATCAATCCAGTATGTGAAATATTTTTACTATTATTGAATAAGAACAAAGAGCATGACCATATGAATACCTCCTACATTATTAAAGGAGACAAGGGATGATTTGGGAATGTTACTGTCTGTAAAGCATGACACCTGCAAGAAGATATTCCTTAGGAAATAAAAATAAGTTATTGAGCATTAAAATCCAATGTGCTTAATCAAAGAAACATTTTTGCATGTAAGTATCTCAGAGAAAAAGTAGTATCTTACTTTCCTGTAACAGAAGCAAACTATTTGATTATAAATGTACATACTGTAAACTGTAACATGGGGTTTGAACTTTAAATACACTCATCTCAAATAGATTTTAAATATTAACGTCTAAAATGTAATGCTAGCATTTAAATAATTTTAGTTGTTTTCAAGTCATGTGTTAGTTATAGCTTTTTTGACAGATTCAATTTTCCCAGCAATGTTTTAGTGTTCCACGAAATCTCTTAATAAAAACACGTAGCTCTACATTTTACACATGTACTTTTTATAGGGGAAGTTTTGCATATGTTTCATCTGCAGAGAGAAGGCCCCACAGTAGCAGGAAGTACAGACAGAGCAAAGAAGTTACAGTTATTAAAACATACCGTGAAAACTGGGAGTACATGATATAATTACAAGCTGGTATCTTCAGTTTACAGAAAGCTATAAATTTGCTTGTTTAAAAAAAGACACCCAACATGTGCTTACTCACATGCTGACACACAGTTCATGCAAACTATTAAAAAAAACCCAACTTGGTAAATTTTACCCTTCAGAAATGCTGCATATACTTCATCCTGAAATAGACTGAAGCCCCCTCAGAAACAACAGGGACCTAATGTGTAGATTGACTCAAGCAACAAGTAATTGCTTCCTTTGTAATGAGAGGTGAACAGCAGTATCAAACAGGAAATTCCATTGAATCGTACTTCATTTCAAACACTGTTAAGTCCAAATCCAGGTTCACTTGTCATTAAGCAGTAACACTACCTTTAAAAAAAAAAAGTTATTTTCTTGGAGGAAGGACATTTTCTTCATAATAGCCTGGATTTACTACATTTCCAGCTGGATCATATCTAGCCACCACAAACGTAGAGCCATCGCTAGCAGATGCTTTTCCAACACCCATCTTTTTTGTGCTCTTCCAAACCATTGCTGTGAAGTGACCTGAAGAGAGATAAATGTGCTTTTATTTTAGGTACTAAACCTATAACATTTATTTTAACAATTGAGGGGTAGTGAAAGAAAGAACAATACAAAATTGTTTCTTTCTTTAACAGGAGAATATGCTAAGGGAATGAAACGAAAACTACATCTAGCATTTTGTCTTGAAAAAGCCTAATCTGATCTGGTTCCACACTGCTATTCCCAGCTCCATGTCCTATAGCCAAAAAAGAATACCTCATAAGAGAATCATGAAAGCAGTTGTTTGATGAGTATAGGATATAGAAGTCAATAGAGACATCCTGGTCTTAACTCCCTGCAGTATGAGCAGCAGTTTTGACAGTGACAATTATTGATTTGCTTCAACCATCTCATAGTCCCCCGTGTGTCTGCACGCGCAACTGTTCAAAATAATACTGGGTTTGCGGCTGCTTCTGCCCAGTTGTTAGAGCCACCCCTGTGTCGTGCTACTCTGTCACTTGCTCCCTTTATGCATAGACAAGCCCAATGGGAGACCACCATGATTTTATTTATCTGAAACAAGCTCAGGCATATCTCTTCTTGAGCAGTATTCAAGGAGTAATGTTCTTATGATCATTCAACTCTGGATTGCCAATATGCAGTCTGTGGCTTATCTCCAAATTATATCTGAAGTTATCTCTGTGATTGTAGTGCTATCACTTGGTAGAGGACAAATGCCAGTGTAAGCAATAGCATAGTACATTTAGCAAGACACCTATATGATTCCAATTTAGAATTTCCTATAAATTCACTACCCTTAAAAATAAGTTGCCTTTTAAAAACTTTGGAGTCAGAAGAAAAATATATTAAAAAAAAGCATAAATTTTACTTACTTCCTCATTTCTCAGTTTTCTTCTACCCTTTTGTCCATTTCTACTTAAAAGTATGGGGAAATTCTAATATTTCCCCTTGTATTTTCTTCACAAAATAAAGGTAGTTTTTTTTAAAAAATACTATAACAAGTGGGCTATGAAATTTCTTAAAATAAAAGCTGTGTTGTTAAAGAAACAGAGCCCAACCTGAACTTACCCGTACCAGAAGAAAATCCTGGGTTTTGAAAACTGTAATTCTTTATTTCACTGTACCATCTATCAGCCACATCCTTTCCTGAAAGACAAAAGAAATCTGCTGTGAGTGTGCGTAGCTCTCTTATAGCCTGGCCAGCAAGATCTCCTGTTAATAGCTGGCAAGAACTTCTAGAAACATGGAAAAATTGTCTTTCTACTGAACAGTGTTTTTGAAATGTAGGTAACATGGTAGTACATGTAACTTACCAAATACATTGTTTAGCAATCGCTGTTGATACTCAGTTACTCCATAGTCTGATGTTTTTTGTAAAGCATCTCAAGCCATCAGTGCCATCAATGACTTGAGTTTTGCTCAGCGCAAACACACTCCATCAGTTTGTCCACTTAAGTACCAGAGATGTGCTCAGCTCAAAGCCTACACAGGCAACCCACAAAACTGCTGTCTATTCTGGTAGTTCATCCCATTCAAGGAAGATCTCTGCCACAAGGTGCTCGTCTGGTAAGACAGAGCTGATGAAGAGCACTTTATTATCACAAACAGATCAGGGTACAGAACCATCCACCAATTGTCTGCTGTTAAAAGTTTACACAGTTGAAGTTAGAATAACCTTTGGACAAGAGAGATCTGTGTGGCACAGCATTTGGATTGAGCATAAATCTCTTTAGTCCCCAAAGAAACCATGTGGCAATTTAACACATTAAGTTTACATTTTTTTCTGCCCACAGCCTTCTGTAACTTTCAGCCTGAAGGCAGTGAAGACACATCTCACTCATCTTGGGTGATCACTCCTGTCATTGGGCTTCTACATACAGTTGTCACCAGCTCCTTCCTCTTGGAACGTGTTTGAAAAGACTTCAGTGAGCCTTGCCAGTTTTTCTGAGCAAAAGAGCACAGCAACCTTTTCTACAGGGAGGCCTCACACCTGTGGATGCAGGTCCCCTTACAGCCCCAAGCAAACCAAAGAAAAATGACACTTCTGACATCCTAGTTTTCCATGTTCTTATCAGCATTTAATACATCAAGTTTCTGAGTGCATTTATTTTTACTGGTTATTACTTAGCACTTGAGCCATTGTGGGTGTCCACTCTAACTCAGAGCAGTACAGTCAGACACCTCAAATACCCAACCCTAGGGGCTGCTGCTGTGCGGAATTCATTGTGGAGAGCACTGGCTCACCAAAGGCTTTCACTGACCACAGCTCTATAAGGACTATGTCTATGGCCAGTGATATAGCACTACACATATGTGGGTCTCTAAGGTTGGTATTTGCCAAAGAAATAATCCTTCCTTGTTTTCTGTTGAACAGTTAAAGAACCTGATAGAAAGCAAGAGATTTAAATAATCTGCAGTGGATCCAACGGAACACGCAGGACAGAAGGCAGGAGTTCAGACCAGAACTTGCAGATGCTGTGTACTCAAAAGTCAAATTTTACTTCTTTTCCATTACTGGTTGTTAGGAAATTCTTGTGTCAAACACTGTGGGGGAGAAGGGGGCAGGTTTTTCCCTGAGCTACATCAATAATGAAATTTCTGCGTAGCATTCCAGGAAGCATAACGCAAGCCTAGTTGATTTCATAGTAAGCTGCCAATGCTGTTAAGCCTACCGTCATGAAGAACGCTGGTCCCTGGAGGACTGTTGGCTGCAGATCAGCCATGACTCATATTTTGCTATTTTGTAGCAAAAAGTCTTAACCTTGCACAGTTCTAGAAGTCAGACACTGTGTTAACTTCTTTAAACTTGCATAAGCAACTTAACATAAGCAACTTAAACAGTTGCTTGTGAGTGCAGTCAGCTAGAAGGGTGGCGTTGTTAGCCTGGCATGTTGGCTGTCAGAGTTGTCACTGAAAAGAAAATGCTGAATGAAATGCCACCTCTTGAGAGGTTTGTGAACTGAAAGTACCATAAACTTATCTATGCCACACTGCTTGTTAGGAATGGTGAACCCTTACTAGAGTCAGTTCATATTTTCTACATAAAAAGGTAGCAAAACCTGTCTTGCTTCCCAAAGTAAATGTTTCAGTAATAACAATAGGTTCCTTCCTTCCCTGCTCTCTCTGCGTCAAACAACAAACCACATAGACCTGTTTTACAGCTGAAGTCTGTAACACAAGTAAGTATTTGTTCATTTGTTACTCACACTAAAGCTAAAATAAAGACTGAAAAAAGTGCAAAGTGCAATCTTTATGCAAAACAAGAGGAAAAGATAAGTACACAGTGAAAAAAAACCCTCACAAAACCTAAGCAGATCATCCTGTCCCACCCTAGACTTAAAAGTTATGAAGGACTTAGATGAGTTTGTAGTAAGCTGGGCAGAATAGAAGTACAGAAAGTGACTGCAAACATGTCAGATCTTACAAAACACGTGTTTTATGTGCACAAGTGCTTAAGTGACTATCTTATGTACATAGCATTTTTACAGACGTAGGACTGCATTCCCACTGCTACCAGCCCTTTGTTACCTCTGTTAACAGATCAGTGTGATACAGCTTAAAAAGTATTTCAAGGGAAATTCATCCCTACTGTGTTTACTGTAGCTCTAAGGAGTGTACCTAGCCTCCATGTGACAAGAACTTAAAATCTCCATAATGGAAATATTGCAGGACAGATAGAAATTTTGACAAACACAGTATCTCTTAATTTATTTTTTTTTAATTTAAAGAATACCATTATGTGAAAATTAGGTAATTCTTTAATTCAAGGAAAATGGCAATGAGATTAGGTAATACCTCAATCCTGTACATGAAAGAAAATGAGAACAGTTAGGTAGCACAATTTGTGATGCGTTAATTCCCAGCCTTTGTGGATGAACGTTTCCAACTTATTGCAGCCAGGCAATGAAAGCCTCGAAGCTGATAGCTCTGCTCTGTATTTCACGTGCAGGATCAGGTTATTGTTACACAGCATTGCTGTCATCCTTGAATTAAAGGAGTCATTGCATCATAAGCTGCAAGAAATTAGATGGAATTGTTCCTGGCAGAAGAGAAGATGTACAAAGGTCTAGGCAACTTCTGACTGACTCTGTCTTGAAATCAGATTAAAGAACTGTCCTGGAAGTGAAGGGAATGAATTGTATCTGTCATGTCCCAGGAGGTGAGGGAGTCCTATGTGGAAGTTATTACTTAAGAAGGCAGGTAGATACCTAGGGACTAAGCATACTCTCTTTCCTCTGAAATACTTTTCTATTGATTGTTTTTCCCTTAGGGACCAGTAAACAAGGTGGTGATAGGACATAAGCCAAACCACTGTTGAAAGTGACAGCTGATACACAGGGGACTGACGAAAAACTCTGTTTAGAGCCCAGTTAGGGCCAGGGCCTAGAGAAAACAACCCAAAGAGAGCAACAGCAGAGCACTGAGCCTACCAGCTTTAGCAGCAACTTGCATCCTCAGACTTGGAGGTTCAGAGAACTGACCACAGCATTTCCATTTCAAATTATTACGGAATGAATGATGCAGTTATATTTAGCATCCATTTCCATTTAGCATGCATTTGAATGTTTCATTGAAAACAACTCCCACTCTAAAAAGCTCTCCAAAAACAGGGGTTGGTTGTTGTTCAAAATGCATTTCAATCAGAAGGAAAGCACACAGAAAAGAAATCTCACTCCCACTCCTCTTTCCTGATTATAGCAGAAATGATAGAAGTTCACTTCTATCAAAAAGACACAGATCTGTCCTGCAGTCAGCATTGCAGCTTCTCTTCTGCTGCTCCACTTGCAGAAACAATTAGTAGATTGCTATTTTTTAAAAAAAAATCCTTCCTGTTTGCATTGCTGTAAAACCACATTCACAGTTTCAACACTTTCTCCATGAAAACACAGTTTGACTCCACCCTTCTCCTAACTGACTGACGACCTACTTGGTTAAACTTACCAGATGTTCATTTTGGTACAGGCTGAACCTCACTTTAATGAGTTTCATCAGCACCATGATTCTCTGGACATATCAACATTGCACAAAAACTTGATGCAACAATCCTTGAATTAGTATCCAAGTACACTGCTGCCCAAGACCAGATCCAGCATAGCATAGTCGTGTTTATTTAGTCTTTACCCAAGCTCTGAGCTAGTAACATGGCGACAAGACTGAGGTCAGTCCATACACAGGACTAACAGTCCTGGTGCAAAGTTCTGCTGCTGATAAGACTCTCTGAAGGGTAGGGAGATAAAAAAGGGCCACTGCATGTAAACAAGTGTCAGTACTCTGCCCTGCCCGTGGTCTGCATCTGATCAGTTGTCCTGTTGTCTTATTAAATTTCATTTCTAACGGGGTCTTCCTGAGTGAGGAGCTCTATTCTGCGTAGATGGAGTGAGGCCATGGTTGAGTGCCAACAACTTGTATCAGACCGAGGGTTGCGGGGACCTGGGTGTCTGCAGTGCCAGCAACTGCAGCTCCAGTGCCGGTACAAGTATGTGAGCACTAGCAAAACAGAATCTGGGTTAGAGTAGGTGAAGTGATCTGGGAAGAGTTGTTAGAGGAGTGAATGGCTGCCACAGGGACAAGGGAGCTGCTGCCCGACAGCAAGATTACTGCATGTGCACATGTGTGAGATGCACTGTACCAGTGATGGGAGTGGAACTGCAGGCTCAGGGCTTTGTACATCCATGTGCCAGCAACTGGGGAGACTGGGAACCAGGGGCAGTTACTGGACAGACTGAGTGCCTGAGCTTAGCTGCTGCAGGGATCTACACTGGAATTTTATTTCCATTACTGAAATATATATATATATTATAGCCTATTTAATGCTATAAAAATATAAATGTATATAAATCCATTACTGGAAATATATATTTTAACATCTAATATTATATTATTTTATTTTTATATATTCTAGTAACAGACTTAATCACCATCAGCCACAAATGGGAACAGGATGAGGCCACTGGTGCTGTTCATGTTAATGCTAACTGCCTCTCTCTGTGCTGATCTATGTGGCCACCTGCATATATACACAAGTGCGTGTTGTATATGTGTGTTTGTGTGTGCACACCTGGGAATACACTCCCAGACTCACTACTGGGAATACAAGGCTGTTGCAGCCCTCCTGCTGTATTAGGATCCCTCTAAGATTTAATTTTGCTGGGCCCAGCCTTGCTGTTACTCCTCATACTAAAGAAACTTTAAATCTCCAAGTAATCCCACTAAGTAAGTTGCTAAAAACATTCTAATAAAAATCACATAGGACGTATTTCCGTGCAAGGATGGGCAGCACTACGGTGATCCATTTAAAAACTTGTGCTCCAAACCTCAGAATTTTTCCTCAAATGTTTTTCTAGCTTTGGTTATCACAACCTCCCTTCCACCAGTCTGAGAGGAAAGAAGGTAGAGGTGGATTTAAATTTGTCTCAGAAATAAAATATCTACCTACACTGAAGTCATACGAATGGTTTTAGGAACCAATCCTCTACTTCCAGTGTTCCTCATGCAGGTTGTTATTTTATTTTACTTGATTTTACTTTATTTTATTCAACAGCACCGAATAAGCCTGGTGTTAGACAGCAAGAGATGCATCAAGGCAGGCTCTCAAGTGAGAGCGTGCTCCTCCAGGACTGGGACAGAGGGTAGCTGTGCCACTCTGCCCACTAATTCCAATCTCTAGGCAGACCCACATTCCTCCCATAACAGATTTAGTTGATAACATACAATGAGTTCTCTTATAAACAGTCTAGAGTTCATAAGCTGCAGTGTTTTCACAGCAACACGGCATGTTCTTCATGACCACATCAGCCATCCCAACCAGAATTTAGTCATCCAGGGCTTGCTTTCACCTCCCAACACATGAAAAATGAGACAAGGCACCCTGAGAAGCCTGACATACTAGAGCTGCCAAGGCAGGCTGCAGTCTCTCACATTGGTGTCAGACGATAGCTCACTTATTTGAATACAGACAAAAGAAGTCTGCCACAGAGCAGTTTCTGCAGGACTACAGGGAGGAAACAGCTGTCAACTATTTTTTGGATGACAGGGATAAAGATATTTCCAGCAACAGCTTCAGGCTATGTAACTATAAAATCCTGTATACAATTCAAGGTATTCTTGTACCAACAGAGGGGTCAAACTAGAAGGCTCTTATAGTTGAAAGCCTGAATCTTCTCTGAAACAAGAAATGCATCTCATGACATTATTACAGAGCTCAGTAAGAGCCAAAATAAACAACAGCATCACTTTTGTAGAGAGAATACAGAGTATGCTGAAGATTTATAGAGTTTTTCTTTGTCTGGGAAAGAAACTGAAAAAAACTTTTTGCCTTTGTTAAGTCCTTGAATGGATGCCTTAATACAAATTTCAGCTCCATTGAGCAGGGTACAAATTAACTACCCAAAGGGAACTATATGAGAAAAAGAGGAAGAATGAACCAGTCTCAGAGAAATGAAGACTAAGCCCAGACGAGACAATAATTTTCCTTGAAGGATGAGTTTTCTCATTGTGGTACTGTGAACGATCCTGCTACATAGGAAATGTAAAAGTGTTTTACAGAACAAAATAGGATGTAACTTAGTTTTCTCAGCAAGACATTCAATCTGGCGGATAAAAAAATAGCAACAATATTGCTCAAAACTGGCAAGTTATGTACGAAAACAGTGGCCTGAAGACAATAAATGGGACCTAGAAAAAGACAGGCATACAATTTATGGAAGGATTCATGAGTTTTCTTTCCAGCTCTGTAAATGGGAATTCTGTGACTTTAACCTCAAGGGAAGGAGCATAGGCCATTAACACAAACAAGAAGGAAGAAGTAAGCTCAGTCCGTGAGTCATAGCCACTATGCAAGCTCTGCTGTACATCTGTGTTTTCCCATGCTGCTCTGAAACCTTGCCTCTGACCCCTGCAATGGACAGAATGCCAAATATGAGTAGATCAAATTGTATTTTTCCACCCCAGGTTTTTTTTTCAACATGAAAAAGTACCCATTAGGGACTAGAGTTGGCACTTGCAGAGGAACCGAGCAGCCTTCTGGGGTCTAAAACTCAGTCACTAAATTTCCAGACCATTCAAACAGGGCCTCCAGCCTTCTGACTCCCTAAGGCTGTGCTAGAAATTCCAGGGGTAGATGGGAATAAGGAAAGCAAATGGTCACTTTCAATACATCCCACCTGCTGTCTCAGCAGGCTAAGGCATGAGCCTTGCCCATTGGAGGAGGAAGGAAGGAAGAGCCTGCTGAACATCACTCCGATGGAGGGCACACCACAGGCTGTCAGCCTGGCAAAAATTCAGCTCCTTAGGAATCCAAACTGAAGGTTGCCAGTTACGTGTTACATTTATGGTCAGAAAATACATGGAGCTTTTTGCCTCCAAAAGTGAAGGCATGGATAAAAGCTCAAAACCTGTTTGCTGATAGATCAGAAGAGACTAGATATTTAACATATTAGCCTCTGTCCCTTTGGTGTCCACCCCTATCCCCTAGTTTTTGCCCCCACAAACAGGAAATGCTGTATAGCATGCAATTGCCATTCTTCCACCTTCCTCACCACAACTGGCCTATTGGTCAGCCCTCTCTTTGGCTGGGACAAACCAAGGATAAAGGTGAAGGACGGGGCACTGATGGCTTCCTTCTCTCCTCCCATGGACGTAAAAGTAGCACTCAAGATAGCTTCACAGTAGAGACATATGGAGTAGCCCAGCTGCCAAGTCACAGAATCATAGAATCATAACTTTGGAAGAGACCTCCGAGATCACCGAGTTGAACTGTGCCTGTCCCTAAGGAATTCATCCACTCGCCTTTTAAACACCTCCAGGGATGGTGACTCTACCACCTCCCTGGGCAGCCTGTTCCAATCCCTGACCATCCCTGACCAGTGAAGAAATTCTTCCTAATGTCCAGTCTAAACTTCCCCTGGTGCAACTTGTGGCCATTTCCTCTCGTCCTATCGCTTGTCACTTGTGAGAAGAGACCAGCACCCACCCTGTCACAACCTTCTTTCAGGTAGCTGTAGACAGTGATGAGGTCTCCCCTCAGCCTCCTCTTCTCTAAGCTAAACAACCCTGATTCCCTCAGTCTCTCCTCATAGGCCTTATTCTCCAGCCCCCTCACCAGCCTCGTTGCCCTTCTCTGGACGCGCTCCAGCACTTCAATGTCCTTCTTGTAATGAGGGGCCCAAAACTGAACCCAGCACTCGAGCTGCGGCCTCACCAGTGCTGAGTACAGAGGCACAATCATCTCCCTGCTCGTGCTGGCCACGCTGTGTCTGATACAGGCCAAGATGCCATCGGCCCTCTTGGCCACCTGGGCCACTGCTGGCTCATGTTCAGCCGCGGTCACCAACACCCCCAGGTCCCTCTCTGCCAGGCAGCTCTCCAGCCACTCTTCCCCAAGCCTGTAACGCTGCATGGGGTTGTTGTGACATAAATGGAGGACTCTGCACTTGGCCTTGTTGAACCTCATCCCATCCTACCTCCAGAGGGACGCAGCACACTACCACAGTCTCCTATCCACTCCATCCCTACATGTGCTCCTAGCTCTCAGTACACACAGGTGACTTCATAACGCCATCCTGCCCCCAAGGTGCCTGAGCTGTAGTAGATGTGTTTTCAAAGCAGTGGAAACGCCAGTACTCTTGCAACCAGATGCTGTGAACCCACAAAACGTGAGACAAGCCATTTATGCAGTGTCTGTGAGGCAGGAAGAGAAGAAAGCTTACCTGGTTGGTCATAGGACGCCCATGCTAGGTTTTCTCCACATTTTCCATTAGCAGACTCAGAGCTGTGTTTGAGGACCCTTGTGGTAGCCAATTCTTCTGCATACCTAGGAAAGGAATCCACACATTGAGTAACAGACCACACAGTGAGCAGAGAAGAGGAGGAGCAGAAGAAAGAGGAGGAGATGCAAGAAAAGAATTTTGCTGAAAAATGACAGTTTAGGCCAAGTCAGCTACAAAGCCTTGAAGCCTGGGATTCTTTTAAGCTTGTATAGATCTAGCAGTTAGGCAAAGGGAAGGCACAGAGGTTATTTTTCTTGTCTTTCATGAGCAC
Organism: Neomorphus geoffroyi; assembly: GCA_033558235.1. Lineage (NCBI taxonomy): Eukaryota > Metazoa > Chordata > Aves > Cuculiformes > Neomorphidae > Neomorphus > Neomorphus geoffroyi. The sequence continues at coordinate 18,434,056 of JAUMJM010000002.1, read as the reverse complement.
CTGTGACACTGCTAAGAAGGGCCTTGCAGAAGTCAGAGGGCAGATCTTCCCCCACCATACTCTGCCCAGCATCTGGAAATCCATCAGCCATCCTTAGCTGCAGCTGCTGGTGGAAAGTGAAGTACCTGCACCAATTGCTGCAGATGTCACCTCCTGAAACTTCAAGGCCCCTCATGGGAGAACTTAAATGTTCTTAGTGAGATGGAAAAAAACCCCAACAAAGTGGGGATTCAGTCAAAGCAAGTGTGAAAAAACCTACATTTACAAATGAAACAAAGTCAAGTACAAAACAAGGCCAACGTTCTAGGTGACAGTATGGAAAAGAAGAGGACCACACAGAGAATCTGAGGCAACAATTGTGTACACCAACATAGGGATAAGCAGCATTGTTTCTGTAGAAGCTGATACGTGTGAGACCATGGGAGGTATTTTATTGTCTTACAACAAAGGGATTAAGAAGAACAGCATGTGTAAAACAATTATTCTCTTTCCTCAACATTGGAAAGGCTTCAGTACAGAGACAGTGAAACTGGAAAGACCAATTTTTATTTCTTATGGGACAAGAAGTAGGAGTTAACACACAAAATCATGAAGTCATAGATTTAAAAGTCAATTAACACAAAGCAGTTTTCCCACACTGTGCAGCAGAGTCATCGCCACAGGATGATGCAGACACCAAAGTGCACATGAGTTTAAAAGTGAGAAAGACAGATTTACAGTGTCTGTGTGTGTGTGTGTGAATCCTCAGGGCTTAGTAACAGCAACAAAAAAATGAGGGTACAACCTAATGTTTCATAATTTCCAGGAGAAAACTGTAATTTCAGGGAGAAGATAATGAGGGAAAGATAACCACATTTGTTTCATCCTGCTATTCCTTCCCTAGTCATGAATTACTGGCATCTGCCAGAGACAGGAAATCGGTCCAGCTGAACATTTTGGCCCAAGCTAGTACTTCAGTCATTAGATTCTCATTTCCCTTGGCCCTAATCCTCCCACCAAAACAAAACAAAAAATATTTAGCTACCTCCATTAATTTAGAAATAATGAAAATTTGTCAGTTGTCAGCATGGTAGATCCTGAACTAGAGGATCTCTAGAGGATCCTTCATGCCCTAGATCACTACAGTCCTGTAATTTTTCTGCTCAAGGATTCCTACATCCCAAGCAAGAGGCAAGACTCAAACAAAGTACACATTGCACATGGACAAAGTTGCAAAGGATTTGAGACAAAGGGTGATTAATTCACTCTAGTTCAGGCAGTTGACAGCATGAGATTTGCGTCTGAGATAATCACCCTATGCTTCATTACTATCAGAGGTAAACAGACACCTGCTGAGGCTGACTCATCTCATGCTAAAGCAGAGATCCAATAGTCAGTTCATCTAACATGTCACAATTATTGAAACTGAAAATAGTAGGAAACAGACCGCTTTCAACAGACAGAGAAGCATGTAAAAGTACTCAGAGATACAACAGATATATATATATCAACAAATACATCAGATATACCTGAAGAAAAGGTTAAGTTGTTATTTGAATTTAAAATTTTGCAAAATATGTCTGGACAAATAAGAGATTTCTTATATTTCTTGTCTTCTATTCAGAAAAAAAGATTTCTGGTTCTTGCTATCAACCAGTTTCATCAGTCTCTGAACATGTGTCTTTTAATTCTTACAAGTAACAGACCTCAAGCAAAGGTTTCCTATTGTTATTCATCACAGCAGGGCAAGTCAGCTGAGACCAACTGCGAGGAATTCCAGAAGGACCTAAAAATACTCAGCAAGGTCAACAGCACACTTAGAGATAAATGCGGAGCAATGCATATTTGACAGAATAATCTGAACTATTCATACAAGTTGACTTGTTCAAACCAACTGTAGCACTTTGGAAACATAACAAGTATTATTGACAAGTCAATGAAATTTCTTCCTTGTTGTAAGGCATCATGTAAAACAGAAACAAAAAAACACTTTGAAGAACAGAAGAAAAACCCCAGATTACAAAGGCATGTGGATGAGTCACTGGCATTCCATCTTTTAGAAAACTGTATTCAGTTATCATGGTGCCTACAGAAAAAGAAGTTAAAACATAAAGACAGAATCAGATTTTGCCTGTTGCCAGAAGGCACATCCACATGCCACGTACAAGGTGCATTATACAGTACAATACCTGGTGGAAACTTCTTCTCTACAAGCGTGGGAGCTGGTGCATCTGTGTGACAGCACAGCACCATGCTGGGATAATAAGTCAGGTTCTGGAAAGGCTAAAATCTCTCTGGCTCCCAGCCAACTGGTGCGGAGTAGTCTGCACAGTTACGGTAGAAAGCCTAACAGGAGATGAGATCTCTCATCTGCTGGGATCAAGCTGGCCACTATTTAGCTATTATGGAAAGAAATTTATTTTTTGAATAGTTTAATCAGCATTTACTCCTTCAGGTACCACCTGTGAGGATCAGCCTGAAAAAAATGAACATTTTCAAATCTACTTTGAAAAAAGTTGCTGTAAAGGGAAAGGATATAGTCTTGTCATCGTGCCTACAGCAAAGAGCACAAGCAATACTGGACTCGGTTTTCTGGAAGAAAGACTTAAGCCAGATAGCACGAAGGTGGATCCACTGTACATTAGACTGACAAGAAGTTGTGCAGTGTTCAGCACTGGAGAAGAGGTAAGGTGTTTCTCTTCTAACAGACTAGAGAACAATCATATACTGATTTTGCTTTTGGGGCAGGGAGGTGGAAAACACAATCTGAAATTACTTCCCAATTCCATTGATCTTAGACCAGTCATCACTTCCTACCATGAAAAAGTTCTTTTCTCTCTATTTCAGCAGTAGTGGACATTCTCCTGCAGATGACAACCAATCACCTGACAGAGGTAGAGGTGAAGCCTGTTTTAGTCAACTAGCCTTTGCAGGGGAGACATACCAGTGTAGAAAGATACAGCCAATGTCTGGAAAAGCGTGCAAGAAACATTTATACAGTTATGACCGCAGAAGTGCCCGTGTGACCAGCTGATCCTATGTGATGGAAAAAGGATGACAAGAGTTGTGTAGGGAAACAGAAAGAGTCCCTCTCTTTTTACCCAGTAAATCTTCATTGAATATCAGCTTGTCAAAAGGCAAATATTTTTGCAGTACGCACAGTCAAACCTAACAGATGTGTCACAAATCTCATTAGAGAAAAGAAAGGACTGAACTCACTGTTGGGCTCCTCTGTTTAACTTCTTGCAGAGTTTTAATGGGGGGACTCCGTGTTTCTTCCTGTAGTCATTGTGTGCTTTCAAGACTTCCTCAGCAAATTGTTTGGAAGCTGAAATCACATAAAAAAAAAAAATGGAAAGGTCTGTCAAATATAGACATTAGTGAAGACAGAAAAAGCACACCCTGTAGCTAAGACGCTGGTACAGGCTGGACTGGAGAACAAAAGAATATCACCCTCATTACCTGGGAGTAGGAGGAAATGAATCATTAATGTCCTCCATCCGAGAACTAACTCTAAGAAACACTCCCACTGGGATAGTACAGACTCACTAACAGTGTAAGAAAAAAGTGAGCTTTGTTCCTTTCCTCAATAGCAAGGTGTTTTAAGGTTAGATGCACTGACTTCCATTTTAAGATTTCAGTGCACTGCATCACCACTGCAAAGAAGTCTCAGAGTAAGTCCATTACAAATAGGTCCATTAAGGAGATGCACTAAAAATGCAAATTATTGTCATTGCATGCAAGAACTTTCTGTATTAGTCAAGACACCACCTAAAGAAAACAGAGATACTAAAACGTGTAAAACTATGCAAATACTTTGAAACATGCATCATTCTTTTTATCCATTATGTAGTACAAACTCATAGAAATCTCAAAATGCACCTTTATTTGGCCCAAGACAAACAATTGTTCACAAACAGAAAGTGATAAGTAAAGAAATGACTGCTGGGGAGGATTTTTCCCCACCCTGTGCTAGAGTGTATTCAATAAATATCTGAATTCTGAAGTTACTGCAAAGCTTCAAAAAAGCTTCTGTTGGTACCTTAATAAACTTGGGACTTTTAGCAGCACAAGGCAGAGGACAAGTAACAACTGACAGTGCAATTCATCTTGATGGCAAGCTCATGTTACCTCCTTTTGTGTCTTTGCTGATTTTTTTTCCCCAAGATTCATACACTGATCACCTGTGGAATTTGACGCTTTTAGAGAAATGTGGAAAACAGGATATTGGCACAGTTAGAGAGGTATGGATAGCATCTGCAAAACAGAAAGAGAGTTTTCTCTTTCTCTGTGTTGCTGAAGCTTCTGAACAGGTCAAGACATCTTTGAGTGTTTAATCAATTTTTACCAGGACAAAGGATTCTATTTTTATTAATCATTTATCAGCTTTACTTCTGAATATCCTAGTTAGCATGACTATTATCATTTTCCTTGTAAGATGCTTTTGAAGCCCAAATAGACCTCATGACTAGAAAGTGTTTCCTGTTATTAAGCTTAGCTTTCTCGATTCCCTCTCACTACTCCATCCTAACAACTATAATCAAACATTCTCCCTTTTATTAGCGTGGACACTATCCTGCTGTTTGTAATGATGCGTTTTCTTCCATTGGAGCTGTCAGTTTGCACATACTGCTCTTCTATCTCTTTACTAAGGTTATTACTCAACCCACATTCATACTTTAAGCTGTTCTCAGAGTTCTCTCGTTTCCCCAATAGCTTTTCGGATAATAGGGCAGCCTAAGATAATATCAGTATCCAATGTACATAGAACGTCACTATTGTCTCATGCAATACCTTAAACCTTTTGAAAACAGTCTTAAGTTGGGTTGACATTTTCTAGACCAAAGTGTCATTGTGGACATACATCTAATGTTTTCTCCATCAAGATACTTTTAGGCTAGATTTTCTGGTACAAAATCGTTGGCATAAGACAGCAACAGGAACTCTGTTGAGTGAGATGAAATCTGCCCACCACCTTCCTCCTTTTAGGTTTTCCTTCAGTTTTGTACATCACAAGTTGCATATCATCAAACAAAACTGGTACCTTCATCCGGTTGTTTGAGCACCCACACACCCTTTTGCTGATAAGCCTGTCCCATCACTCTTATTACCATTGCTCCCAGCTCACTGATTCTATCCGGCCAGAGTCCTAAACCGCTCATCTGCTGCATCATGCAGAGTCATGACCTATTTCAAAAACATCTGTCAGGTTACTGAGGAAAGCACGCCTGCAGTCAATTCGCTTAATTTCACTGATGCAGAGGTAAATGCTTCCAGCAGGGAAATTTTAAGACAGCTTGCAGATCAAAGAATTTGAAATACACAGCTCTGGAAACTGCATCATATACTCCAGGCCACCTTTTTTTCTGTACAAGACCATCTTAAAGCTTGTGGTTGTTATCACCTAGACTTAATATCTTATCTGCTTCACATTAAATTGTAGATAAACAATCCAACCTGCAAGCGTGAAAGTTTCTATTCAAATTATTTGCTCTCAATGACAATAACAAATTCAAATTCTAAAAAAAATTTATGTCAACTGAAATACAGGCCTTGTCAATTCTCAGTCCATCCATTAACAGAAGCATTGTATAAGCCAGCTCTGTAATAACATTTTAACTTACAAAGACCAACAAGACATAGGTAAAACTAGGTTTCTTCTATACATGGCAGACACTGCTCTGCCGTCCCTAGAGAACCTCCATCCTCCCTTTCCCTCAAAGTTGGCTGCTACAGAAACACTTATCTACTATGACTCAAGCTCATGTGCTAACCACCTCCCTCTCTGCACAGCTTCTCCCATGCTTGCTGATGTGTAGAGAGGGACGCCCAACTGCCAAATTTATTTCAGATTTGATTTGGAAGACACATTAAGTTTTTCCATTTTACCAATGTTCCATACACTGAGAAGCCAGACATTAGAAGTGAGTGTTAATAGGAGTTTTCAGGCTCCCACTCAAATACGAACAGCTTTCCAAACAGCTTTGGAGACGTACTTTTTTCCCTTCATGCAGGCTGCTTAAGCTGCTAGAAAAAAAAATTATTTCCTGCTGCCAGGAAGTTAGGTTTGGTCATGAATCATTACACAGCTGAATAAGTAAAACAACTAAAGGTATTAGATACAGTTGCTTGCTTCCCATTATTCAGTTATTTACATCTATTTTGGATTCTTCTGGAACACTGACTAAGATAATGATAGCATGTGACAACAAATTTCCAGGCTACGATGCGGTACAGAGCACACCTTACAGTTGTTAAGTTTTTGGACTTACAATTTCACTGATCAACTTTGTGTGACCATGGAAAAGTAAGCAGAGACATCTGTGTTGCCTTTTCCCATCAGATTTGTTTTCCTGAACATTCTCCATTCTCTTGCAGTCTCTAAACAGTGTCTATCCACTCAGTATTTCTCAGGTGAAGAGCTCTTCATGCCTGGATCTTTCCTCCTTCTTCTCTGAACCCTGTCATCTCCTGTTCTGTTACTCCTTTAGATTAGACCCCAAACAGAAGCGAGTTATCTGAATGTGTCTTCCACACTACTAGCTGCTCTGCATCAACTCTGCAGCTGTCAACTGGACCTATCCCACTGGTCCAGCAGAGCTGCAAGATTATGTGGGGAAAGAATAATCGTAAAATATTCCACAAAACACAAACATAAACCCTCATCTACGAAATATGTACACAACAGAAATGCTGTGGGTAGCCCTTATATCAGCACTCAGGATGTACAACATTATACCAGCCATACACTTGACTACCCCACAAAAAAAAAGGCATAATTTCTTATGGTTAGGTACCCACCCCAGTGATTCAAGGAAGAGCACAGTTTCAATTTCTAGAAGTATCATTGTCTTCTCAGTGCTCTCCGTCCTATTGTTCATGGATTAATCTTCGCTAGTAATTTTGTACTTTCCACACATACCAAGTTTTTATATTTTGCCTTCAGATAATTAACATATCATGCAATCAACAAGAAAATATTGGGATTGTGCAGCCTGGAGAAAAGAAGGCTCTGGGGAGACCTTATTGTGGCCTTTCAGTGCTCAAAAGGGACTACTGAGAAACATGCAGACAGAACTTTAGCAGGGCTTGTAGTGATAGGACAAGGGTAATAGTTTTAAACTAAAAAGGTACAGTCAGACTAGATATAAGGAAGAATTTTTTTTTTACGCTGGGGGTTGTGAAACACTGGGATAGGTTACCCAGAGATGTGGTAGATACCCTATCCCTGGAAACATTCAAGGTCAGGTTGGGCAGGTTTCTAAGCAACCTGAATGTGTTGAAGATGTCCCTACACATTGCAGGGGGGAAGTTGGACTAGATGACCTCTAAAAGTCCCTTTCAACCCAAACCATTCCATGGTTCTATGATTCCACAAAAGGGACCTCAATCCCTCTTTGAACCATGTAAGTCTCATGTCTCAGTAGCCCTCAACTCTTCATCCAGTGTGTGCATTACAGGTAAATGGAGATAATGACCCCACCTTTCAATTCTGCCCCAAAATAAATATTTAGAAACATGCTCACATAATGGCTAAAGCAACATATCTCAAGAAAGGTACAAAATACATGTCAAAGGATCTGCTCTTTTGGAAAGAGGTAAACACAAAAACCTGACACCAACAGCCTTGGCATTGTGACTCATATTACCCAAGACATCACCTGTTACTTCCACAATCTTTCCTGCCCAGACAGAAAGAAGCTAAGTGCTAAGATACATGGAGAGAACACAAATGCAAAGTGGACAGAAAACACATAAAGAAGTAACTGGGTCATGGTTTAAACCCTGGGTATAGCTCAGCTTTAATACTGCAAACCCTTCAGTCTCCCTTGACTCGGCAGAATTGCTCTACTCTACTCTGATAAGGAGTATGGAGCATGGAATAAGAATGCAGCAAATACAATTCTTAATATGCTCAACAGACTTGTGAAAAAAATCATTGGAGGCTTCAGGCAACTGAAAAGTAACTCTATCAAGAAGTCCTTTGTTACTGTCCCAGATATTTCAACAAATTTCTCAAAGTATATTAACACACTGGAAACAAACAAAATTCTTGAGTAAAAGACATCCCAGCTTCCAAAGAACACATTTTCATCTAGACCTTTCAAAGAGACCTGACATTTTTGTTACTAAGAATCTTCATTAATAATCTTTATCCTCACTTGAAATGTAATTCCCTGGAAACTAGCCCTACCTGAATATTTCACACTTCAAGAATAACGTTCATGCAATGGAGAAGTAAAGGATATTTAACTGATACGGGAAATGTTAAGAGAACAGTTATGCCTTTACTGCATTTTCATTCTGTACTTTGGTTTGAAGTCACAGACATTCCAGGATGGTCTTATACTGGCTAGCCACCACGTTGTCACAGGGAGTGAATGTTCCATGGTTCCTTCTCCATGTACTGTGCCTGACTGCACTTTATTGCTCCCCACTTGGGACAGTAATGTCTTCAAAAACAGGCCCTTAATGCTATTCCTAAATACGTCATTTGGGAGCATGGATCTGACACTCCAATTCATTAATCACTTCCAGCCATAAAACGTGACCTCCTTCAGAGCTGAACTCCCCGGTTCTCTAACAAAACTGGCTGATTGCTTGGAAATATACAGAAGAAATGAAATCACATCTATATCCTGGAGGGAAGGAAAGATAAAATGATACTATATTCAGAAAGCATTACATACTGGGTGGGGTTTCTTTGTCTTCTTTTACACCTTTGAACCAATAATTCAATAAAGGGGCAACATTTCCATCTGATAAAATAGACATTTCTGGGAGATATGATAATTGTTGGTACCTTATCACAGTATCACAGTATCGTAAGGTTGGAAAAGACCTTTGAGATCATCGAGTCCAACCTATGACCCAACACCTACACCTACTCCCACTTGTCAACTACACCATGGCACTAAGTGCCTCATCCAATTTCTCTTTGAACACCTCCAGGGATGGTGACTCGACCACCTCCCTAAGCAAAGCATTCCAATGAACAACTACCCTTTCAGTGAAGAATTTCTTCCTAATGTCAGTCCTAAACCTCCCCTGGCGAAGCTTGAGACCGTGTCCTCTCGTTCTGTCACTGGTCGCCTGAGAGAAGAGTCCAACTCCTGCCTCACCACAACCTCCCTTTAGGTAGTTGTAGAGAGCAATAAGGTCTCCCCTGAGCTTCCTCTTCTCCAGGCTAAACAACCCCAGCTCCCTCAGTCGCTCCTCGTAGGGCTTGTGCTCCAGCCCCTTCACCATCCTCATTGCTCTCCTCTGGACACACTCCAGCATCTCAACATCCTTCTTAAACTGAGGGGCCCAGAACTGGACACAGTACTCAAGGTGCGGCCTGACCAGTGCCGAGTATAAGGGGATGATAACTTCCCTGGTCCTGCTGGCCACACTGTTCCTGATGCAGGCCAAGATACCATTGGCCTTCTTTGCCACTTGAGCGCACTGCTGGCTCATGTTGAGTTTCCTGTCCACCAGCACTCCCAAGTCCCTTTCCGCCTGACTTCTCTCCAGCCACTTTGTCCCCAGCCTAGAGCTCTGCATGGAGTTGTTGTGTCCAAAGTGTAGGACCCGGCATTTGGACTTGTTAAACGTTATGCTATTGGAGTCAGCCCATCTCTCCAGCCTGTCAAGGTCCCTCTGTAGGGCCCTCCTACCTTCCAGCAGATCGACACTTCCTCCCAGCTTGGTGTCATCTGCGAACTTGCTGATGAAGGACTCGATCCCCTCATCCAGATCATCAATAAAGATATTAAACAGGACCGGGCCCAGCACCGAACCCTGGGGGATGCCACTGGTGACTGGCCGCCAGCTGGATGGGACACCATTCATTACCACCCTTTGGCCTCAGCCATCCAACCAATTCCTAACCCAGCACAGAAACATCCCCTCCCGCCTGAATTAACCTATGACATTATAAAAAGTCAGAAGAGAAAGTATTGCTTATGGGAATGAAAGGAATTAGTGGTTATAATTAGACACAAGTTTGAATGGGAGTAGTTTCTTGAAACATTCTTGTGTTTATCAGGCTGCTCAAAATAGCTTTCCCTTCAGTTCAAGAGATCTCTCTTCAGGGAGGAGATTCTCTGATGTCTTTCATCATTCAGTTTTGCTTGAATTTCTCTTGCACACCTGCTTATTGCTGGAGTGAAATTTAGGAGAACAGTCTGAGTTAATTGAATTTGATGGACAAAATCCTCATTCGTTATCTGGGCTTCCTCTGCAGCAAATAGGCAACCTAATAACCTTGCATTACCTGTGCCATATGACGCAACACACTATTTTCCCCCATATCCAGGTTGAGGCGTATTGCCTGAGAATATGAAGCTGCCGGTGTAATAATGTTTCAATGACATTAGTCATGTCACTATTTGATTGCAAATCCTATTCTTGCTATAATAGACAGTGTTGATTACTTCCTCACTTAAGGCCTTTTATAAAGTATTAGGCAATTGACTGCCCTGATTAAAAAGGAACACCTGGTAAACTGGAAACTGCACGGCTCTGAGAGGCAAAGCCTTTGAAAAAAAAAAGCAACACTAATCAGCAGTCTTGAGCACTACAGAACAAAGTTCTCATTGGAGGCAAGGGTAGTGGGAGAAGTTCTCTGCTTGCAGCCCCTCTCTCCTCCAAACAATCAGGCCAACAAGCCTGTCAACAAGGAGTCACTACACCATACGGTGGTCATCTGGCATAAGGTTGGAACTCATTATATCTACACAAGGCAGTGTTGGGTTTGCATGAAAGACAAGCAAAAGTATTATTTTTATTACTATTCTGCCATGGACAAAGACGAAATACAGTAATCATACCAAACAGACAACCTTTTAAGCAGTTCATGTGTAAGCTGCTAACTCTTCTGAAAAAGCTAAGGAGACCCTCTCATTGGTAAGACCTTGTATACTTAAATCAAACTGCCACACAATTCCTAGGGTACATACACTGTAAAATACAAACCTACAAGTGACCTGTGTGTCTTAGAACTGAACATACAGGAGAATAAAGTGAAGGAACCTTCTCCATTCCTTCTCTTCCTCCCTCCTCAACATCAGACTCGTTTTGAGTTTCTAATTAGAGTAACTTTAAAGAAAATAAGGTGCAATTTTATTCACTAATGAGTAACACAAGAAATCAGAACTTCCCTACTACCAAATCTGAGCTTCAGCCATTAGGTTGTGATTCCACCTTGTAACAATATTTGCATGACAGTAGCATGATACTACACTCTTCAGCAAGTATGAAATCTGCTAAGCACTTTGCAACTCACCTTCATGTCTACAAGTAATGTTTGCTGGTCACTTATTAATATTTTGTATTCTGTCTATTCTTGTGCTCTACGGATGGGCAGCAATAGAGAGATCCTTGTTGGTACCCCGTGCCAAGTTCATTTTACACAGCACTATTAGCTGTCTGGTGCCAACCAAAGACTTTACAAAGTAAAGAATTTGCAAAGAAGAAGAACTGAAGAAAAGTAAAACTATCCCACATCTCCTGGGATACATTCTGCCATTTTATACCTTTATCATTTATGTTCTACCATTCCTTAGGGTATGAGCTTTCACCTCATTTGCTCCAATACCTTCCCACCTTGATTTTCTGCCAAGGCAACGCTCAAAGTATTTTTATATTATGCTCCTCCCTGAGACATGGAAATATGGCCATGAACATTTCTTCTGATCATTGATGTGTAAACTCACCTATCCAGTAATGCAGACCAGGCAGAAGACACAGGAAGCTTTCTTTACCCATATTTACTTTCAATTATATCATCTCATTCTCAGCCTCCTGCTCAACAGGCTAAACACCAGTTCTCATAACTCAAAATCTTGAGTAATGTGGTCTTTATTTCATAGAAACAACAAATAATAGAATTAATTTGGTTGGAATGGACATTTAAAGGTCATCTAGTCCAACCCCCACTGCAGGAGCATCTTCAACATGATCAGGTTGCTCAGAGCCCTGTCCAACCTGTCCTTGCATGTTTCCAGGGATGGTGCACCTACCACCTCTCTGGGCGACCTGTTCCAGTGTTTCACCACCCTCATCCTAAGAAGTTTCTTCCTTATGTCTAGCCTGAATATAATATATATAAAGGATCAAATAGGCATATTGCCCTCACACCATCCCCTGAAAGGCAAAATTCCACCTAAACCCCTAAATCTTTAAACCTCTTGATTTGAATGTTGCTTCTGCAGCTGCTATTGCATATGCATTGGCCCAGTGCTTGGGAGAAAAACTTTGGACTCGGGAGACTGCAATATATGCAAGGAACGTACATGTCTGCCTACACCCTGGGACTGCAGTTCCAAAGGGAAGCCCCTTGCATCTCTCTGGAAAGCCAGTGCCACACCTATAACATTGTGCAAGGAACATCCCGTGCTGTGACCTGCCATGGGGGCTGTTCAGGGGAATATACTCCTCACAGTCATAAGTCCTCATATAGTAGAGCTGTAGAAGCCATAGGAGCTATCAAAGTCTGAACATTAGGAAATATTTTTTCATTGCCCAGAGAGGATGTGGAGTCTCCATACTTGGAGATATTCAAAAGCCAACTGGATATGGTCCTGGGAAACCAGCTCCAGGTGGCCCTGCCTGAGCATGGCAGTTGGACCAGATGACCCCCAGAGGTCACTTCCCACCTCAGCCCTTCTGTGATTCTAAGCAGAGAGGTGTGTTTTAGTAACATGTCTTCACAAGGGAAAATTCAAGAATGGGTCATACCCTACCACAGTTCACCCCAAACCACTAAGGACCAGTTATTAAGAGACTTATTAATTTATTAGTGTGACAAACAAACACATAGGGTATAATTAAATATGTATTCAATAATTTTTTAACATCTGCCTATCAAAAGCTACGATCAGAGCTTTCTCATGGCAAACAGTCCCTCTGCCCCCCATATTTATAACAGGGCACAGAAACTTCAGCAACATAGGCAACACCATTTCAGCTTTGTGACAAACAGATGTACGCGCAAAGACAGCCCTCACAGCCTGTCAGAAAATTGCTCCCAAACACTGCACCTACAAAGGTGGCATGACAAAGCTTCAGAAGGACAGTTAACTTATCACATGATGTAACTCTGCCACAATCATGCTTGAAGCTGAGACCAGGAAAAGGCCACATGATTTCTGTTCAAAGCCGAGATTTGTTCTCATAATTAAGTTCAGTAAACTTAAAATGATATTAATTAATGTTTTAGTGGCCTTAAACATTAGGCCCATATTGTCTTCCTCCATAGCACCCCAAACTACTACCACCTACTCATACCTACTTGCACAGGAGCCAGTCCTGAGCTAGAGTGATTAGCCACCCACTCAGCTGCATCTTACCCCCCTCTGCAGGGCCATCCAGCCCAGCTCTGGCAGAGCTGCTATTCAGACCTTCAAAGACAAGGCAGAAACTTGCTTACATCTGACTGTAAAAACATTACACAGATACGCTCCAGCTAATCTTTCAGAGAACAGCATGGCCTCCCCCAAAATAGTGATCTGAAATAGCCTTCTGGCCTGTTTTGATATGCAATAAATAACAAAGCTTTTAAAATCAAGAGACTCATTTCCTCATACTTTTTGTTCCTGCGTATAGAGCAGCAACAGAACTAAATTCAAATCCAGGCAAGACAGGCACTACCAACCGTACCGATAGAAAACAAATGGTTTAAAAGTTTCTAGTAATAAAAGCTTTCTTCATGCTTAATTTTTTTTTTTTTGAGAAAAATTTCCTGGAGGATTCAGAAAGGAGAGCTGATGGTTTTTAATGTGCAACTGTGTGCCATGGAAAACTTTGGTAGGTGCCTCGCTTACTACAGACCATTACATTCCATCTTACTCTTTGTGAGCCTTCATGCCTGTTTTGGAATTTATCTGCCTTGAGCATGATGAGATAAAGCTACTAATCTAACAGTCAACAGGAGTAACCACAGTTGCATGGGATGGCTGCTGCTTTTTCCTCCTCTTCCCCACCAGAACCCTGATGATTCAATAGACACTTAAAAATTAAGCCCAGAACATTGTTTGCTAAAACCTGATGCCTGCCTGGCAGATTTTTCTCTATATCTGCCATTTACTGAACTTGAACCAAGTGACCAGTGCCTGCTACACACAAAACTTGGAGAAGAGTGAAGCGTGGGGTTTTTAATTGAATTAACTTGATTTTTGAATGCCCCTTTTCCCACCTCCCCTTCAGTTCAGTTGTGGTGTAAAGAGAAACACCTAGTAACTTGTGTTGACCTCAAGTTCTGCAAATGCTTGCTGCTCCCAAACACGAATGCTCAGTTGCTGGCAGTTTAGTCTAATTCATTTGTTCTTTCCTCACTGGTCCTGTAAAACCAGTCAGCATGAAATGTCTTGTCATTTTGGCAGTTTGCGAGTATCACATTTCCCAGAAAGCAAACACCTCTCTAGTACACTTCTGCTTTTGTCATGACCTGCTATGGTTGTCTTTTACCAAGACACTAAAATAAAAGTTGTCACTTCATATCCGTCTAAGATATAGCTCACTCCGCAGAAAACACAACAGTCCTTTTTACTGTGCTCCAAAGATGCATCTGAAGAGTTAAAAACCAGAACATGCTTCTAATGAAGATAAAAACCAGCATGGAAAACAGCACCAGGTTTGGTTCCTGCCTCTCCTCATTTTGTCAAACCCCTTTCCTCGCCCTTACTTTTGTACTGACTCAACAAGGAGTAGAATGGGTAACTCCCAGACCTTTCTCTGCAGTCCCTCCCACATTTGCACAAGAGGAAAAAAAAAAAGAACAGAAAAAGAAAATTAAACACTGCAGAAAGTTAGTTGATAATTACTGAGCCCATCCTGGTCTTTGTCTGATAGCGTCTGCACCCACTAGCCAGAAGAAACATGGCGATTTCCCTGCCATCACCTCTGCCTGTTTTTGGGGGAGGGAGTTGAGCGAGCTCACTTCCCCCACCAGGCAGGGCCAGAGAGGAAGCGGAAGAAATGACACTTCTAGCAGCCTTTGTCTGCCACCATTCCAGCCTTTTCAGGGACTCCCACTGTGCAGCAGAAACCTCTGTGCTCCAGAGCGGAGGAGTGAAACTGGCAGCCAGCTGCTTCCCTGAGCATCACTTGCAGCTGTTCGCATGGATATCCCCTCCGGGGCGAGGGCTGCCCACAGGACTTCAGCCTCCCACCCTGGCCTCTGACTTTGCACAGCTGCAGGGGAATCAGAGCCCAGCCAACACAGCAGTCTCAGCAACAGGGCAACAAAAGCAGCCAGTTCACCGCTGCCTCATTTCCTGAAGAAAATACTTACCCCAGTCTTCCCAGTTCAGGCTCTGCTGGACCCATGGAGAGGGAAGTCTGCACCACCCACTAATCCAAATGCTGTCCAACAAGAGGAGAACCAGTGGCAGAGCAGAGGGGGTCCCTGTTGTTTGGCTTAACTATTTGCAGGAGCTATGGCCATGGAAGGAGTTTTTCTAAACTCGATGAGGGAGTTTCAGTATGAATTTAGTTTTAGCAGACTGCAAGCTTCCAAGGAAGAAAGCTGAGTCAGAGGTACCAACTTTTTCCAACACTTGGCTCTACTCAGTGAAGCAAAACCAGTGCTAAGTCTCTAGCTCTGATACTTGCAAAGAACATTGCTTCAAATAACAGGTATTAACAACACTTACTTAGGGAGCTTTTATAAAAGAACTGCGATTTTCAACACCAGGATTTCTTTGCCTGGGGATACTTGGGCCGCAAGATTGATATACCAAAGATAAAAAGTTAAAGAAACTGAAGACATTTATTCTAAAACTGTGGCCCCAATTTACATGAATCAGAGCATCCTGAAATTTACACCTGCAGGTAATCTCCATCTTAATCTTTCTAATCCAGGAGAGGAGCAAGCATTCTGTTTGATGGTCAGACAGGTCCCAACCTGCTATGTTTCCATACATCCTAGTACAGAAAAAATTGCTCACATCACGTCCTCAAGACTACTACAGCAGAAACATGAGGCATTTTACACAAAACACAGAGGAAGTGGTACTCAAAAAAAATAGCTGCTCACACCCATTCAAAGGCAAACCACATTGAATGATCTCAGACAGGAATTTAAAGACTTCAGTGCATCACTGGAAGGAGCAGATATGATTTCATCAGTAGTCAGGACAGGACCTCAGTTTTATGATTCATCTAAAAATACCACGCGCGGCTCAAATACAGTAACCTGGACTCAGTTTTCCATTGATTTGAAAAAGCATGAAACAAGTGAAAAAACATTTTTAATACATACTTAGATCTTGAGCTCTACTAGTATAACTAGTACTTGCAAACAATACCCTAGCCTTGGCAAAAGCAGTTTCTTGTCTGTTGTTGCTCCTAAATGTGAAACAAACAACTGATGTGCAGTAACAAATGTGGAAGGAAATAAGTAATTGCCTTATGGCTGTATTAGCAATTTGCAAACAGATACTGTGCATATATTAAAATAAGAGGAGATTTTTTAAAACATTTTGGGATTTGGAGGTGCACACTGGAATATCTCTAATGCTTTTGTCCAATTAACTTTGCTAATATAATGTACAGCTACTAGACTTATCTAGTATTTGCATTGTTTATGCTATTAGCAAGAAAGAGCTGAACTTGATACTTCTGAGAAACTGCAGTTATTAAAATTGTTGTAAGGTTATTTATGAAATCCCAATCCACTTGAAAACCTATGCAGCTTCCAGGACATGGGGCCAAACCCACTCACTGGTAGCTATATGGTGCTTCGCCTGGACTGGGTGTCATATCAGTAAGCTCTTTACAGTCACATTTGCAGACAATTCTGATCTCATCTAGGATGCTGACCTTTGAAAAATAGAAAAAGTTAAAAACCTCAATGCACAACACGCTAAGGCCCATTAAAGTGTCACCCCTATAAAGATTTTCCTCAAGGTTCTCTAGAAGAGGCTTATGGTTTTGAGTGAATCAAGTACTACGTTTTGCTGAGCGTGTCCTATAAGTGCTCTTTAGACTCAGGACATACAGACACTATGCCGCCACTGAAATAACATCCTAACCACAAGAACTAAAATAAACCATCCAGTTTCGCGGGCATTTCAGAAGAACAGCACAGATTTTCGCTCATGACTCTATCAGTACAAAGATGGAGAAAGCCCTGGGCACGAGCTCTGTCTTCTTAATGCCTCTGGCTCCTTGCCATCTTCAGAGGAGTTTCCTCCAGCCAAGACTGTCAGAGCAGGGCATGCAGACAGCCAGTGGCGGCGGGGAAAGGACCAACCATGCAGCCAGCAGCAGGGAGAGGCTTCACAAATACACGCACAGCTGAGAGAGAGACATAGGAGCCGAGCAAGGCTGTCCTCAGTTAAACAGTAACCAAACCTTAAATCTGAATCCTCCTGACGGGAAGGATGATAAATGTTTCCCTTCTCAAAGCATCCTGCTGCCTGTCAGCAATGCAGGTAAGTTTTGTCAGACAGCTAGACACAACATAATTTTAAAGCTATAGGGCTTATAATTATTTCATACAGCAAAGCAAAGCTACTACCAGTTACCAAAAGTAAACCGTATATAAAATACCTCTGCACTGTGCAGGTTGAGGAAGGTGGGTCGTTTTTCTTGCTTTTTTAATCTAATCCCATGTCAGAAAGAAAGCTCCTCCCAGGCTATACCATGCGCAAATGAAAGTGGCTTTCTTGCAGGAAAGCCCCTAACGCTTTAGCAATGCTTTCCAACCACAAAACCAGGCACAGACATTGCAAGACAGACTGCCAACTGCACAAAGGCATTTGCTCACCTGATTTTCCCATGATCAAGGGGTGGCGTTTTGTTGTTTTTTTTTTAATTTCACCTGATGCCTCCTCTCTTGACTGAGTTTCGTTGCTAAGTGCCAGGGACAAAGCGCTTACAATTTCAGCTCAACTTCTTCAGTTGCCTGCGACCGCTGCCGGAGAAAATTCAGCAGCATGAATCCGTTACCGCCCCTTCTTCAGCACTGGAGTAAGCCTGCCCATGCCTTATAAGGCATAGGGACACCACTTCTTTCTTCTTAAAAAGATCCTGTTTAGGGTCATGAGCTATTTATCCTCCACAGTAACCAGGCAGCTCCAAAACACCATATGGTTTCACATACCAATTTAGCTTAGTAATTGCGGCTGTCTTCTGATAAGAGGAGGCTGTGAAAAGAAATTTTGCTGACAAATATTTCTGCTGCCACAGCTGGCATAGCCCATGTGGGTAATTCATACAGCTAAGTACTTGTTGAAGTTTTACCCAGTGACTATATAAATTTGAAACAGGCAAATAATAAGACAGTTTGAAGTATAACTATGTTTTATGTCTAAAACAAATCACTTTTCTGCACTGTTATGACATAATCTGTGGAAGGTATTAGTAAAATGCAGCATAAGATTTTGCAGCTTAAACAGGAACTGTGCTGATGATGTGCGTCTGTAAAGAGTAGGATGTGCGTATGCCTCATTTCATCTGTGCAAGCACACTGTGCCACTGTTATCTTCACACTACATCGAAATACCTCAAGCTAATCTGGCAACTATTAACTGCTTCACCTACAATGCACACGATACTTTGATTTAAATTCAGAAGTGCTGAATCTCTTTAAACAATAATTCAGTTACGTATTTCCAGCTTTCATCTTTTCATTATCACAAAATAACAACTGAGGTTAATGCTTCCCAAATTTTTACAATGCTTTTCACAATTTGAAGATCTGTTTGGTTTTGTGCCAAGTCTTCTGGCTCAGCAGGTTTTAACTATCCTTTATCTAACTCTGGAGGCTGAGCTCCATGATGACAAAAGAAAATTCAGAAATAAAAAGATGTTTGGGGTTTTTTTCCCTTTACAATACGTAGCAGCAGCAGATAGTAAAGACAGCACGTCTTCAGCATCACACTGCTCCTCCTGAGGTTGCTTCACTGGCAAGGCTAAAACACACATCCAGAGGGGCACTATACAATTGCTGATGGGATCACTAAGAGGAATGGAGGCAACTGATCACCACTCAGAAGAGGAAACTGCAGGGTCTTAGATCACACTCACCTTCCCTAAGCTGGTAGCAAGGCAGGCAGCAGAAGAGGACGAAGAAGTCAGAGAAGGTGCAGAAGGAAGTATCTTCCCACTCCCTCTACTGTGAGCGGTAGTAGTTGGCTGAGGAGCAGGGTGGAGAGCTGGAGCTGGTCCTATCATAGTCCTTTATCTGGAAGCAAAAGCTACTGTTTTATTTGCTTGCAGGACTGAACAAGCCACGGGCCTGTCTGTGAACTCTAGCCTCTAAAAATGCTAAACTTGAAACACTGGGTTGTACTACTCTTTGGACACACATGAACACTTAGCAGTACCCTGTGCCACCCTATGGCCATGACAAGGAGTAGGAAGGATTTCCAATTTGCATAGTTGGGAATCTCTGGTATTTGATATGTTCACTTATATCCTCTTAGCTGATTGTTGAATTTTATATTGTTAATGTTTTAGATCTTTACAATATTCAGTGGCATTATAAAAGCATCATCCCCTCAGGACCTGGGCTGCTACTAAGAAAACAGCATCAAGATCTTCAAAAGTGAACAGACACCTGCATGCAATTTTCTCAACATCCTGTCCAATCATAAGTCAGAAAAGAGAGTTTCAGGTTTCCCCAACCTGGAAAAAATCCAGTCTTACCAACAGGAAAAAACTGTTGCTTTTTCTGATCAGAAAACTAGGAAATGAAAACCACTGCTCAGACATGAAATGTGGAAAGTATTGGTACAAAGTAAATTAAATGACTCATCAGAGACTGGAAAGCAATGTAAGCTGAGATACACAAAAACAAAAAGGAAGAGGGGAGCTGGGCTTTTTCAGCATTTCAGCATTACCTGATGAAATTTCCACACTAATGTATATTGCTGATCTTACCAGATGGAAATTTGGAGGAAGTATGTATGCTAATAATTATGACTGTAATCAAGTCTTTGAAAATAATGAAAGTGATTTAAATAAAAGCCACTCCTAGGGAAATTTGGAAACTGTAAATCATTCATACCCTTTCACCAGTTTCAGGTAGTACCAAACATACTGATATCTGAGAGGAAATAAATGGGATTTCCCATTTGTGCAATGATGGATTAGAGAACTTTCAAATGCATGCTTTTTTAATTATTGCATGATTCCTTTACACAAAAAAATGCTAGGATGACATTGGTATCATCCAGTAGTGGGCACTGGAAATTTATCTTACAGAAATGCCTTGACATGGCCACATGTGAATCCAGCATTCTGCTTCCTATAGCAAAACTTACTAAACATTCCTGGAAAAGAAGTAAAAAAAACCCAAACAGTGTGGAATGACTGGTTTGTAATTGGTCCATCCTTATCTTAAAAGGAAAACAGAACAAAACCAGCTGGCTAAAAAAAAAACCACTTAACTACTAAAGACTGGTATAATAAATAATATTTCAGGAAATAGATTAGAAGGAAGTGCTTGAATCATAACGATCAGGGAGTCAGAGGTAATTCATCTGCAGTAGAGCTATTTAATCTGCATCCTGAAAATCTGTGGCTAAAATTTTGGCGTCAAACTGAGTATGTGACATTCAGATGACAGAATGCATTCCTCCTTCTACCCTGTCTTCCCTCTCCTCCCACCAAAGCAAATCCTTTTCACCCATCTGCATCAACCCCTTCTCTTTATCTTGATGTGACTGACCCTAACGCTCACAGTCTCATAACCTCTTCTGCTGCTACCATATGTAAACCCATGTCATTCCCTAGATTTGCTTTCCTGTCTCTTCTAGGAGATTGCTGCCCCTCTCGTGAACAGCAGTTTCTCTTAATCGTCCCCCAACCCATCCTGTGCGACTCGTTGTCCACATTGTGATCCACCCTGGGTACCCACAAGCACTCCTGGGGTGCCCCATACATTACCTCAGGGCATGTGGACCCAGCAAGGCCAGTGTGGTAGAACTGGTATTATGAATTTCCAGGCCCAGCTGGGACTGTGCTGCTGCCTGTTGTCTCACAAACCTTGGTCTTCACAGCCATGGGTTGACCGCCTCCTCTATTCCTCCAGTAGCTTTCAACAGCCAGCTGTATATGGTTAAATCCGTGGAAACTCAGGAGTGAACAGATGTCTTTTTGACAGCACAATAAACCCCGGGTAGATCCCAGGTTACCCGTTGTCTTCCTGGAGGTCTGCTGCTACACAGCTGAGTACCCATCCCCATCTAGTGAGGAAATCGCCTAAGCAGGACTCCAGTTCAGCCATGTGTCTGTTGTGAGGGCCCCAGTAGCATCATGGATTTCAGCCTATGGCTTCTGTTCCAGCAGCAGTGCAAGTGATGAAGTAACAACTGGCCAGCTGCTGCGTATGCAGATCCTGAACTGCTTTCAGACAGGTTCAGACACATTTAATAAGGCCTGAGATGAACTTTTTCACATGTGCATGCTCTGATGGGTTCATTTGATGCAAATGCCTGTCATCATTATGTTTTGAATCATTAATTCAGAACATCAGTTGGTATAAATCAGGTACAGTTAGGTGCCTGCATAGACTAGGACAGACATATGACAACACTGTCACACGTAAGCCCTGCCAAGGAAGCGTGTATGCTTCCCAGCACTCAAACACAACAGTAAGCAGTTTCTCTGCAAATCAAACCATGCATACAAAACGTTTGTGAGCAATACTTAATGTAACGAATCTGTTCTCTCCAGAGACTCTTAGCAAGTGACCCTAAAGACCAATAATATTCACACAAATATAAATATATCATATATGAATAACATCATAATCATTGAATGGTTTGGGTTGGAAGGGACCTTAAAGATTATCTAGTTCCAATGCCCCTGACATCAGCAAGGTAACCTTCCGCTTCTGGGCAATCTGTTCCAGTGCCTCACCCCCTTCACAGTAAAAAATTTCTTTCTAATATCTGACCTAAATCTACGATGCACCAGACTATAAATCAATTAGAAAGTTGCATATTGAGGTAAAGTAAAAATGGGGCAAAAATGATGATAGAATATTTGAGAATACTCCTCCTGTCTCAGTTTTGCCAGGTTTTGCTTGTGGGACCCAAACTTGTATTGCCATTCCACCTGTATAGTAGTTTGGGCTGTGTATAAAGCCACAAAAATTCAACTTTAACACAGTTGGAGAAGTCAGTTTTTATTGCGAAGGGTGATATTAATCTCTGCTTTCTATTTTGACCATAACTTTTAGATTCTGAAGAAACTGAAAAGAACTGAGCTGACGAGCAAGAGTACAAAAGCAAGTCTATTCTGCATTTCTCAGCACTGTGCTGTTATCACAAAGCCCTCAGAGAAAACTGCAGACAGTCACTGTAGAGTAGTCATTAACTTTCAAGTCTTCCTACACATCGCAAGATAAAAGTAGCGCATGATTTATCACCAAAACAGTCTTAAGGACTGGATTCAAAGCAAAGGCTTTGGGGACAAAATGTAGGAATACTGTTGTTCAAGGGAGAGTGCGGCACAGTAACTGCCCTCCTCTAGAGAGGCCCAACACTCTCCCCAACTGACGTTCTTCAGGCTCAGTCCTTGATCATCTAAATGTCTGAGAGTACAAGTACGCAAATCTCACCAGAGCAGGGCAGTGAAATGACAACTTCAGCCTCAGGATGTTCCTCAACATGAGCCAAACTATTTGGGTTCTATCTTCAATAAAAAAATAACAGAGAAAACCCCCCAGCATGGTTGTTCTCAGCTACCTCTAAACAGGAGAAAAAAGATATAGCACAACCTTCACAGGAAGTGCCACTTCCCACCTCTGCAAATGCTCAAGGTCCTTCTGCAGCCTGTTATGAAGATGTGGAGCCTCTATTATTCTGTAAGAGGCAGCCTTAAGAGCTCAGCCTTAAGATACAGAGGAGTTAAGCTAAAGAAAGACAGGAGAGGGTACCCTGGAAGGACTTCTTGCTCTAAAAAAATTATTTGAGGATATTCAAAAGGAAGAGTGCTTCTGTCAGTGCTATGTAGTGTTACCTCTCTTCTCCAAGGCTGCAGTGGACTGAACAGTATCTGGTGCATGGTGTTAGGACACTTTAGGAGCTCTCTGCTTCAGCACAGTAGTCCAGGCTGCAGTTAAACACCATTTTTTCAGGACCACTGCTCCATGGCAATGACAAGTCCAATGACAGTCCAAGGGAGCACGAATACACACATGAATCAAACAACTAGGCCAGCTGCTGACCTCCAGTACTGGTATATTCATACATAAACACAAGAATTCCACAACATCTTTGATTTTGCTTTCTTGTGTATAGCTCCGCAATCTGCTACTTTTTATACCAAATCCACACACGCAGTGACCTTTGTTTTAGCAAAACCATCATCCTACTAACTGCAAGCACCTCCTGCTTAACAGCCACATATTTAGCCATTACATTAAAATATCCTTGTAAATGAACAACTTTATGAGTCAAAAAGTAAATTTGAGCAGTTACTCATGAATAAGATCACACAGTTATGATAGGTCCTGAAAACATGAGTTTAAACACTCAGAATACAAGAAAGTGCATCCAATATTGGTAATAACTAGAGAAGAAATAAAGAAAGTAGACAATATGATTGTGGTACCTCTGATTTGCTTCTGCCTTGAATTACTTAGGCAGTCCAGGTTTTCTGATCTCAAAAAGTATACAGCAAAAATGGAAAAAGATCAGAGAAAGGTAATAAGGACGTGGAAGCTTCACAGACAAAACAACAGTGCTTTGAGCAACCTGATCCAGTGGAAGGTGTCCCTGCCCATGGCACGGGGATTGGAACTAAATGATCTTTAAGATTCCTTCCAACCTAAACCATCCTATGATTCTTCAAGCCAAGGGAAGAAATCATGGAAAAGGAAATTGCAGATACTATTTCAAGATGATGAGCAACCCAGATGGCTAATGACTCTTGATTATGTCCTCCAATAATAGAATTAGAGAACATTAAAAGAAGCTTGTGGGAACAAGGTTAAAAAAAATTGATATAGGATGCAGCAGAGAAGGTGCTTTGGCAAAGAGTTTTTATTTTTATGCATATTGGGTTTTGTCCTAGCAGTAGGCATTGCTGAGAAGTGTCTGTCTCCATTCCCTCCCTTCAGGTATTTATACATGCTGATGAGATCCCCTCTGAGCCTTCTCTCCTCCAGGTTCAACAGTCACAGCTCTCTCAGCCTCTCATCATAGGAGAGATGCTCCAGTCCTGTAATTGCGGCCCTGCACTGGACTCACTCCAGTACGTTCAGATCTTTTTTGTACTGGCAAGGCCAGTAAAGACTTATCAGCAAAGATAGGCACAGAAGGCATCGAGTACTTGGGTCTTTTCTGTGTCCTGCGTCACCAGGCCCCCGCTGCATTCAGCAGTGGGCCACATTTTTTCTGGTCTTCCTTGTGCTGTTTACCTACTTGTAGAAGTCTTTCCTGTTGCCCTTCACATCCCTCATCGGATTCAAGTCCAGGATGGCCTTGGCTTTCCTAACCCTACCACTGCAAGATCAAACAGCAGCTCTATCATCCTGCTGGATCACCTGCCTTTGCTTCTATCTCCTGTACACTTCCTTATTATGTCCAAATTCAGTTAAAAGGTCTACGTCTGTTCCTCCATCATCTCCTCTCCTACCTGATCTTTGTTTCACAATTACCCTGCATAAATTTAATTTCCATATAAGCGATGCATTCAGTTCCTCAAATATAAACTCCAGCACCATCACACCTGCATTCATCACACAGCTTTGGTTCAGTCTTTGTACGCCTGAAGAGTGCTGTTTACCACCCTGGGGCTACACCTGTTTCAGCAGATAGTTCAGCACAGCATAGGCAGATTTTTAAGGAGAAACCTGATGTTTAAACTAAATGTTTCACAGGATTACCTCTTGACCTAAGATTAGCTCAAGGCCAGCAGCATGGAATGAATACCCAACAGCAGCTGTAGTGTGTCACATAAACTCCTAGGGCAAGTCTCTGGCTATATTTGATCCAAAAAGAATCCATTTCACACCCAGAGACAGTTCCATGATGCAAACTAATGAGTACTGGAATGGTAACTTTGATGGGCACTAGAATATCATCCAGTCTTACTTTCACTGATCTCTTTCTATTGTTGATTCTGTGTGCTTCTCGTAATTTCATCCAACTCACTTGGCAGAGTCTTGACTTATCTCACCGATACATGCAATGAATTTCCAACAGCACTGCTCATCTACTTTGTTAGCTAAAAACATCATAGTTGATTTCCCTGAGGCACGACTTCTTTGGCATTACTGCGAAATCCATAGGACAACTCGTGGAAAAAGAAGTCCACCAATTAGCATTTCCTTTGGTGCACATCTTTCCAGTGACATCACCGTAAGAAATGGGTCCCACCAGCATGCAGCTTTTCTTGCTTTCTCAGGGCAGCTCCTTGGTGTAGAGGGGTGTCACATCTCGCCCCTGTGTCTGGACATCAGTCCTAGGGCTGCGGCGTTCGGCTTGGCAGGACTGATTTTCAGCCAGAACATTTAAATGGTCTGTCAAACTACCGGCAAGTCCTACTGCTTTCATGAAAGATGCAGTAATGGAGACCTTGACCACACTGTCTTTCCACAGTTGTTCTAGTACAGTTAGAACCCCTCCTAGAACTGTGTACTTGGAAGGAGTGCACCCTGAGACAAAAAAGAAACTGTGAACAAGTAACGGGATTGCACGTGTATATCAGGTCTGATGTGGCACTTCAAACCTCCCAGTTCACGGATCTCACCCTCATCTGTTCATGCTGCTCAAAGCTCTCACCACAAGTTTACACCTTAACATTTGCCCCAGTTTATCTTCTGGCTATGCTATTTTCTGCCTCTTCCATTCCTGCATGAGGCTCTTACCGTTCCTTTTTTTAATTTTCTTTGTTTGCATGAATCAATGTGAACCAACTTTTCCGTCAGTTTGCAGTTATCTGCAAACCTTTTATATTGACTCACGTTCTGAGAAACATTTCAGATGCACCTGTCATACTTATTGCCAGCGCTCAGTTTTAAAATCCTAGGATTGTGGGAATTGCAGCTACTGCTTTTTCTTTTTTAAAAAGTTGATTTCTAGACTTCTTGTTTGTATAGAAACTCCTGACAGTATCACCTGTAAGAAACAGATGGTGATTAATTTATTTTTAAATAATGCAGGCATCAAGCTATTCTCAACAACCCTACAACTTCCAAACAGTGGGAGATAACTCAAAGTAGGGAACCTATTCCTTTCTTCATTGGTGCTCAGCAAGTGTTTCTTTTCTCCATGAATTCTGAATTCTGTCCCTTTGTTTTTTCACTTAGAAACCTGTAACAGAATCCTTGCTAACATTCAGTTCATTTCCTTACCTCTGTCAGCTTATTTATATACTTGTATTTTCAATGTACATTTTTAATGTACTGAAGATCCTGTAGAGATAACACATTTGACTGAAAACACTATATTTTATTACTATTTACATAATTTTAATGTTTTTTCTAAACTAACAGTCCATCAAATAATGCACAGTTCATATTAAAGCTCACAAAAATTAAACAATGGTTCTAGTCTTTCATGTAGATTTTAGACAGGATACTTTGGTTTTCCTTTTGTCTGACTTAATTCAAATCCATTATTTCAGTTTTTCTTTTTCAAACTATGTATCTACAGGTGACTGCATTCTGCCTCATCATGTTGTTCAGTACTGCCCACAAGTACTGCCTTTGGTTTCTATTTTTTCCTTTTTGCATGTTATTTAGCATTTCTAAGATATTGATCAGCATGCATAATGTGAATTCTACTTGCAATGTTTAGCAAAATCACAAAAATTACTATCATTAAAAGTTTGTAAGTAGATAACCTCAAGGAAGAATGCAAAGAAAGTTCTCTAAACGTCAGAGATCAGCTGGAGCCAGAGCCTGTACCACCACCTTTAGGCTGTACTACCACCCATCGGCTTAAAGCAGAATCTACAAAAGCAGTGGAGTGGACAAAGCCACTACTCCACTGTAGTCTGCCACAGTAATCCAGCTCCTACAAGGCTGTGAATCCCAGCAATTCGAGTCTCCTCGTTCCTAATGGATTTAGCTTCAGTGGATGGAGACATTACCAGCCCCGACTATGGAAAAAATATCCTCTTTGACCATAGCTAAATCCACAAGGGATTTTAGCTCGTCAAGGCAGGGCTTCTGTCTGGGTGTACAGGATTTTCTTGGTAGCTGATCCAAGACTAGAATTTTTGTCTATTAAAACTGAGAAAATTTAAAAGTATCATAACTTAAAAATCTTCTTTTTTCCTCCTTGTAAGGGAACATGAAAATATATATCATTTTCAAATGTAAAGTTATCTTCATAGATGTAGATGCAAGTTATCTTGCTCTTTTAATTCTGGGTGGCGTTTCACTCAGGATCACTTTCCAGCTCAGGATCTTAACATTTGGAAACAGTTCCTGTACAGGACAGAAGCCAAATTAACCTTGCTAATAAATTCCTAGTATTGACAGGTAAAAACACTTAACCTTGAAGATTCTTGTAAGCAGAAGCAATTAACTGCTATGGATTTTGAAAACATTATAAACAATAATCCTGTGCATCTTTGATTCTTTAAACATAATTAATTTTATTAGGTCAGATAAAGAATTTAATCTATTTCTTTTCATGTCCATCATTTATGGGCTTTATAGTACCTGCAGTAACATTGCTCAAGAGTGGAACAAAATGTGCAGGTCCAAAAATAAATAGAAATATTGATCTTTATGTGTCAACTTACTTCAGGCATAATTTATCACATAACTAAATATTTAAGTAAGACAGATCATGTTAATTTTTGTCCAGGAGCTATGAAAAATGTGGACCTCTAACATGCAGTGCATCTTCCATATCTTATGAATGGAGCTTTTGTTGTATGTATACATACATACATATATCTTATAGTAAACAGTTATCTTTTGGCAAGCTGCAGCATTAGTTTTGATTCGACTCTTACCTAAAATGTGCCTGACTATAACAACAGAAAAAACTTTCAGCATTACCTCTGCTAGGATAACTTTAAAATATTTGCTTCATGTCACAGAAGAAAAGTAAGATTAGCGTGTAGATTCTGGCTGGTATTAAACATTAGCTCATTTCATACACTCAATAAACAACATTTAGAAGCTCAGCTCATTAAACATAATGTCTTGCTTTACATCAGTTTTACATGAAGAGCTCATCACGTTAAAAACAGGTGATGTAGCACTATTGTTACTGGTTTAATATCTTGGAAACCATGAAAGACAAATATTGTACAGAGAAAGCTACAAGTACAACCTTCTGGATATATGAATATCAGTATCAATGAATGTTGAGATTTAGATTTGGAGCTGGAAAAGAGAGCCTAATTCATAATATAGTTATTACTGGTTTTAACTAATACAAGGTAACAACAGCAGACTGAATAAAAGAATATTCTAGATGTTTCTTTACTGAGTGTGAACACTCATGATTTTTTATGCTATTCCTGCTTAGTGAGACTGATCACGAACAAGGAGACAGCGAAGATAGTACAAATTCAACAACAGAGTGCATGTGTGGATCCTGTCAGTATTAGAAGAATGCCTTACTTCTATAACTTTTCTAGTTTACAGTTCACAGAACTGTGACCTCATTATTCTCTATCATGTATAAAAAAGCCATAATTCTTTGTCTGCATTTTTATTGTATTTCCCTAATAATTCTTTCATGTATCGTTCATTGTTTTCAGTAATTAAAATATTTTGGAGCATTTACAACATAGAACTATACTAGTTTTGGGAACTGCACAATTTTTGTTTGTGGTGTGCTTTGAGGATGCCTTATGTTTTCCATAAAACTGTTCAATACAATTGCCCACTTTAGAATACATGGGGTTTTTTCTCTTATTAATATGAACAACAGTTAGCTGCATAAGCTAGCCGAGATCTTTATTATTTTAATATTTAAAAGTATATCATCTATTTAAAAATGACTGCATTTTAGTTCCATTCACAGAGGGCAAAGTTGTTCTTTGAGCAGTCAATTCAATTTAATTAGACAGCTGTTCTAAAGTTACTTTAAAATTTTCTGTAATGTCAACATGCTTTAGAGTATTTGACTTTAGTCTCAGTGTAACAATAAGTTATAGGTATGTCATTTCATTAGATTTACTGAGGATGGACAAACCTTCAAGGATAATTTATGCATAAACTGCAAGGTAAGATAACTTTTATAAATGCAACTGCTGCTGCAGTGGAACATCTAAATACTGAAATATTTTGGTATTGATGAAAGCAAGGAGTAGGGGTGAGGAGTAGCCCCTCTCTTCCAAGTTAAATGTCTGTTCTTTTCTACACGCTTGCATGTAATTATTTTTCTAGACTCTTAAGTTAAAATTCTCATAAGTTTTATATTAGAAATGTTTTAGGCCCCTACTAATTTTGACTTCACAGTGTTTTTTAAACTAAATATTACATCTGAAATAAAGGAAGTAAAAGTTGCTTCAGATCCCGTTTAGAACCCAGTCCCTGCTGTTGTTGGGAGACGAGCATATGGTTTTGAAAGTGTAATCTATTAATATATAATCCTTGCTCTACAACTGCATATCTTTTCCTGTGCTTGCAACACAAAACAGGTAGGCATGTTGTTTCCCTAATGCATTTCTTATTCCTCTGAAATTTGAATTTTGGATATTTGTAGTGAGTTATATTGGCAATAAAACAGCAGCAGTAAGATTATTGTTCAAAAGAATACAACAATTTATGATTAACGCTTGCTAGATATTACACAAGGCTGTAAGAAAAAGGTCCTCAGAAACAATGGTGCAGTTTCATACTGTCAGGCGAAATGCAAGACCACAACAGAACTTGGATAGTTATTAGTTTATTGACAATATACTCACATGGTGATGAGTGCAGGGAGCGCCAGTAATGGAACAGAGAGTTGTGAGGGAAAAGCGGACAGTTCAGTCAGGTGTCCGATCAAGGCTCAGTACAGGGACGTCCCTGCCTCAACTTTAATACTTCTCATTTTTGACAGCAGGTTATGTATATGTGTGTATATATATATATATATATATATACACACACACACAGACACACACACATATATATAATGCCCACCTGGTTACACATCAAACAATACAATGCTGCAATAATTAAAAGCTCAGGTCACTGTGAACTAATGATCATCAGTGGGGGCAGGATGTTTGCACTGAAACTAGATTACATGCATCAAGCCACGTCCTTGACTCCTCAGTGATCTTCTAAATCCTCCCCTTGTAACTTGTACATCCCAGCGTGGAGCATTTCTCTGTACAAACTGCAGGGATCAGGTTCCAAAACTTGAAGTAGATGATTTTGCAAATATTTTTTCTTTCACCTCAATCAGTACTTTAGGAAGAAACACACACCCACCCACCCCCCCAAAATCCCACTTCCTTGTGGTATAGATACTTACACTTGTAGCAGCACAGATATTTGTGCATTAAAAGATTCATATATGAAAGTATGTTTCATATTATTACCCTATTTTAAAAAAAAACCCAAATACAAACGCATAAGTATTAAGTTCATTCCCTAATACAATCCGAAAACTTATACTGTGTTTTAGGAAGACTTGAAATATTGTACACAAAGATTACCTGAAAACACTGCCTGAAGGAAGACACGGAGAATTGGAATGGCAATATGCCATCAATTATGTTCACAAATGCAGCTATTTTGAGGTTTGCATTTCCTTTGTTCACTTAGGTGTCTCTATTTTGGCTGATTCATATCAATCCCAAAGCAAAAATCATCAATAAGGTGCTTCATTAAGACATGGAAAATAGTCTTCAGTCTTGAAGAGGACTGGAGGTTCATAGAGCGTCTGTTGTGGTCGTGAGGAAGACGATTTCTGCAAATTAGATAAGTTTATTTTTTGCCTACTTAAAAAAGCAAGTTTTAAAACAAAGCCTACAGAGCTAAAATGCAAAATAAGAAAAGTTTTAAAGGCATAATCTCCTTATTCTTGTGAATCATTATTCATAGTGTAGATGGGTCTGGCATATTCTTAACTTTAGTGAAGAAAAGTAGCCTTTGACTTTTGCCATTCTATCACCTGAACAGACTCAACCCTGGTAAGTATACTATGCATCAGGTTTGCAGGAGCCAAACAGGTAATCTTTTCCAGCTGACGGTAGTCATTGTAACCTCCATTCTTCCAAAGCCAAATACCTCTACCTTTCCCGATCCAGCCTTCCTTTGAGTTAACCCTAGCCTGCATTCTTATATAAAATTCTTCATATAGAAACACGTCTAGCAAATGTTTCTTTCGAGAAGGCTGCTGCTCCTGCTAAGCTTCTTCATCAGGTATATGTTAGAATACATTTACTATGACATGTCATTAAAGATAATATAGGAGAAGACTAGAAAAGAATTGTTACACTGTTTATCAGGAACAGTGTGCATGTTTCATATAAATATTGACCATACCGTTGACCATATTTGCTATACCAAATGGCTCCTTTAAAGAGACAACAGCAAGGACCACTACTTACTATTCTGTCAGCCTTCCTGCAAGTAAATAATGCTGCACTGCAACACGGAGCCAGTATACGTTATTGATATATGGTCTGAACTAGAAGGCTTGAAATCAAGACTTCATTCATTAAAAATTCTTTTGGACTCTTCATGAAAAGATTCTGATGAATTACTTTGCAGAGTTCTCAGTCAATTTGTCCACAGAGTTCTTCGGGTACATTTTTGCCTGTCTGGGGTGAGGAAATTAGAGTCTTCACCAATAATAAAGTTAAAAGCATACCAAGTATCTTTAGTATACTTGGATTTTGTAATGCTTTTACAGTACTGAAATGAGGATATAATTAAGCATACCTACAAAACAGCTAAGTGGAATTTTTTTCAATATTCACTTGAGCAGTATATTTGTATTCCATATGAAATAAGTACATAATCTCCTGTTATAAACAAAATTCTTGTTTATGACATTTAAATTATATTTGTCTAACTTTACAATACTGTTAATCTCTCTGAAATGTTTGTTTTGCCATTCAAGTAAGTTGTAATGAAATAAAAAATATAAACAAAGATCAGATCTATAAATAGTGGATATTATCAGTGTTCTCTGTGTCAGAAATTTTGCCAAATGTAATCCTTGAAATAAAAGTTGAGTTTTTAAAAATTATGTCCTATCCTGTACTGCCCTGTGACAAAACACCTTGCAAGCAAGAGAAACTAAGTTCACAGGTATTCTGCAACTCATTACACCCATTTAAAAGGTGCTATATTGGCACATGCACAAGAAGGGGCTAATTTCAAGCCAGTGAGGAAATCCACAGGCAGGCACAGTACCCAGAGTTGTGGGTACACATACACGATTAGCTATTTTTGCAGTTGCTTAGCAGACATTTTTACCTTTTGAGAGAGTCTACATCCTTAGTGATATTATAAGTCTTACAGTACTGTACTTTACACTGCCTGGTATTCACAAGGGAAGAATTTGGGGAAAAATCTGAGATTACAAATTCACAGTTCAAAAGAAATACAAAATACACCCTTGGTGTAAGGGAGCAGATACATTTACATGGGAAGAGAGTGAAGGGACTTGACTAAATTAAAATTGTATCAAGAAAACAAAACTACAGCTACAGGGAAAATCATGAGGTTGGCATAGCCTTCTTTTCCAAAGGGCTGATGTATCAAGTGAGCTTACTATATGGTATGCATGAGGAATAACCTCTGTAGGAATTTTCATTCAGACATGCTTGTGTTTACTAGTGAAAAGAGATATTTTATACTGCAATTCTTCGTACCACTGCAAAACAGTGACCCACCTTTCAGTTAATCAATTAATACCAACCAGTAAATTCTGAGAGTTCATTTTATTGCTATCTATACTCAAACTAAGAAACTACCAGATATGCCAGGTTCAGCTTGCTGTCACTTTCAAATACTTTCCACGTTATTAATTGTGAAAAAAATGCAAAGCTCACAAACTGTTCCCACGCAACACTAAAAAAGCACTTTAAATAGCAGCTTTCCTTCAAAAAGAAAAAAGTGACATCATTCTAAACCTCAACACCAAAGAAAATGAGTGAATGCGAAGTTAACTGAAAGACTACATAGAAAATAGCAGTGAGGAACCGGTTTCCTGAACTGAGTCTCAACCAAGACAACACATTCTTTTCAAATCTATTTTTCCCTGCTGCCACACACCCTTACAATACATATGAATACAAATGCTTCAACAGTTATAGCCATCCTCCTCTGCATACCTACTTTATTTTAGTATTTTCACCAGTTTAATGATACAGAAACCTGAGCTAACACAGGATGGATACAGGGAAAGATAAAGAATCTAGGAGCCAACAAGTTGTAAAGAGGAGTACTTATAAATAGTGTATAGTGCAGGTCACGCCAAGCACCATCAGGTGCACATAGCACCGTGTTTTAAGGCTAGGTATGGCATCTACTTGAAGTACACTAAAGGGAGCACTTCAAGTCTTCTCTATAGGAACAGTCCATATGAAGTAACAAAGAAAAGTAGTGAAAACTGCATCCTTAAGAAAGTTTAACAAGGTGCTTACACTATTGCTGAACAAGCTATTAAAACCTCTTTATTTTAAAAATGCTATGCAGTGTAGCTTTTATTTCCCTTTTTGGTAACATTTCTGCAGAGATCATATTAATGCAGTAACATACTTCAAGAGCGTTGCCTACACAGGCTTTTCCTGCTCGCTTTCCATACCCATCTGGGATGCTTTAATAAAGGCTTGTTCCCTAGATACTTGTTTGTGCCTGTCATGTTCCCTTCTTCACTTTCTCCAACAAAGTCTTGTAAGAATTTGTGATTTTTTTAGTTTGGGTATTTTTAGATGAGGTCTGAGAACTTTGCAAAAATCCTAATACAGTAGACAAGTTAAATTCAGATATGTGTGTACAAACAATTATTTTAATTATCCACACTGGTAAGCAGAGCAACTAAGCTCGTCACATGATAACAAAAGCTTACTTACATTAAGGAAGGACGGAATGCTGATTGTGTGCAAGATTTTCTTGAATGTGCTCGGAAAAGCTCCAAAGTCTGTTTCTGCCTTTACAACCCGTTCTTCCAGTCCAGCTACGCTATTTCCAATCATCTTCACAAAAGCCTAGTGAGGAAAAAAAATAACAAAAGAAATCACAACTTTTTCACTAACAAATGAAAACAAGATTATGTATTGCATGACACTGATGAAATTTCCATTACTTAA
This sequence comes from Neomorphus geoffroyi, assembly GCA_033558235.1. NCBI lineage: Eukaryota > Metazoa > Chordata > Aves > Cuculiformes > Neomorphidae > Neomorphus > Neomorphus geoffroyi. The sequence continues at coordinate 18,399,904 of JAUMJM010000002.1, read as the reverse complement.
ATGAGGAGTCAAAACCTCCATGCTCTATTTCCCTTCCACCTACGAGTTCATTTTATTGCTAAAAATTACTTAATCAGAGAATCATGGAACGGTTTAAGTTGGAAACTACCTTAAAGACCATCTAGTTCCAGCCCTCCAACCATGGGGGACTGACACTTAAGCTACTTAAAAGGCTGCAAAAGCAAGTTAAATCTAATAAAACAATCAGTCTTTCTTTTCCTACTTGCCTTTCAGACAACTAATTTAGACTTCTTTAAATTTAGACTTCTACGTGTCTTTCTACTAGAAGTGGGACCGTTTTTCAAGATTTACCAAGGACCAATAGACATCTCACTCTACTAGTCTCCAAATAGCTCCCAAGACAATGACTTTGAAAGTTACTTAAAAAACAAAACAACCAACCTAAACAAAAAAAACAAGAAAAAGTAGTACCATTGCTTTTCGAAAAACAGATGCCTGTCTTGCTTTAAGCAGTAAATTAAAAAAACATATTTTTTTAAAAAAGGCATTTTATTTTAGAATGTCCACAGTCTCTACAAATTCTTAATAAATTGTACTCTCTTTATTAACCCTGAAATACTGAAACCAGATTGGACAAGGAGAGCAAAACAGATCTGAACCCACTCTACATGCATGTATGCACACACACACAACTATGGCACACTGTTGATTCCTTCCGCTGTTAAGAAGTGGAATACATCTAGAAGATACCAAATACATACCTCTAGTTTGTCAATCTTCCTGTATATCTGTCTCATTTCTGTAGCTTTTGTGTAAATTTCAGGTATACTCTCATTGACAACTTGAGAGGAATCACTTCGAATCTGAAGAATATTCAAAGAAATTACACCAAAATCAGTGAATAAAACAAAATGGTTAGTAGATTTCATTCTGGAAACTCGAGCTGTGCTCTAACTAACAGATTAAAACTCATAGTTTAAAAATATCACATTAGCATTAGGATAAAAATACTAGGTTAAAACTAATAAGCTAGGTTCTTCGTATAGTTAGTAAACGTCTTTGAAAATTTATTTTGCATAGGCAAATATTTTCCTTCATAGTTATATTAAAAATAGGCTGCTACATCCTTATCAGAATTAAGAGACGAGACATTTCCCAAGACATAGTACAGAACCAAATACATTTAACAAAAATTTTGACTTAAAATTCACTACTTGTACATTTCCTCAACTTTGCTAAAAAAAAAAAAAAAAAAAAAAAAAAAAAAAGGCAGGCCCACAAAAGCTTGATTTATTGGCATAAAAAGAAGAAATACAGTAAAGCTCCCCTAGAGCAGTGCAGGAGAATCACATGTACTATGATTTAAAATGCGCCTGTATATCAGTGGTGAGCTTATGGGAACTTTCAATTCAGTTCCCCCTCACTGCAAAAGTGAAAACAAAGTTGAGTTGCCTTTCTAATGAAAGGGTAAGAAAGGGTCCCCTAAAGACAAATCTAGCTTGGATAATTGGCAACTCTGATTAGATAATTTGATTACAAAAACCACAGGGGGATGTCTTCATGTGTTTTAAAGGAGAAGCAGAATATTGTATTGTTCTTTTAAATATCTGTCACTGCACAATTCAAAACAGGATCTATGTGTGTACATGGACAGATCATGAATTATAGAATGGTTTGGGTCAAAAAGTACCTTAAAATTCATTGAGTTCCAGCTCACCTGCCATGGGCAGGAACACTTTCCACTAGATCAGGCTGCTCAGATATACAATTATGTAAATATGCAGTTAGACAGCTATATGGGCACATTTTGCTCCAACATGAAAGTTCAGTAGTTTTTATCCCTGACTTATCTAATTATCAGAATAAGTTTTCTACTTATAAAATGTGTTTTCACATTGAAACCTGCTCAGATCCAAGGCTGCTTCCTACCTCTGTCTCACTGAAAAACTCAAGAACATATTAAACAGCATTCTGGCTTCAAAACCACCACTACAAGCAAGTTACACATACCATGTCCAGCATTCCCACAAATTCATCCACTCTGGTCAGCAAATCTTCAAGACTTTTGTCTAAGCTGTCTATCTGCAAAACAGAAATACTTCAAAAGGACTTGGAAACACAGAAGAAACACCCAGACTCTGTCAAACAAAACCTCTGAGACCAGACATGAGCCAGGCTGATACCAGCTCAAGGAAAACCCTTCTGCTTTATGCCTCTGGGCCGTGTTAGGTGCTTGTGACCAGACCCACAGCTACATAGAATGGTTTGGTTTGGAAGGAACTTTAAAGATCACCTAGTTCCAACCCCTCTGCCAGGCTGCTCCAGCCCTCCAGCCCAGGCTGCTCAAGGCCCCATCCAACCCGGCCTTGAACATCTTCCAGGGAGGGGGCATCCACAGCTTCCCTGGGCAACCTGTGCCAGTGGAATTTCTTCCTAATGCCTAATCTAAATCTTCCCCCTTCCAATTTAAAGCCATTCCCCCTTGTCCTATCACTACTTGCCCTTGTTAAGAAGTCCCTCCCCAACTTTCCCGTAGCCCCTTCAGGTACTGGAAGGCCACTATGAGGTCTCCCTGGAGCCTTCTCTTCTCCAGGCTGAACAACCCCAGCTCTCCCAGCCTGTCCTCACACCAGAGGTGTTCCAGCCCTCTGATTATCTTCGGGGCCTTCTCTAGACCTGTTCCAACAGTTCCATTTCCTTCTTATGTAGGGAATCCTATAACTGGACACAATAGTGCAGGTGGGGTCTCACGAGTGCGGCGTAGACAAGGGAGAATCGCCTCCCTCGACCTGCTGGCCACACATAGAATAGTTCGTAACAGAAGAGACCTTGAAGATCATCTGGTTCCAACTCCCCTGCCACAGTCAGGGACACCTCCCACTGGTTCAGGTTGCTAAAAGCCCCATCCAACCTGGTCTTGAACGCACCTCCTCTCGCTCAAAAGGACAGTAGTGGGTGCACCCCTCCTTGGGGCTGTGAGCAACCTGATCCAGTGGGAGGTGCCCCTGCCCGTGGTAGGAGGGTTGGAACCGGATTACCTTCAAGATCCCTTCCGACTCAAACCATTCTATGAGTCTGCAGCCCTGCCACCACCACCCCTCTCCCCAGCCACCCGTGTCCCCGCTCCCGCCCCCCAGCACCTCCTCGCTGAAGAGGCTTCGGTCGGCGAGCAGGTAGGAGGAAAAGGCGGCGGCGGTGGCGCTCAGCGACGCCTCCCAGGCGTTCTCCTCCTCCTCCTCCTCCTGCTGCGGCTCCCCCAGGCCGGACGCGCTGCTGTGGCTCTGGGACACGTTCCCGCTGTCCGCGCTGGGCAGGTCGGCTCCAGCACCCTGGTCACCCGGCCCTGCAGCGGCTGCCATGCTCCTGCTCCTGCTGTCGCTCCTCCTCCTCCTCGAGCTGAAGCTGCTACTGTCGCTCTTCCTCCCGCTTCTGCTCCTCCCGCTGCTGCTGCTGCTGTTTCTCCTCCGCCCCTTCCTCCTCCTCCTGCTCTGGCTGCACCGCCCCCTCCTGCGGCTGCACCCGCCCCGCTGTTCCCGCGGCTGCACCGCCCCCCCACACACCCGCTGTTCCCGCTCCCGGGTGCCCACCCCCGCCGCTCACGCGCGGGGGCCGGGGCCGGCGCACGCGCACGCCGGATAGGGCGGGGAGCGGGGCGGGTGGCACCGCCTCCTCGTTCCGGGAGAGAGGAAGGAGGCCGGTCTTAAAAAAACAATTAGCATAAAACCCACCTCAGTGATCAACGCGGCAGATGCGAAAATAGACCCATTTTGCTGGCAATGTGCGCTCGCAGCCCAGAAGGCCAAGCGTATCGCGGCTGCATCAGAAGTGTGGCCAGCAGGGTCTGTTAGAAGAGGTCACAAAGAGGATCGGAGGGCTGGATGCCACATGAGCACAGGCTGAGAGAGCGGGGGTTGTTCAGCCTGGAGAAGAGAAGGCTCCGGGCAGAACTTGTAGCACAGCTCCTGTACCTGAAGGGGCTACAGGAAAGCTCGAGAAGGACTTTTTACAAGGGCAGGTAGTGATAGGATGAGGGGAATGGCTTTAAACTGTAAGGGGAAGATTTAGATTAGATGTTAGGAAGAAATTCTTCACACTGAGGGCAGGTAGGCCCTGGCACAGGTTGCCCAGGAAAGCTGTGGATGCCCCCTCCGTGGAAGTGTTCAAGGCCAGATTGGATGGGGCTTTGAGCAACCTGATTTAGCGGAAGGTATCCCAGCCCATGGCAGGGGGGTAGGAACTGGGTGATCTTTTTTTTTTTCTAGTTGATGGAAAGAAGTGCAAAAAAAGTTATTAAAAGTTATTTTGCAAAGTGTTTGCCCAAAACTGATACACAACTACTTCAATTACAAGCTGAGAACAGTGGAGTCCTGGGTACAACACTTTCACACTGATGTGTGAAATGCAACTCAAGTTTCTTACCTCCCAAGATGAGTGTGGGTATTTTGTACTAACACATTTTATTTGGACAGTCACTGAGTGATATCCCAGCAAAGGTCTGCACAGCGTAGCAGCATGTCACTAAGCCAGAGGTATTGCAGGCTTCTTCTAAGGAGCCAGAACTACCCCCAGCTCCTCAAGGAAGATGGCAAGGCTAGTTTCAAATCTCCCATCACGAGTGTAGCACACTTCTTGGCTCCCATGGAAATCAGTGTAACAGTACCCCCTTCACTAAAGGCAGTATTGGGAAGAAACATTATGGAAAGAAACTTATCACTACTGACCAGAGGAATCAAACTACTGAAAGATTACATAGTTGAAGAGTCCTCAAAAACAGGTTATTTTGCCTCCACAAGGAAGTAATCGATTTCCACAGAAGTGCTCAAGATAGGGGAAAGGATGTAGCGTAGAAGTAAGACAGTGCACATTTTATTGCAGACAGGTCACATTTTCATCAGTTAAATAAGGTAAAATGAGTAACTTCAGCCAGACAAATCCACTTATTCATAAAAGTAGTCTTATTTAAGGTGTAACAGTATTTTCCTGATAAGATGGTCTGATTGACTGAAGCACATCCAGCTATTCATTTTTTTTACTGCACCAATAATTAGATTTTTTTTCAAAAAATGAAAACCTTTGGTAAAGTACAAACACAGTTTTAAGATGAACAGGATCAATGTTCTATTCTTGCTGTGCTGGGAAAAGTAAGTACAGCTCCATAACTGCTGTGATACCTAGAAGAGGTTTAATTACAGTAAGTGAAAGAATTTTAAAATAAACTTTTAAAGTAAATCTAAAAGAAACATACTAACGTCCCAAACACATTTAACAATGAGCAGAAGACTGGTTGTTCCACAGGTATTCTAAATTAAAGACAATGAATTAGTCAACACATTCTTTGTCCAGCCATTACAGATTCCAAAACGGAATGTAATTTTTTCAAACCAAGACTTCTGAATTTTCATATGCATACAATATTTAAGAAATGTCTATTCCACCATATAAAAAAGCTTTAATGTACTACAAAGTTAAAAACAAAGAGAAAATGGCACAAGCTAAAAGTAGAAAAATACATTGTAAGACATTTATATTCTGTTCCTTACATTGATCGAGATATAACAAAATATTTTAGATTAGACCACTTCCATGAATTCATGGCATTTTCAGAAGCAGACAGTTATTGACTCAACAGTCACTGGTTACCCACTAGCCAGCATCCAGCAAAGGTGTCTGATCATCGCAAACATCCAGGATAGTTTTAAGTTAGTAGAAATCCTGTGTGGACATTAAGCTTTAGGATTACTAGAAGAGCCCAAAAATACCAGAACTATTCTAAGTTAGGTTTGACAGTCAGTTAGCATCCCTCCTCTGTATAGCAAGCAGCCAATCTTTTGTAAGGAATCACTGTGTGGATTTAGGTTGCCCGAAAGGTACAGCAAGGATCTGTGTGAACTCTGAAGTGGACAGTCCTAGCACACTCTTCCACTTTTGTTGCCTTCTCGTTTGCATCCCTAAAATTCACATAAACCATGATACTGAAAAAAACAGAGATGATGGGAAAAAAATTGAAAAAGAGGTATTATCTAATAAATATCAAAAAAGAACACATTTACACACAATGGTGTTAAGCCCTTATTGTCATGTTTTTCTTGCCCCCTGCATGCATGCATACCCGTGCTACAGGCAGGGCTGCCTCTGACCAGCGGGTGGTGCTGGTCTCACAGCAATAACAGCAACATCCTCCAACATCGCCTTCTTCGGCTTTTAAAAACGTATATACATACAGTTTTCTTTGGAAAATGTATTTGCAGCATCTCCCTAACGTTGTTACCACTAAAGTAGGAAACGGCTGCTTTTATAGAGTTTGTCTGGATTAGACACGAGATTGTAAATATGGTGTAAACAAGTTAGTGGATGGTCTGTATGTAATAGTAGAAGATCGAGTTGCTATTAAAAAGCACTATCTTTAAACTGGTAGTAGAAGATAACCAGATCCCACTTCAAATAGACATGTCTGTTACTATTAAAATCTAATTCATATACATGCATGTATAAATACATCCACCCATGCATTCAAACCCACGTATATAGTACTGCCATTGGTATCCTATAAGATTGCTTAGATCTATACCAACTAAAACAAATTTGTGTTCTCACTTTAGGAGTGGGACATAAACCAGGTTTTACACTCTGGCTTTCTCCTGATAAATTCTGCAGTGCGTGGCAGTTTTGTGTCTAACTCCAGATGCCATGTTTCCTAGAAAGCAACAATTATCTGCACCTGTGAGGTCTATGAGAAATCAGCTCTCTGTTTTGTGCATAACATGTTGCAAGAGTCAATTGTCCCGATTGGCACTTAAGACTGAAAGGAGAGTTACAGGAGTTGCTACTAAAGTGTGATGACTGTTCCATCCTCCTCGATACCTCCTCTGGGGATAACAAGACTGTGTCTGGGATCAGTTTTTAAGGAACTGAGTAATTTGTGGATGTTGCCGTTGCTTTCTCGGCCAGAGTTGTTGTTGAGCACCAGGTCCCTTTGAAGTCTGTGACTAAGGCTGCTGCCATTGATTCGAGAGAGGCTACTGGAAGTAAGGCTGTGCAGTTTAGGAATGTGCTGTGGCTCGAGACCACCCTCGATGACAATGTCAGCCTCTTCGTCACTCTCCATTTCATCAGGGTGGAAGTTCTGCAGCACGTGGGATGTAGGCAAGCTATGGTGACTAGCAGTGCTATCTGTAGACTGGCCAGAGCTACCAGACATCCTACTGCTTCGAATAATATTGTTCCTCTGGTTTGCTGGCTTGACCGTGATAATAAGATTATGACTGTTGGCAATCATCATGTCTGTGACTTGGTCAAGAGTCTTTCCTGCTACTTCAATGCCATTAACTTCCAGGACTTCATCATTCACAGCCAGCAAGCCTGTGCTCTCCGCTAATCCTCCAGGAACCATACGAGAGATGAAGATACCAGGTACTTTTTCTAGTCCATGAGGAGTAACCCTTACACTGGTGCCATCACGAATGTAAAATCCCAAGGGTTTCTCACACCCGTGTCGATACAGCCTCACTCTCCTGTGTGTTTCAGGAAGAATGTCCACATCAATTATAGAAGACACTGGTCTAAAATCATGAGGCATGCTAATGTTAATGTGAGGACGCCGGCGGAGGTTGTCATTGCGGAGTGTCACCAATGCCTTTTTCTTCCTTGATAGTGTGTTGGTCCCAAAATTACTGTAGTCCACTTCATCTGAAAGAGAAACAGTACCAATATACCAATCAGAGAATAATTCAATCTACAGAGCATTTTCCTCTTAAATCTAGTTCAGTAAAGCCACAGTCCTACTCCTGCTTACTCTAACCATTGTTTCACTTCGCGTTCATCAGCACATCATTCAGAATGAACAAATTGTTTAAATGACAACCCATATTTCTTCCATATTTTGATAGAAAAAGACCTCTGATTCTCAGCTCCTGCTGTTGGCTGTGCAAAATGTAATTACTTGCAGCTGCAGAGCTTATACACCATTTTAAGAGTTGGATTGTAATTTTACAAACACATCTCAAGTAGGCAAGGAGTGTACACACATTCCTAACCTAAAACCCTGAATCAGTCAGTATTTTAATATCCAGTACGCAGCCTTAACTGATAGCAGACCTTTGGTACAAACATGAAAGCAGGGTGTGAGAGAGTAGTTGGATATGTGCTTTTAGCCTAGCCTTTTTCAGTAAGGAATTTATGCTAATATGCATCTCTCAGTACAGCACTTTTCCCTTTGGAATATTTTATTTCATTTCAGCTGAATTTGACAGCAATAAAAAGTGCTAAAAGTGCCAAGTAGCAAAAAAAGTTCTGTGTAAGCAAGCGACCCAGTAGAAAGAGAAGCAGAGAGAAAGAAACTGCTCTGCTGCCTAGTCCATATGATCACAGAACAGACATGGACTCACACACACTCCTGCCCTTGAAAGGAAGATCCTTAGGAAAGCAACCTTTTTAGGGTCTACTGTTTAAGGAATTGCTTAAATATTTCTGTCTCTCTAGTGGTATCTCAAGGGCATGTGCAAAGTGATCAACTTTAAATCAGCCAAGTAATATGACAAGTTATTCCATTGAAGCAGCTCATGTCGTGCTTTGCATAAAAACTAGCCATGAAATTCTTAATGTACAATATGTGTCACTGCATTTCACACTGAAAATACTGTGCATATTTTAATCATAAAGCATGCACTAGCCGGAAAACTATTTCACCGGGAGTTTGAACATGCTATCGCTTTTCAGATAACCTAGCAGACTTCCAGTTTATTCTCCTGTTGAAGATGAGCAGTAAAATATAAAAGTACAATTATAGAACTGCCACTAAGGAAATTCTCTCTGACAAAGAAACACTGCATTGTATTGTTGGAGAAAATAAAACAACACCTCTCCTGATAAAGGTTAAAAAAAACCCCAAGCATTAGTAAAACCAAACTTATTACACTTTTATTTCTTCCAAGGTCTCATTTTCAAGTCTGCTTTTAAGGTATACATATTATTGGCAGATTTCATTTAGATGTCATTAAGTCACACAAATCAAAAGAGTACTAAGCAGTAACCTGACCTAACTGAGCCTGCTTGGTACAGCATGTTGGATTAGCTGGCCTCCAGAGGTCCCTTCCAGACTAAATTATTCTGTGTCTGAACTAGTCCTCTGGCCTGGAAAAAAATAGTTTGAAGACTTCAGAAAGACTATTTCTGCATTCTCCTATAATTTACATATACAGACTGTACTAACACTGAGGATATCACAAGGCATCTGGAAGGTCATCCTGAAGGAAAAGCTTCTGTGAATTAAAGATACTCCTTGAACAACTTTGTCATGTCTAACTTCACTAACTTCACAGTCAGCTCTTGTCTCTCCTCCCAGGCTGTTCAGAGCCGTACCAGCTGCACAGGTCCTACTGTGTTATTTAGACTGGTGAAGCACAGGACTGGAAGTCCTTAGAATTTGCCAAACAGGAGAGGCTTCCAACTGGCTCCTAGAAGCATATTCATGCCCAAGAGTGTGACTTTGATCACAGTCCAGGTGCATGGAGATGGCACCTTCTCAAGCCCACCTGGTAAGCAGTGTCTACTCGTTTGAATGCACAAGCACCTGTGGCAGCCAAAGGCAGGTATTTTTTTTTTTCTTTCATGAACAGGATCACCATCATCTACCTGCACCTACCCTTTAAATTTTGATGGACAATTTTGAAGGTTGGCAACAAATACTTTCTCCTTGTAAAGCATTAGTCCACAAGAGATCTTTCATCACCACAGTCTCAAACACTGCATCCTACTCCCATAGATCAATGATAAATTTCTGAGATAGTGCTCTGAAAACAACTTGGGGATTCAGATTTGGAACCAAAACTCTTTCTCAGTTGAAACATAGAGCATTGTAGAATAGCAGCACTGTCTGAGACTACCTTTACACCATAGTTCCAGTTTAAGATGGCAATTAAATTTCATGTGGATTTATGTGTTTTTAGTATTGGCAAACCAAACTCAAACCAAAAACTACACCCCTTTAAGACTCAGAATGTTAGATTTGCGAGTGCAGTTCATTGCACTGCAGCTAAAATGAAACACCTTTGTTACCCATTTATTCCTGAAAGCATCCAGGTATCTGTTCTCTCCATCTCTCTGTGTTAGAATATTAATACTGAATGACTTTAAGGCAGACTTACAAAAGCTTTGCCAAATAATTCACCTGGGAACATTTGTTGACAACACTGTTTTTTTCCCCTTAAATTAAAATCAACCCAGAGAGTTAATTCTCACAACACACAAGTTTGTGATGATCAAGTAGTAACATCACAGGTAAGCAAGAGAAGTATGGTCCTCCTGGCACACACAGGTGGGTCATTTCTGAAGCAGCTTCCTTTGGCTTGAATCATCACCAAAGCAATGGCCCAAAAGAAGTGGCTGGATTGTGCCCTTGACCTCCTCACCTGTGCTCAGCCCACCAATCTGTCTCTCCAGATGATTGCCAGCATTCCTAACCTCTGAGCAGCTTCAAAACAGCCACCTCCTTTAATAACAGAAAGCCCAGCTTACCACAAATATACTATCTTTTTCCACCAAACATGTACCAGGCAGAAGCAGGGATTACATTACAAGTTATTTAGGCTACTTCTAGTGTTGGACCGTTGACCCTTTTTGGATTTAGTATTTCAGGACTGGAGCAGGTTAAAAATGAAGTCCATGTCCTATTGGTGACTGGATTGTTTTGTTCATAAAACATTGTCAGGCACTAGTTTCCAACTCTAACCCTAAACAGGATTACGTATGAGAAAAATGAAGTCCCAATTTTAACAGGTAAAACTGTTCGAACTTATTACAGGTTGGAGAAATGACAGCCAATTTGGAGAACTTCTACAAAACTTCTTCTCCCAAGTAACAAAATACAAGAGAAAATAGCGTCAAGTTGCACCAGGAGAGGTTCAGACTGGACATCAGGAAAAATTTCTTCACTGAAAGGGTTATTGGGCACTGCAATGGGCACTGCAATGGAAGTGGTTGAGTCACCATCCCTGGAGGTATTTAAAAGACAGGTAGACGAGGTGCTCAGAGATATGGTTTAGTAGTGGACAAGTACAGTTGGACTCTATGATATCAAAGGTCTTTTCCAATCAAATTATTCTAGGATTTTAAAAATAGCAATTAACTTTTTCTAGAAAAAAAGATAAAGTACAGAATACACACTCCTTAACAATACAGGAATTATTACTTTTATTCAAAACCTTCTCACCAGAAGTCCCACTTGCTTGGGACTTCACCTTAAAATAAAAACTAAAAAAACAAAGCCACAACAAAACAGCTCCACACACTTCCCTGCTATTCAGAGCCATTACTCTTGCTGCAAGGTATCTCTACTGAAGTTTCACATCAGCTGTTGCTGTGGCAGCAGAAATTCATCAATCCCTAGCACAATGGAAACCCCCCATATTTTCTTTCTTCACAGGGGTACTGGGAGAAGTCAGCCTACCTCACTTCCTTTTATCAACTATGGGGTGGTCAAATACTGGTGTATTACCTATTTCTAGTAATATACTGTTCAGGCGGCACGTGTCAGACTGACATGAAAACTGTATTACTGAATAATTTACAATGACACTTCTAATGAAGGTCAGCAACTTGTTCTTTGATTCTGAGTTTCTTCACCATATAGGATTGTAAGCTGGAATGCCACTTTAGCTAATGGAACAGACCGTGCTTGACTTCAGGTCTCAGTGAAGAACTGTATATACCATACAGCACCAGACAGAGCTCATTTTTCGTGTTTCGTGCAATATCAAATTCTCCTTTTGCAGAGCAAAAAGTCTACAGAAATCTACATGCATGCTAGATGGAGAAGTGCCATTAAGGGGCACATCTGAACAGTGCTTAAATCCTCATATTTTACAGGGTGTCATGTTTTTCTGTCTCTTGAATGAGGCTGCAGTGAAAGGCTACATGCAGGTGATAGAGGGAGAATTAGTCTTTTGGGTGCTGAATATGACCCTCATTTTTTCAAATGGGCCTGAATACGCAGAGCATTTTTGTTTACAAGATGCAGTGCTTTCAGACAAATATATACTACGAGCTGGATGAATAATCCTGGACTACTATTAAACTTTGCAAGACTCTGACCTGAAATTTACTTGTGCCCATAATTTGCTTTCTACTGTTCTTGTAAAAATAGGTCAACAAGAACATTTACCACAGCTGGAGAAGGAATCCTCAGCTTTTGAGTTCTGTCTTACTTGAAACTACAACCCAAAGGTACACAAAAAATACCACACACTCTTCTCTAAGCACTGAATATTATTTCAACTCTTTTTGCCAAAAGCTTTGGTTTTCGGTACATTTTAAGAAACACTTTATTATCTCACAAGGAGTTACAGAAAAACCTTAAGTATTTTGGTTACTTCCTTTCTGTTAATATGTGCTTATTTAAAGTTGTCACAACCTACTTACCCATAAGGACCTTTCTGTTAGAGAAGATACATGCTACAGGTCTCTTCACGCAGAGACCTGTGCTCACTTTCTTGACAACAGTGGTGGTGGTGTTTGGTTGGTTGTTTTTTTTAAACTGGTGGAACCACCTCCACTTGTCTAGCAACAGTGAAACCCATTAAAGGAGGTTTTCACTTCCAAGTATGGTTATTTTACTATCAGAATATCATTATTTTCTAAACATATGTGCAAAGTTATAGATGGTAACATCTTTGAAGTGCTCTTCTAGCAATCCTGTGTCTGTGACTTTACAGAATACATTGTAACTTCCTGGTGGGCATCATGAATCCTATAGTTGTCACATAGTACATAAGAGCAGAGCATACTTAAAGGGCTATTTATAAGGGAAAGAAAACAGCTTAGAGCATCTCCTTGGCTGTAGCCAAAAGAATATTGTATTTCTTTAATTTACATGAAAAAAGAAATTATAGTCCTTCTGAAAAAAACACCAGGAGCACCACTCCCACTGCTTGGACAGCTGCTTTTCATAGGAACTGCCTGCCAGATGAAATACCAAAGCTTAGCCAGATAAGATTGTATAAACAAGCTAAATTCCACAGAGAAGCAGACTGCCAGGCTCCTATAGGAACCGTTCATTTCAGACTTTACGTTTTCAGTGTACATGCACTCATGGCTTATTATTTCCTCTGGGAACTGTGGAACATTAGTTGACAGCTCTGGAAAGTACTTCAAAGACAAAATTAATTCCACTAGGGAGAGCAGCACTTCAGGCAGCTTGGGAAGGAGGCCAGTGAGTCATTAATAGTGAAGGGTAACCCCTCCATCCAACAGATCTCTATTACTGAGCATTCAAAATAGCAGCAGTCATAAAACAGTTTCAAGGGAACGTGTCATGTTTAACCCTTCTACCTTTCTGTGTCCAGCTACAAAACACTGTGTTTGACACAAGTTGCAATCCGTGTCTATTTTCTCGTAAGATCAAAACCAGAGGCATTTGTGAAAGCAACCAGACAACAAGCGAGCTGGCAGTCTCTCTTTTGTGACCAGTAAGGCTGACCACATGCAAAGGTATTTAAGAGGAAACAGATATGAAGTGAACTATGGCTTGGGGGGGGGCCCAGTGCCAAAATCACTCATCAAGGAGTATTTAATGGGAAAAATAAGGTTATCTGAATGCTAACACTGCATTCTGCGTTTTACAGGAATACTACAAAATCCAGCTATTGGTGCTGCCAGCAACCTCTGGGTGAACCAATCTGAAAAACACACAGTAGGTAAAGTAGCTGTAATTGCTATTCCATCAAAATTCAGGTAATGTATCCCACACAGGCACAGCCATATACAGCCCACACTCACTCCTGTCTCTCCTTTCATATCTCTATCACAGGGAAGGGGACACAATCTCATCAAACTACCTAAACATTAGTTTATCTATGACATTCAACAGAGCTTTTGAAGCACAAACAAGATCAAAAGGGACAAGTTCAAATTAACAAGACAGCACATTATCCTCAATATCTTTAATCTCAATCCTTTAGTTCCTACAACAAAGCTCTGCAAACACTTGTTTGTAGACTGTAAACTCAAATGAAGTATTTGTAAAAGAAATTTTACAAAATAACTGCACTAGAAAGAAAATTAGAGAACACCATCCTACTCTACTAGATTTAGTATGGGCTACAGTAAACTGCAGTTTTGCAAAAGGCAACCTTCTTTCTATAGTGATTCAGTAGTAAAAAGATAAATTTGCCTTCCTACTTAGGAAGTGTTCATTAGTAGGTTAGAATCAAAAGCTGAGGAACACAAATGTGTCTCTACTCCCAACACATTTATGAAATTAAAATATCCCACCGCCATTGTCTTTCAAGAAAGTAAACATTATTTTGTTCCTCGGTCTAGTGCATTACAGCAAGCAAAACTACAGTTGGATTAGGCTCAGGCTCTCTTTATGGTGTCAGACACACATAAGACACTTTTTTAGGCTGCTTGCCTTGAGGATGGGGACAATCTCTGAAGAATTTAGCCTGCGCTGCTGATGTGGCCTCCTGCATTTCACTCTGCTTGTCATCAGAGGCCACTGTTCCCTTGCTGAATCACTTCCCTTCTCAGCAGAAGGACCTGTATTTTTGACTTGCTGCACTGCTCCAAAGCAGCAGAAACTGTTGCTCGACATGCAGCTTTGCCCCATGAAACAAGTCAGGGCTTTGGAGAAGAGTGCTACCAAATGAAAGCAAGCACCCAGGCCTGTACCACACAAACATACCCTCATCCTCAGAAACATCCAAACCCAGCTTCCCTAACTAGCCCAAAAGCCAGCTATGGACTCCAAATTTCACAGGTGAAGTTGTTGACAGTATTTACTAGGACTGTATTTGCCAGGACTGTCAGGGTCTTACTCTGAGTTTCACATGACTCCCCATCTACTCTAAAACGTGACAGAAACCGCCCTTCTCCCCTGTTTCCTTCCACAAAGCACACTATGCCAATGTTACATTATTGCAGCATTAGAAAATCATGGGGTTTGAGCTTTGGCTTCATTGTTGTTTTGCTTTTTTGTATTAGTTAATATTTCCCTCTTCCTACACGGGGTCAGTGGGAAGTTGGGGGAAGTCATGTTTCTCTTGCACATCTCAGCCATCAATCATTCTTATATTCACCCCAAGGCCGTAGGTACTGCTATGGAGATTTTACTGGTGAGATGGTTTTCCAGGCTGTTCAGTGCTGAGAAGCGGACACCCAGCAGCAGTGCTGGGTAGGTGATGTACACAGAGTAATGGCATCACCTGTAAGCAGCTAACAAGTGAAGCCTATTCACCATGCACTCAATTCTCAGCAGCCATCAAAAATTGTATTCACTCAACTGACAATATCAAAATGGGAGGGTTATCAGTTTTATTACAAAGTGTTTAAGAACAAAACACTCTGCTTCCCCCTCCCCCCTGCAATCCCAACAAATACCACTCTCCAACCTGTAATTACCTGCAATCTCTTCAGCAAGTCATCATTATAAACTTCACATCTTAAAGTTATTAAAAAGCAACGCTTTAATTATTTTATTTCACCTGCTCCATTTTGTACCTGCAAACAACACACTCTACCTCTCCTATTCACTCAGAAGATGAGGCAGCTGAGGGAAGCAACATTTAGTTCCCACACAGGTACGAGGGACTTGTATTTCCAAAAGAAAATGTGTACATGTTATGCAAAACTAAACAAAACAAAACAAAATTAGAGACCAAACTATAATAACTCTTACTACACACTGCAGACACCAGAAAAAAAAATCTTATCAATGACACAAAAAAGCAGTGGATTTTATCAGGTATTCTGCTAGCATGGAATGTAACTGTTTCCCAGCTGGTAGTAGAAAATAAAAAATTTACTTTTTGCACATGTCTAACATTTGGAAGAAAGGTAAACAGAGTTGATACACTGAACCTGAGAGCAAATTCGGAAAAATACTGTTGTTTTTCACAGCTGCAATATTTGGAAAAAAGCCCACAAGTTAAGAAAAAAATCCAAATTCACCTCTGGATCATATTTATTCAGAATATGAATTTTATACCTCTGACAAGAAACAAACATTTTTGTCTCATAGCAGTCTCAGAAAAAGCTACAAATGAAGTTCGGAAAGGCAGCACAAAACAAAGGTAATGTATTCATACTAGACTATTCACACAGCCATAAGTCAAAGGGAGAAGGTTTTAACAAACTGCAGTACTGATCCTCATCAGAACCATCATCCTATAGATCCTGATACTAAAATGGAACCTCTTCCTCTTTTCAGAAGTAACTTTGTCAGCATTGAAGACCATTTTGGGCCCAAGGGAAACTGAATCTAAACTCCTATTTTACACTCCATCCTGGTGCTTTCTGCAACATATCCTCATCTTCTCTGCTAGGTGTTCTCTTCTCCTGTTTATACTGATACTCCATTCCCAGCCAAAAGCACAACTGATGGTAATCAAGACTTGTTTGTTATCCTGTATTCAGGTAACTGCTAATCACATTTCCATAGCATGCAAGTAGTTTTTCTATTTGGGAGGAAAAGCTATCCCACAGCTGGGTGCACCAGTAGCTTTGGATGAGGTATACCTGCATACTTCCTTGTGGATTGAGTGACTAAACTCAGTGAGCTTTACGTCCTGCACCTCCTTATGATTCTTTTCTACTTTTTAGAAAAATGCAGTGTTGCTAGGACATGCACATTAGAAGACGGAGATATCTCACAGCCATAACAGTGGGGACATTCAATTGCTGCAGTCATTAAATCTGTGAGATACAAGGATACTACCAAGAAAGACTCTTTTCTCATCTGAAGTAATTCTTTCTCATGCATTCTTTAGCTGAGTAACACCTTATTCATCCCAAGCCAGTTCAGACAGGCACACTAGGAAGTGCCTTTTTGCTTATACTTCTACATTCCCAGTAAAAATAACAAAAAAAAAAAAATTCCCCAAATTGTGAAAAGGTTCATATTCAATAAAGATTTATGTCTCGAAGAAATAAACTGTGGTCTCTTCTACACTCTTTATACTAGATTGTTCTAAAAACCTGCTACCACAGCTTCGCAGAGAAAGGTGTTTTTACACAGTTAAAATTCTTCTATGCTGCGTTTTCTCTCTTCCAAAAAAAAAAGACGCAATAGTATTTTTATTGCTTCACTGTTGTGGTGTGATAATACCACATACATCCTGCACAGGTGGGAGGGAGAAAAAAAACATTTACAGTGCTTTACAAAGCACTTTTCTGGTTCCTGCCTCCAAGTCGGCTGATTGTAAACAAAGTCCAGATTCTCCCACTTATCACAGAATGAAAAAGGTTTCAAAACAAGTGTGGCATAAGAAATTAATTACAACACTTGTCTTTTAAGTCGCCATCTCTGGGAGACTCCCAAATTTTGCTGGCTGGAGTTGGCTTAGTCACAAGATGAACACCTCTCTGAGGCCAGCTCAGCACAGGGCTCCGCACAGCTGCACCCTCTTCCCATCAGCCTCACGCAGCTGCTGCCCTGGATGCCCCAGGGCTGGCGGTGCTGGCAGGCTCTTGCCGCCACCTGTGGCCTCCCAGACACACCCCCGTGGTGCCCTCCTGGATGGTGGGACAGGGGAGTTGGAGGAATGCCATTCCACGTATCTCCCACATCCTGGTGAGGGGGGAAGAGGTGGCACTGCCACAGTGCAGACAAGTTCTCCAGTCCTCTGCTCCCCAGGGTTGAGGGAGAAGGACTGGCACCAAGCCCTGGGAGAAGGAAGTCTGAGCCAGTCATCCTCTGCACCAAAAGAGTACTGTCGGTGCAACCCCGTGCTTAAGACATGGGAATGATTGGCTGAAAAAAGAGCCCTGAGAAGCAAAGCAAAACTGAGAGCCCCTCGGGTGGTGGGAGACAAGAGGAGCAACTTCAAAGCACTGCTGGTAAAAAGCAGAAGAGTTGCAAATGTTGCAAACACATTTTATATACATCTATTTAATGGTCTGTTTTCTAACGCAGAGGTAAAGCAAGGTCTTATAACTTCTCTAAGTACTCCAACTTAAACAGCGACTTCCCCAAGTTGCCCCTCAGGCACTGCTGCCCCTTCAGAGGACAAGGCTGCTGGTCTCACAAATGGAAATCACTTCTACTTCTGGATACAAACAAGTCAGGTAGGCCTCTAAGCTGATGACAGGTTGCAAAGCTGACTGCAGAGTGCAAAACAAGATTTTTCCTGATCAAACACAAGGGCACAAACAAATGCTACTTTTCTTGAGAGTTCCATCCCTCCTCTGGAAGCCCAGCCTTGTGCCAGGTAGCGCAGAGTGGATTAACCCTACAGAGAGGGGCTGGGAGGAACTCCCCACTTGGGGAAAAAACCTCCAACCCCATCCCTGGTGCACGGGTGCCCTCAGCTGAACCCTGCTACTGGTGTACCTCCAGCCCCTGTCCCCAGGCTGAGGAAGGGCTGAAAAGAGTTAGTCTGAGGAAGGATGCCTGTTTGAATTTGCCCCATGCATATCCCTGTCAAGCCAATCGTGCTGGTTGTCTCCATGTAGGGAGGAACTCCATAATACCTTTTTTTTGCTATTCACAGCATAATAGTGGACATTTAAAGATTAAAACCATATCACACAAATTCTCAATGTGAAGTTTATCATCATCCCTATGGTCTTCAGCCCCTTCCTTGTGTGACACATTACTACGTGGTACCATAACTTCTGCTGTGACTGCAGCACTTACCTGGGCCACCATGGCATGTTACCGCCCCGTTTCCTTAGCAGCCACAACAGCATGAAGCAGGAGAGTCAAAGCAATGTCCTCACCTCTCTTCCTCAAAACAGAAACGAAGCCTTGCCTAAGATAAAACTAGCATAGCTTCTCCAGCTAACAACAAAATAAATTGTTACTTTTAATATTAGACTAGAAATATCCTTTCCTGGTCATCATCAGAAAGCAAGAAGCACTTAACTCTCATCCCTTTTCTGTCAGGAAAAGCTACATGTTTTAGTTAAAGGCAGCTTAAAGGTGATTCTGGCAGAAGGATCAGCTATTAGAGTTACTGGCTAAGTGATTTCCCCTACATAACTCTTGTAATGGTGTATTCCTTTCTCGGTCACTGGCTAGGGCATCATGCCCAACTGCAAAGACAAACTAATTAAAGCTTCAGCCTGGGCAAACCTTGCACCTGAAGAGATTCTCCAAGAAATGTAGACATTAGCAGAATCTGTGTACTTGAGGGGTCCAGCCCTCAGATGACCACTAACCAGCCTATGAAGCTTCTCTCTTCCTAGAATATCCAGAACCAATCTGCAAAACTGAAAATAACGAACAAACAAAAAATCTCCCCAAAATGCACCACCAATGTTTACATCACTTAAAAAAACCTGACTTCTTCAAACAATTTTTGAAACACCTCATCATTATTTAAGTGTGGTAAACTAGTGGCTAGTGTACTTTTTCTTTAAAAAAGTGTTTCTTCCTACGAGCACATGATACAAACAAGGGAGTGGCAGACAGGAAGCGATTATTCAGAAATTAAAGAATTAGATCAGGTTCCATGATATCAGAACAAAATGTGACACATGGCAAGTGAAGCTGACATTTACTGGCTCAAATGTAAGAAAATTCTTTATTTACTAAACGTAACTCAGGGCTCATATAAGCATTTTGCCTCCTTAATGAACATCAGTGTTGGCAGGTGTTAGCATCAATATGTCTCCCAGGGAGCACAAGTTACTCCATGTATTTCACCAGCAAAGTTATATTAAACACTGCAGTACAGACATCCAAGTTTTTTTGAATGAAAGCATAGCTCTGCCAATAGGAGTAGCAGGTCTCTGTTGGCACTGCTGCTCACGGTTTGACTGCTACTGCTGCTCCAGAGGTGCTAAAGCAGACACTGCTCAAGTTCAGTCCTTGTTTCTGCTAATAGCAATCTTCTGCCACTACAGAGAGCAGGTTCACAGTGCCACACTCAGTACGCCTGGTATTCCTGCCACTGGGAATTCCCTTTGTGATCTCAGTTTTCCTGTTTCACAAGAGATAACATTGAGTCATCATACCTGCTTGTTAAGTGACATTGTTGGGGAAGACATATACCCGAAAGAGCATACAGTATTCACAGCCTGATCCCTTCTCTGAGTGAAGTGCATGGACTATGCTGGGACAGGGATGTTCCTGTGCCTGGAAAAATTAAGTTGTGAGAAGACTATGGCCATGTAGCTCCTTGGTGTGCCCTCTCTGATTTACTACCACTGCAAGCTCCAGAAAAGTCACCTTAAAGAAAAGCATCCCACGCAAGAGGGCTAATTACATAGAGCATTTTTCATCTGTGAATCCCGAAGCGCTAAAAATAAAAATTCATTGTTCATGAGGGACTAAGATCCCATTAAAATGGCTAAGCTAAAAACCTGGAGAATACATCAGAGGTTACACAAAGCCCAGCAACTTTAAAGGAAGAAGGAGGGATTTGCACGCTTCAAAGGCAGGAAAGAACTGATGCAGTAAGTTAGGACTTACTTTCATTACACTGCATAGGTTGTTTCCAAGAATGCTTTCAACAGAGGCATCCTCCCAGTATAAAAGGCAAGTACTTGCTAAGCTGACTTGGGCAAGCTTCAATACAAGCTGCATCCCGGCCCAAAGACAGTGAACTGCTACCAGTAACCTCATCACTTATTTCTTGCCTCTAGTTGCAAGATGTTCCTCCACCTTCAGTCCCTCCTGCGGTACCACTGTGGGACACCAGTTCATGTCTTCACCTCCCATATGAAACAATGAATTAAAAACACCTTCTGCTTTCTTTACACAAAAGCCCAGTGTTTCTTTTCTAGGTCTTTTCTCACCTCACTCTCTTCAATTGCTAGACAGCACCAGGAATTGGCAAGATCTTTAATAATAAGATCACTCAGCATTACTAAATCCATAGTAAATTCCCACAACATGAGCCAAATGGTGGCCAAGAATTTTTATTTTATGATGCATCCTATTTTCAGGAAAAAACTGTTCCAAGAACAAGAAAAGTAAAGACAAATCGTTATATAAACCAAAAACACTGGCTGATGTGATCAGTGTGTTTTCTTGTTAAGATGCTCTTGGGGAGGGATACAAGCATTTAGCATCAATTATGCTGTATTTTAACATGTACTTACTAACAATGAAACAGCTTATTTAAAGTTTACCCATTCCACAGTTTTGTGGCTGCAATGTAGAGATCAATATTAATAAACAGTAACTCACTCTCAGGGTTAAAAAAGAAGTTTGCATTGCGCTTATGTTAAGCCTGACTGATACATTTAAAGGTGGTCATGAACAGAAGTGCAGAACCTTTGTGTTTGGGACAGCATTTGGGAAGCACAGCATTAAAACAGCACACCATCTCCTGCAGAAACTGAAAATAATCCAAGAGCTTCTTCCCATGCTGAGGGACAGATAGAGCATCAAGGAGACAGGTTAAACAGGTTTCAAAGTTAACAAAACCTGCCCTTGGCTTAGCAGCTAAAACCACATTAATCCACGGAGCTGGAATGAAGATCAACTAGAATGAGGCAGGATTTTCTTTTTCCCCCAGCTTCTTTTCCCTTTATGCATCTAGATCGTATTTATCCGCTCAGCTCCAGTTTTTCCTTATGGGTGGATGCAATTTAAAATCCAGATCACCATGCTAAAATTCTACACGACAGCTCATCTTGCTTTTTTTGTCTGTATCAGTTCATTTCACACAAGTCATGCTTTTGGCCATGATAAGTCAAATGACAGGTTAGTTGAAAGAAGTCACCTTGAACCCTTAGTCTCTACCTTTTAATACACAGATACAGTACTGAAAATCTAAGAAAGAAAATGGGGAAAAAGAAAAAGGCTGTGGCTATGAATCACCTGCTTGTCTGGGCAAGAAAGAAATCTGGAAAATCCTGATCCTAAGAGTACTTAAAGCATACTGAAAGACTGGTGAGGCATTCAAGACCAGCTGTGCTTTGTGGATACCAAAAAGCCAGTCAATGGAAGGGAGAGTCTCATTTGTGACATACATTTTTTCTCCTCAGAAAGCACCACTGACCTGTTTGGTTTTATGCCTCTCATGTCAGATACGTCAGAGGCCATTCTTAAAGTTAACACACCAGATTTCACATCGCCTGCTTGCCCAAACAACTGGGAAAAACATTTTAGCTGAGCTCTGCTCTTTCACTTACTTCGGATTGTTGCATTAATTAAAAAGTCCTGCTCTTGTGTTACACAGCCCACAGGAAGTGAGGAGGAGATTCCTAGCTTTATAATCACGTTAGTCAATAGCTCCCAGCGCTCTCACCGCTGCTATGCATGGAGCCAGCACTGCCCTGTCGGTTTGACAGGTTGTGGGAGGATGCTGTGTAGGAGACTTGTCAGGTTATGCCGAGTCAGCCTGAGCTCCTTCACAATGGGAGCTTTCTGCAGGACCGCAACATAAAAACCTCCCTAAAACTACACCACCATCTGAGTAAATTTCCTAAACAGAGAGCCAGTCCCACAAAAATCCACTCAATAAACAAAAGACAATTGCTAGCTGGCAAGTTACTGGATATGCATGTGTCACCTTTGGGCTCACCCCAACCCCTAACCTAACAAGTAAAAAACATTACTATTGTCACCCCCAAGCTTAGACTTAAGAATTTCCATCTTGGAAGTGCTACAAGAAGTGAGTCACTCTATATACCTTGGCAGTGATTTGCAAGCCAACAGGGAATATCCAGAAGGAAATAATGTCACCAATTGGTAAGGCTGCAGCTATGTTTACCAGCTTAATAAATTTGTGTTTCAGTACTTCTAGTTAAGTATTGCAAACAGTGAATCTCCAATTCACAAGTCATAAAACTTGCAGAAGTAATTTACAACTTAATACATCTGAAAATTAGAGATATTTGTTATCTCAATTGCTGAAGAAAAAAAAATTAGATATTAGAATCACAAAAAGTGCTGAGTTCTTTTGAATACTTGCCCGTATTCAAGTACTGCCCTTGCCTGATCTCCGCAAGGTCTTTAGGAGAGTGGGATGTTTACATGCTGGAGATGGATTCTGCATGAGGCCAGAGCAGATGCCACCTTGCCCTCTCTCTGGACAGCACAAAGAACACAAGAAAAACCAGCCAAAGTAAGCTTTCAAACAGGAGCCAGGCGTGGTGGCACAGGGCATCCACTGGGACAGTAACCACAGCAGCTCAGTGTAGACAGGAACAGGGTGGGGAGCTGCCAGCCTGAGCGACTTTGACAGCCTGAAGAAGATTTAGTTTTCTGAAGCTAAAGCTGACCATTGTCAGGAATTCGCAAGTATAAACAAGCTAGTTAGAAATTTAAAGACAGAAAAAACCCATCCAAACCCATTTTGTACTGATCAAACTAAGTTTTGAGAGCAATATCAATAAATGAGACACTAAATAATTAAGAGGTCTGCTTATGTGTCAAATAAGATGCTAAATACTGTACAGTATGACAACTATTCACTAGCTAAAGATAAGAATAAACTGAGGAATTAAGGGCTCTCAGCACAGCGGTTTGCCACATAAACTCTAGCAATTTACAAACTTGACACCTGTCTGATCAATAGTGCCAAAAGTGCGCTCCTGCACTTAAGGAAGTCTTCCTTACTTGACTCCAAAATAAACTTTTCATGTGTCTTGCTCACATTTTGAGCTGAATAGGCATGCATGAACTCCACCTTTGAAACAGACAGTAAGGGAACTAGCACAGAGCCAGGCTTACAGCATGGCAGAGTTAGCATGAACATTTAGACCAAAGGCTGGCTAAGAAGCTGTAATAATACCAAACAGCTACCTGAGAGGAAGTGTATTAACTGAGCAAGGTCCTTAAGCTGGTTTTCCTCCATCTCCTTCTAACAAGTCTATGATCCTCAGAGAATTTATTCTTTCCTGAGCATGCCAACAGCCTTCATTGCCAAAAATGCTTTATAACTGGTGAAAGATGGACAGTTGCATAAGTAAGGATCACATACAACAATTGCATGTTCTCCAACAAGTGATTTCCAAAAAATGAGGATGTAAACCTCTTCTACTGCACTGATCCAGAAAGCAAGAGATATGCTTTGTCACCTTCTCCCTATCCTAAGAAACTAAAAAACTATCTGACTACAGACTACATAAACATTTTTTCTAGCCTTTGTACATATTATTGCAAATCTCTAGAATGCTTTCCTTAAGGCCTCAAATGGAAGAAAGTAACTGTGACCACAAACTCTTCCCTCTTCTTCTTTGGAATTTATAGATGATGTAAGTAAGCATTAAAATAATGTACAACAATACACCAGTTTGACTAAGATACTTCAATCCTCAGGTTTTATCTTCTTCACTGTGTACAGTCTATGCTCTATCAGCTGCCAGTGGTTAACAGGCAGAAACAAAGGTGGCACGTGTTTTTAACACTGCAACCCCAAAATCACAAAATAAAAGCTTTGCCAGAGCCTCATTTTCTTTTAGTGGGACACTAGGTTTCTGTTGTCAACTTGGTAAGGCACTTCAAACATCCTTTTTTTTCTAAGAAGACAGAAACCATGTCTTTGCAAACACATGGCGTCAGTACAAGACAGTTCACTCCTTCTCATGAGGAAACAGCTTTCTGAAATTTCCTTTAAGATTTCAAATTCTGAGGTATCAGTGCATGGGGCAGCACACAAAGTGTCCCTAACTGGCATTCATGGTTACTGCAGATTGTATTAGGTGCTTATGCAGATATTACAGCTGTCAGCACATGCATATTACCAACTACAGTTATTTGCAGATTTTTCAAAAAAACCCTGCTCTTGTACAATAGAATTCTCACTATACCCATTTCAAGAAATCACTCATGCTACAATGGAAATAAATGGATATAAGTGACCATCTTGCTAAAGGATTTACAACAGGAGTAACTTGTAAAGTTCGAGAACTTGGTGTAGGCAGAACATTTGCACAGCAAGTTCTCTTTAGATGACTCAGCTGCCACTGAAACAGGCTGAAACTCGGGGCCACAATTCCTCTCACAAGGGGCTTTGCCAGCTCTCATGCCTACTGCCAGTTTTCACCAGCTCAGCAGCAGCCATCACCACCTGATAAACCATTTCCAAATTCAACTTCTGTATTGAGCCTTGCAGTCTAGGAGCAAAGTAATGCAGCCAAACACAGCAAGAAAGTTCAGACTTCTTGCACTGTGGATCACAATGTTTCAGAATGAGGGAGAAGTACTTTTGTTGCTATGAATTTACACAAGATCAATACTGATAATTTCTTTCAATTGCTAACAGTAGGGAAGGCCACGTTAAAAATAAAAGACAAAAAGTCTGTAACAGGCTTCTTTGCAAGCCTAACATTTTTATTTTCCTCTCTTCACATCTCTAATGGAGCAGGAAAGCTGTTGCTTTGTCCCATCCTCTGTCACTCTCTGCCAGCAACACAGCCAAGAGATTCCAGCTCTAAAATTTACAGACTGTGTTATAACCTGTCAGCAACTCTGATGGAAAAAAATATGCCAGATCTCATCCATGCTTCAAACAACTTCCATCAGAGGAAGTCATGCTGTCAGTGGGGTGGAGAAATGGAGGAATTCCTGTTTACTGTAAGACCTGAAAACTTACTTGGGAGGGAACCTTCAACTAAAAATCTAACACCTGAAATACCACACCAATTTGTGGCTCAATAACATGTATGTTTATCTAGAAGACAAACCTAAAGTCTGTTGATGAAGAATCATTGTATAAGGTTGAGCAGTGATTAACGTGAGAGGAATGGGACATGCAGGAAAACATTGCTCAATGCTTGTTTAGGGTAGGAAGAGATACAGAGGAGAGATACGGTCCTGTCCTCAGAGGACACCTGTGCAGAAAGGTGTTTGCTATGTCATGTTATTGCTCTCCCAAATATCATTGTCGGGGCTCAAACTGCTATACAGATTCTCATACTGAGCTGCCAGGAATACAGAGGCTGCAGTTTACAAAAGCTATGAGCTCTCATTCTATTTTAGGACAGGCTTGATTTTGTGATGTTATATGTTTTAGACGTGCTGTATCATTCTTACAGGTCTCCTGCTCTTCCAGCTGAATCACTGATAGCTGAATGTTGGCTCATCAAGAGATACCTTGGACTTGAAATCTAAGCCTAACCACATACAAATGTAGGCAAAGAGTCACTACAGTTTTCAAGTGCAAGAGTCAAATAATGGTGGCAAATCTGGGACTGCCACTGCGAGGAGAGCATACCTAACATCCCGCAGCATGCACAAGTGGCTTCCACATGCTCCAGCCAGGGCTGTCCTACTCTCAGCCAATTTATCTCTGTAGAAAGAGGAGAGGGGAAGTAGACACAGTGTGGTTCTTCTCTTGAGTACTCCCACTCCCAAATAAAAGCCAGATTCATACCCAGTGTTGACAGCAATGAACGCACCTTCTCAAACTCAGGTCACCACATCTCTCAGAACAGTAACTGACTCGTTTCAGAGCTGTAACACACACACACCCCAGCTTTAAATTCTGGTTATTCACAGATGGCCAATTTGTACTGATAGCACATCTTTGCAAAACCCACACAACAGGCTCAGTTTGCACCCTCCAACGCTTCCGGCTTCCCATGGACATACCTGATCTTTGCTAACTAAACTCCACCCTTCTCTATTTCACTCTGACAAGCAACTAGGTTGTCCAGGATGCTCCCAAGCTGATAAGCAAACTCCTTTTGATTACTGCTGATTGCATTAATACAAGCAGTGCTTCAGCAGCTGGCTCCACGCAATACAGAAAGGTTGAGGGAGAAAACAAAAACCACACCAATAAAAACAGAGCTACTGATAGGTGAACCACCTGGAGAAGCAAATAATTTGCCAGCTATTGGCCTGATTCACACTGCTCATGCAGCAACCCTTTGTCTCATCTCTCCTGACAGACATCTTCAGGACAGGGACTGCATCCACATTTTTGGCACATTGAGTCTTCAAATTCTGATTACAACACAGAGATTGTTCAAGCTTGTAAAAGAGAGAATGCTTGCAAGAAAGTAGTGATTTTTAAACAAATTTTCCTGTAAAAAGAATGCAATATTTTTCATATATGAAGTATATTTTCATGTTCATACATACATATGAACATGTACTTCACAATTTTCAATCATACCTTTTCATTTGTTTTGGCCTACTGCTATCTGAAAGACAGCCCACACTATATCAAACTTTTTATAGTTTCCAAATCTAGGCAGGACAGGCCTAAAGACAATCTGGATTTAAATCAAAAAGCAACTTGGCCTCGACTGAACTAGCTAGTGATTCTGCTTGTGAACAGACAGTATGTAAAACACAAATTGAGAGGCAGTAGAAAAGAAGTATCAATACTATTCAGCTCTGCAGAAGGGCTAAAACCAGACATGTAAGTTACAAGGACCACATCCAGCCTGTTCATAGTTCTGATAGAAGGACAGATTCTATCCGTGAGCAATTTTAGCATACATTTCATGCCTCGTGCTACAAGTTCAGGTCTCAGACTGAAAACTTTACACATCTGCTGTACCTGAGCTTGAACCTGGGCAGACTTCTTGTCAATTATTCCATCTAGCTTTTGTGGCTAATTCAATCAGACTCTGACTCTGTCTTCTCAGGCTGCAGTAGGCCATGCCATGGCATGAACTAGCTTAATCTCAGGATTGCTACAGAAAGCCAAGCCCACTGATGAATCTTTCTCCAGTTAGGATAGTGTTTCTTTGTGGCCAGGTAAAAGCACTTCATCCTCGACAGCCTCTGAGCAATTGCAAGGAAGTCACTACTAGTTCCTGCCGGTCACTGACTATGGCTTTTAGCCTCTCCCTGTGGGAGTGTAGAAGTCTGGGATTGATCAGATGAATGGAACAGCAGTACGGCTGCCAGCAGCTCCACAGACCAATATTAGCAATATTATTTTCATCTTAACCTTTTCTTGACCATAGGATAGCAAATGCATTAACTGATGGTTTTCAGTTCTCCTACCTAAACAAGGAGAAGTTTCCAGGCTAAGTCAATGTAACTAGCCCTCTCCCAAAATTACTACTGTGAAGTCCTCACTTCATTGTCCACCTGCTCCCTTCCTAAGAAGTTCCTGGGATAACAGAAAAGGATCACATAAATATTCCAGGAGTACAGGATTATTTTACGCAGTTTATGTGCAAGTTTATAGTAGAAGGCTCCCAATTTAGGACTAACAAGTTATAGCACAGGCTTAGATATTGGTCCTTAGAGGGAAATACTTCCTATATTGTCTCAGCTCAAAAGCCTCAGCCTAGCCTTTTCCAAGTCTGATTTTGCAGGCTTTGCTTTGGAAAGGATTCTTTTTAAGTCAAGAGAGGCCTGTTAAATAATGTAAAATATGTATGATAGCTCTATAACAGCTTTTTCTGTACAGATGTTTTCACCTGACTGTACAGACATTACCTCTGTAGGAGCTACTGAGGAAAGGAGGCAGGAAACAAAGTCATGGCTTTTGCTTTAGAGATAAAGGACTTAAGGAGAAACACTCAAAGGATCATTAACAAAAATCCCAATGATAGTGTGCTAGTAATTGGCTGTCCATCTGTCTTGGCTTTGGAATAAATCTTTGAAACTTCTCAGCCAGTCCTCAAACAGCCCCAGATCAAAAGGACAGTGAAGAATCTCTGCTCTCATCAAGCTTCTCCTAGGAAAAGAAACGTACGTGTACACACACACACATGCTGGGGCACAGATAATGAAAAGCTGTGCAGAGTACTCCCTGAAGCTAGGCCATGTGGCTCACATCAGAGGGACAGCAAACTCTGTGTGAATATATCTGCATAGAAAGAGGCTTTTAAAATAAGACCGCTGACTGCATGACATGCACTGCTCCCACCATTACTGGCCAGCAACTTGCTTCAAAAGGATAGCTGCTGTCTGTACAGCTGCTCATAGCCTTCTAACATGAAAAGGAAGCCAGACAGTGGATTTACCACTCAGATGTAACTCCCAAGTACCCAAATACAGGGCTATAACCTAGAATCTGCTATAAATACGCAAGATCCTCTCAGTCCAACCTGCAGAGAACTGACAGCAAATATGACTTCAGTATCACCAGAGGGGCCTAGAGTGAGAACAGTGTCACAGCTTACTTTGACATCTGGTCAAATTTTGAAGCGATATCTTCCAAAGGAAGGAAAGGTTTGCATCTGACATCAAGTGAGATCTGGAGTCAGAACAGATAAAAGATGGGGTTGTTTGTCCTAGCAGGTTCTGACAGAAGCTTAAAGCAATGCTTATGTTCTGGCCAGCATCACTGACTGAGGCTATGGTGATGTGCCCCCAGATGAAAGCAGTGTTAAGTGCTACTGTGGAGGGAGCAGAAAGCATCTGAGCAACTGCTGACCTCACTAAACCAGTGGCCACTTAAGTAAAAGAAAAGTCTTCCAGAAACACAGGAGCAAGAACAGATTGTTCTTTAGACTGTCAAGCTTATAGATATCCACTCAAAAAATCTGGATTTCATAGCGGAAGCATACAAGGCAGTAGTCCAATATACACACAGAGAGCCAAAGGCTGTCATGGACACTCATTCACAGAGATATTTAAAGCAGTACAAAGGGGAAAAAGAGAAAGAATCAAAACGAACAGGAAAAGAGAAGGGAAGCAGGGTGTGGTGTGTGTGGTGTGTGATACTAGTGCTGAGCAGATGACTACATTACAAGGAGCACCGACTACCACAAAGAAGCACCGAGAGTATTTAGAAGAGTAACGTCTGAATTGTCCTCTAGAAGGCTGGCCACAGGAGAATGATAAGACAAGGGTCAGGCTTCAGATCATGAGGTAGAAAGAGCACTACAGTCAGCACTGAGGAAAGCTGAAATTCATTATTTGGGAGAGGAAGGAACTATTGCTAAAGACTGAGAGGACCTCTGTAAATAGACTTAAGTTTCCTCAGTCACCCCACTTCAGTCTGAGACATGATTTCCATAATGCAGAT
Organism: Neomorphus geoffroyi; assembly: GCA_033558235.1. Taxonomy (NCBI): domain Eukaryota; kingdom Metazoa; phylum Chordata; class Aves; order Cuculiformes; family Neomorphidae; genus Neomorphus; species Neomorphus geoffroyi. The sequence goes on along the minus strand of JAUMJM010000002.1, from coordinate 18,370,112 downwards.
TCCAGGCAGCAGTTGAAAAAAAAGTTCACCATTCACACCATCTAGACACAAGCTTCCGATTCATTTGTATCTTCCTCTCTTTCCAATGAAGACAGCATTCAGGCAGAAAACTCCATTCCAACCTGACACCCAAACCTTTTATTTTCTCCCCTAGAAAGAGAAATCTTTTATCTACAAATGATACATTAAGAACTATTTTGTAAGGCGCCCATATGCTGCGACTAGATTTACAGATGCCATATATCATCTTCAGTAGAACTGCAGCTGGATCTGCATCATAAGCTTTATGGTTTAAACATCAGTCAGAGATGCGTTAGGTTGCAGAAAAAAAATATTATCTATCATTCAGAGATTTATCTATTTTCTATCAAAACAGTGAATCCTGGCTTTTGTTTTTTGGTCAGTTCTTCAAGGTCTGGGCCTAAACTTTTGTGATCTTCTTTCTGCTTTGTCTGTCAGCATACATCAAGGGAGTTGCAGGCCTTTCACTAAGCCAGCTTTGAAATACAACACTTGGATTCATCGTGAAATTCTACTTGTTAGGGCCAGTTTGGGCCCATTAACTAACATGATGTGGTGGAACTCCACAACGTCATGAAGCTCACTGGACTTCCCAATCCCTTCTGCCTCTCAGCAATCATCAGCTTCCTAAACAACAGAGACAATTACTTCCACACGAAGTTATTTCAATCTTCCCCACTCCATGAAGGTGGGTTGCTTGAGATAACAAGAATGGCCCCATATGCTTCCTGCATGAGATATCTTCTCACCCTTCAAGCAAAGTACCTCAGGGCACCAAAACGCCATCGCTTCTGTTGATCTGGAAGCGTTCAAAGTTGGCATCCACCTCAACTTGTTCAGAATTTAGCACCAACACCCCCTTGCAACCTCAACAGTGTTTTATCAGTTCTTCCCTTTGTAGAAGCAGGTGCTGAGGTGTCCTCCCTGAATAATCCCCAGGATCAGCTAGGCAGCAGTACCTACAATGAAGATTTATGCCTGGCAACATGCAGACAGGTAAATTGCAGGCCCAAAGACTGCAAAGGTGTTCAAGAAACAGCACTTTGTAAGCTACTTAGCCTACAGGGATAAATCTATCACATCACGTTTGGGCGACTTCTCTTTTAAGACTAAACATAACTTAAAATTAGGGAGGAGTTACACCATCCCAGCTCCATCGTGCTGAAAGACAGGAACATTGTTCAAAACTAGAAAAGACAAGGCATCTCCAACCCAGCAACATGCTTCTCCTCTCAGCCACTTAGTGACTGAGTTGTACTGCTCCACTTCTACAGCAGAGCATAAAAACAGTACTGAAGGCAGAGGAGATGGGAGGTCAGGCAAGCGGCTGCACTGCACCTATTAGAGAATTCTTGCTTCCTGCAAAGGTGAGACAACATAAAAAAATCTCTAAGTCTGCACAGCAATGTTAGGTGTTGGGAGGAAGGAGAAGGGTGGTGGGTGTAGTGGTACAAGATGACCTCATGCAGCTATCAAGAAAAACAGGAGGGAGGGAAAGGAAAGAAAGCACATCTGACAGACATGTTAAGAGACGTCTGAACAAGAACAGGACTGGCCCAAAACCACACTGCAGTCTCTTGGGAGCAGTAGAAGTAAAAGCAGTTCTGCAGCTAAAGGCTTATCAATCACTTGTGGGAGTGCACTTTATTGAACTCCTGGAGAAAGTGATTCAAAACACAGAAATCAAAGGATGACTCTAACAGGGTCTCAACAGATAGGAAGAGGAGAGTAGACATGGGCTGAGAAGACAGCATAGGAAGTGGTGTGAACACTATGTTTGGGAAAAGCCATGATGTACAAAATGCCCATATGTCATTGCTGCCTGGAATGATTCTTCTTTCCTTTGAATAACCAGCACCACATTGCTGACTCCCTTTATATGCACTCTTATATCAGACTCTCGCAAACCACCTTTTTTTTTCTTCATGAGTGATGACTGCTAAACTGCAACTTACGAAACAAGCAGCTGTGGAAGATGCACTGAGTCTTCAGCTGACTTTTAAGTCATACAACTCAGTCAAAACAGAATAATTCACAAAGCCGTTCTGCAGAACAGGAGAAGAATTAGATGCTGAACTACCACCATTAATATACTATGTATGTTTGGATCCGCTTGTCCACATCTCCAGCAATCCAGAAGAAGTGGCCAACTTATTAGGGAAAAGAGGCAAGCCAGCTAACACTAGGTTACAGACTTAATACTACAAAAAACGACACCACCTTGCGAAAACATATTCCAGCCTAAGCTTGTTTAGGTAATTAAGACAAAAGATCTTCCACCCTACCTTTGCTATAAGGTATTCCAGTACAACTGTACTCAACATTTAGCCTCAAAACATGCCCATTCAAGTTAGGATACTGGATTCAACCCACTTAGAAATTCTTCTGCATAATTTGAAAAACTTAGCCTATATTTCATTAACAGCTGGTTGCTTAGCACTAATCAGCCATTTCACTCCTTTCCCACTGTCCTTGTAGCCAGGGGCTGAAAGCATTCACTACTGCAGTCACTCAATTTATGAAGTTTTGTCACAGGATAAACATGGTCATGACTTAAGATTCCCAACTAGTCTTTCCTGAGTCAGCACCTGACCCACCCCCAGCTGTGGGTGTCTGTCCAAGCCCAGCCACGCTACTCCATGAGTACACACTTCAACTCTTATTTCTGGCAAAACTGCTCTATCCTCACTTGAGCAGGATTTCCTATGTGTTGTAACTCCAACACTATGGCATAGAACACATCTGTAAAGATGTAGCTATAGATGTACACCGCTATTCAGTGCTGCAGGAAGTGAAAAAGTAGAGAACACGCTACCCTGGTTTAGTGTTTGTTATCGTTCACTCCTGTATGCATACATAATTCTCTAACAACTCCCCAGACAAGCACAGCACACAGACAGGTAGCAGCAAAAGCCTCTCCAGAAGCAGCAGCACTAGAAGGACAGTGTAAGGTATTTCTAAGCTTTCAGGTTTGGAGGGAATTCCACTGAGTACATGTGTCCAGTTTCTGAGTACCACACGCAATATCAAAGAGAGGTCTCCTGAAGCCATTTAGATGCTTTTCTTCCACTTTACATCCTGGGAGGCTTACTAGAACATCTGTGCTCCACTGATTACACATTGAGCTGCAACACGGATCTATTTCTGGTCAGTTCATAGACATTTATTCTCACGCCAAAACAAGCCTTCAGCTTCTCCATCTCCTTCCCCTTACACAGTCTCATCCCCCACTGCTTCATATGTTGACATCTGTATAATGATTCTCTCACTAGTGTAAGTCACTTTGGACTGGTACAGCCAGGTCTTTGTCTAACAAGCTCCCAGTTTCTATCTTTCAGCCTCTAGATGATTTCAGTGCATCTGCCTGCAAGGGCCTGGACTGCAAGAAGATGCATTTCAGAGCTGCTGTTCCATTCTTTCACCTATGCCAAAGTCAGGAGTTTACAGGAACAGAATAAAAATGGGCATGTTTTGACAAGTTGGGCTTGAATATGTGAGTGGAGGGCAACAGCAAGTAAAAAAAAAAAAGTGTACAGTCTCTGACTCTTACCAGAAACTTATTGTGAAAACATTCATATTTTCTGGCTGTATTTAAAACTTCACCCTTTACTTTCACAGGAGTTAACAAAAAATAATTAAGTCCTTTATTTACTGCATTTGTTTATGCTGCTTTTTTCATGAGGGGGGAGCAGAGAGAAAAATTCAGGCTTTGGCATCTGTTTCTTTCCCCTCAGCTCCCCTGATATTCCTTGGCACACCAGACCTGACCATGAAAGATTCCAACAAACTGCTTGAGCATTTTTCAATTATATCAAATCAGCATTACCACCACCCCTCACCTACTTTGCCCTCCTACACCCCAATAAAGCTATTCATTGTATAAACACCACATGCTGAAAGAGTAGAGCTCACTTAACTGACACCTTTTCATAAGGTAGTGAGGCACCTCTGGCCACTCACTTCTATGTGATCTCCAGTAAAGATGGTCTGCTGAAACTCCAGGTATAAGAGAAAAAAAAAACTCAAACCAACTCAGTCACAGCTTCACATCAGCGGAACCCACTGTTTCTTCTGTGGCAGGAAGTGTGGAGAAGACTGTTCACAACAATTGCCACTGGTCTCCTCCAGACTCTTAACAACTGCAGTCTTTCTAGTTAGTGGAAAGCCCCCTACTTCACAGGATAAAAGTCAGCTGCCCCATAAAGTTGTGGTCCCATGAGACCACTGTGATGGTCAGCTTGTATCTTGCCAGCACTGATATATTTGTGAAGAAATTAAAACAGCTTGAGAAACCCATTCTATGGCCATCTACACATCTGTGGAATTCACAGCTTGGCTCACTGTGTTGAGACCTACGTAATGCTGGCAAGCAGAAACAGTGGCCAAAACCAGCAAACCAAACTGGCATTATCATTGGAGAGAAACCAGTGGTTTAAGACCTGCAGCTCTAAGTCAGACGTGCAAGCCAGTGAGGTTCCAGTGAACAGCTTTTCAAAGGCACATACAGGATTTAACCAAGTCCTACAGCAAGGACAGGAAACCAAGCATGAAAACCTGTTTGTTCTACTCCACCAAATGCAAAGGCATTTTCAGTGAAGCTAGAAATGAGATAAAAACAAATAATGAATTCTTCCCTACTCATACATAGCAGGACAGAGGAAAGTTGCTTTCTTAGTTCAGCAGAGGCAGCTGCTGAAGGAAGGCAGAGGACTATCTGGTGTGGAAGGAGTGGCATTGCCAAAATCAGCAATGCAAACATCAGAATAGTTTTAGTATCTCATCCACTGTCTGCTGGTGAAGCAGCTCCCCTTCTGCCAAGGCACAAGGGAAGGGGAGTCAAAGTAATTTAAATAGAGATGAACACTGTGGATAGATTTCCTCAAAGAGTCTCATTAGTAGAGCAACTAGAGCCCGATCTCCTCCCTCTTTACTATAAAAACATACTCTTCATTAAACTCCACTTGCAAGTGACTGCAGAGAGACTGGGAGAAGGGCACACTTAATAATAGAACATGACTAGAAGGGCTAGACCTGATTTAAAAAGTCAATAAAGCATGTGTTTAAGAAACAAAACTTAGTTGTGGTTTTAATAAAAATCCAGCCCTTATTTGTTTTGGAGGAGAAGGGAGATCAGTGTGCTGCTCCTCTCACCTCCCCAATTTTGAATCCATCTCATTGCTCCTGGCAACAACAAACAAAACTCAGCACATCCCTAGGAGAGGTTTGCTCCTAAAGAGAGCGGGAAACCCAGGCACGTGCTGGGTGGAGAGAGGAAAACCACTTGGAGATTCTTGCATTGCTTCAAAGATTAATCTGACTTTTTAATTTGAGAGCAGAAGCAGCACAGCAAGATAGGGATTTTGTTTTAAGAGTGCAATTAGAGCCTTCCTCCTCCATTTGTTCTTTCTTCAGAAGAAATATTTCTATTGTGTTGACATTTTGGAAAGGAAAAGCCCCACTGTGATTGTTTTACAGCAGTTATGAAATCCAGCAGCCACACAATATGCAGCCCTAGGTTTGTGATTTTGGTTCTCCTTTAGGTGCCCAGCCCAGGCTGTGCAGGCATGAAATCATTTGCCTGACAGCTCAGCTACTGGTCACTTATCTAAGGAGAAAATCACTGATGACTGCAAACCAAGGTAAACACCCTGACATGCACAATGGAAGAACTCTGAAAAACAATATGCTCTTTTAAAGACAGCCCACACACTAATGATCCATTGCATTTCCACCTTAGTCACTGCCTCTACCATAGCCATATCTCGGCATCAGCCTATTCAAGCTCATTTTACTCCTGTGTTGGATATGAAAATATTTGGCTTACAAGGCATATGTAGACTAAGAACAAGTTACCCTGGAAAGCATGCCGCCAGATTTACAGTCTACAAGCACCAGGATAAAGGACCATTACCTTTTCTACTGAAATGGCATCTGACAAGCCATCTTAAAAGTCCTTTAATCTCTTATCTTGAGAAAACTTGCCAGTACTGAGTGAATGGCAGTCATGTTGCCTCCTAACTAAGGTCAAGAGTTCTGCAACACATTGCTGTATGATTTTATCAGGCATGAGAAATGCAGAACTCCTCACATGTGCCAGAAGCCACCCCACAACACTTGCAGTGAAAACTGGCATATTGAGCTAACAAGGAAGATCAACTTTCTAACCCTAAGCAGTTCTCTGGGGACATCACAGATTCCTGAAAATCTTGTTGTCTATGAGGTGCTTGATTTTGCTGCAACAAGACTGCAAATTCATTTCTGAGTTTGAACAACGAAATTTTGCGCAGGCCCAGTCAAGATGCACCAGGACAGAAGCCCACCACATTTTTAAAGGTAGAGTCCTTATTTATCCCACAAAGCAGTCATTAGAAACAAAACCAAGAATCCCCAGGATATTAGCCTCAGTTTAGGGGGAAGAAAAAAACAAAGTTTAAGTATTTGATTCCAGATTTCCCACAGTGATTAACGTGGTTAAAAAAAGTTCCCCAGTAAGATGCAAGACCTGTGCTTACCCAATCAATTTCATGCCATAAGCACTGACAGTAAGATGCCTTCCTGCCAACAGCTGGCTCTTCGTAATCCTTCCATTCAACCTGCTGAAACATGATTTGCACCCAAGGCCACATGCAAAAGCATCTCTCCAAGTAGCAGAAAACCAGATGCTGTTAAGCAGGATGAGCTCCACACTTTTCCTTTCTATCCCATAAATGAAGACAATATTTGACACCAGGCCCTACAGGCTCTGAGATGGAGGTGACAGCCAGGATATGCTGCTTTAGAAGTGGGGGTAGAAGAACATCTCCGTAAATTAGGTACAGCCCAATGCAGGTGGTCACACAGCTGTAATGCAAAAGCAACTTTAATTTCAGATTGAATAAATCCTAAACCTTGATATTCATAGTACATTGTTGAGGTCTCTTCTGCTTATGAAGTAGAAGAGACTAAGCAGTCAAGAGCCTGCTGTGAAGTCCTTATGCCTTACAACTACCAGTTAGATACAAAGATCAAGGAGGCAAACAGCAGCTTCCAACACAAGCAAACTCCAGCAGAGAGCATTTTAAGAAGTTAACAGAGACTGGGCTGGACAACAAAAAGTCTGAACCCAAGCAGGTTCAAGGCACTCCAACCCTTTCCTGCTATAACACGCCACATTTAAATGGAATCAAGTTTTTATGCCTCGATCCAGGGAGGATTTCCTTTTCTAGGACAGAGTAGCATACTATTTCCTTCTCTCAAATAAAGACAGCAAAACTAGGTTTTCTGAACTTAACTTGATCCAGCAATGCTGGCATTTAGTTCCAGTCAAACAACACAGGAGAAATTAAAAAAAAAGACAGTAACATAATAGTTCCCTCAGAGTCTACCTTTACCCTGAGACTCAGGAAATGGATGGCAGAAGTTTTATTATAACTAGAGGGGGAGCATTTTTCTTTAATAATCTCCACAACTGAAGTTACTCAGGTGTGTCTCCAGCAGACCTAGTCTCAGACACATTGCATAGTGAAAAGATGAAGTCATCATCAGTGCAAAAACCAGTCTAGCCACCAAAGACAGAGGCTTTTCTCCCACTCAGCTTCTTCACAGCAAGTATCTGATGTACCTGAACAGAGCACAACATGGCCAACCACCACTGCAAGCAGCAGGCTCCCCAGGAAGAGGCAAGATAAACAGCACAAGCTACAAAATCAGTAACGGAGAGCCTTGGAAAAGACCAAGTCGCTGAGCTGTGCAACTGCATCATGTCACCAACACCCCCAACGGCTTAAGGAACGCCGACAGACATCTGTCTCAGAGCTTCGAAACAAGACAAATAGCAAGCCTTTAATGCATTGATTTCTCCAATGTCAGGAGTACATCCCAACCACATAGACACAAACCAATCAATGGTTGGCTGGTCAGAACTGCTTCCCAAGCTGGCTGAAGCCAAAGATACAGCACGAAGAGCTTATGTGAGGCGTGTGTCATTTAGAACCCAAAATCCTCAATTCAGATAAGATTTTATTTATTGACTATACACATCAGTCAATAATGTTCCCTCTTCTCCCATCTTGTGCAATTTCAAATGTTGGAGGGAGAGGGAAGAAGCAGCAATATGCTCTTCTTTCTTCTATTCTGAAAAAAAAAAAAAAAAAAAAAAAAAAAAAAAAGCAGCTTTGGGGTTTCAGTTTTAACAGTAAGCAAGCAGTTATACAGACGCTGTTGGGAATTCTAGTGGTGAGACTGTAATCCAAGGACAACAGCATTGCACAAGTTTACTTGCGTTTTCCAACCTGCCAGTTGTTTGCTACATGAGGCAAACTATAGACTTGTACTTCAGAGGGTCAGGAAAACACACCTCTTCAGATCAAGCATGTTTGAAAACAAAGTAATCCAGTGGTGAATCTGGGCAAAGTACTCTAAGACTGCAACAAAAGGCATATGCTTATGGTGAAAGGTACACATGCATTTCTAAATAGCTCTGTGGGAGCACACACAGCAGCCAAGGAAACCTCCTACCTCGTACTACTTATACAGGAGTTCAATATCCAGCAGCAGGGAAAGCACCTCGAGACCATTTAGTGCAATTCTCTACAGTGAGACAAAAGTCAATTATCTTGCAGGAAGGGAGAGACAGCAACATGATGAGAAAAGGGCTCCTGGCAACTTGAAAGGACAGTGTGAAAGACAGTTATTAGAAATAACAATTAAAAAAAATCCAAATCCACTGGTAAGGAATGTAAAAGTCTGTCACACATCTCCACTGTAATGTGGGGTCTGCACATAGAGTCTGGAGCCACAGCAGCATGAGATTCACCATTTCCAACCTGTCATCTGGGCAGTCTGTCCTACTATACCACCACACTAAAGCTGTTTCTGCATGACCAAGTAGTTTGGCCCACTTGAAGCAATTTGTAAGACAATGATATAGAAGGCCCCAACATTCAGACTAAGGGTTTACAAGGCTTTTACTTCAGAATAGGTCTCCTGTCACAAAACAAATACTCAGCATATCAGGTGAGCCAGGCAGGTTTGGGGAATGCAGCCTCCCGTTTTGTTTCAGGTAGAAGGAATCCAGCTTGCACACTCTAATGCTGCTCTGCAATACCAGCCAGCACAAGGGTCAGGGAGGGGGAAGAAATCAGAAGGTTTACTTCAAAAGTACCCTCCTGATGCAAATCAAAACATGAAAAGCAGACATAGCTATCTTCCAGTGCCTTTACCCCACATTAGTGTCAGATCTATTTTCTTCTCCCTCAATTAATCTGTTTAATTTGGGGCAAAAAAAGAAGGAAAAGTTCCTAAGCCTCTTCACCTTCTCACTGCTCACCTCTGGAGTTTTCATTCCTGAGATGAAGGGTTAACAGCCAAAAAAAGAGGACACAACACATTAGAAAGAGGCTCCCCCTGGGCCTAATTGCTTCTCAGATGCCACTGTGCTAGGTTTATTGATGAATGCATCCCGCTCTGTTTGTTATGGCAGCATGTTTTCCTGAGGTGTTGTCTATTTTGCCATTGACCACACTGGATGACTTTAACAGCAGCTTTTACAGCTAGTTTTGAAGTGTCCTCCCCCACTTGCAGCATTGCTGACAAAGTGGCTCAAGCCTGGGAGCAGTGAGGGTGGAAGAAGGCACCGCATAGAGACAACTACTACACCAGCTGGTTGCTGGGCTGCTGCTCGAGCAGGGAGGGAATCGGTGGCTGGGAAGCAGCAACCAGGGCAAGGATACTGGCACAGAGGGTCCAGCAGGGCCAATCACTGGTGAAGCAGAACAGGTGGCAGCTACTCAGCCCATCTGCTAACTCAGAGCTCCACAGTTGAGGAACCTCACCCCAAAAATGGGCCCTATCAGCTCCACCAGGCTTTTGAGACCTAAATGTGCAGGGCCTTAGAACAAAAAAAAAGTTGGATGCTTTGGTAGACTGCAGGGTCTGAAAGCACAATTTGGCCCTTTATTATAAACTCTCTTTTAGAAAGAGATTGTAACTTGTGGGAAGCTTTGGCACAGAATGTAAATTCCTCCTCCGCTTTTATATGCCTCTAAGAGCTTCATGCAATAGTCAAAACACTTCCAAGACTTTCAGCTGCAGTCTCAGCTTAATACAGGATCCTTAATATAGGATATTTATTCCTCTCCCACATGAATGTCCTCTTCAGTTTTCCAAAGATCCACCTTTGCCAGCATGGAGAGGCATGGGTTACACTTCTGGCAACAGGGGGAAAAGGTTGCACGAACTATGCAGTGGATCTGCAGCAGCTCCTCACTGCACAAAAGAGTGCCTGGGAAAGGGGAGAGGACAGCACAAGGGTAAAATTTTCTCCAGATAAAAAATATTGAGTAGGAGTGGGTTTGTTCACTTCAAAGGTAAAAAACTAAACATTCTTATTAGCATGCATACTATAATTCAAAGTCTTACAAGCCTCAGTGCAATAGCAATATGAAAGACATTACCAAGCAAAGAACTTCTGTGCTGCAGAAAACTAGGTATAAGTGGTAAACTTCAGCAGATAAGTTTTTCTCCTCTTCACAAGGTTTACTCAACATGCTGGCACTTCATTTCGTACCTCCATCACCCCTGTCACTGATGCTCTCAAGGCTGTTAGCAATTGCCTCCATTATTCTTCCCAGCTGGTTCAGGAAGCAATGACCAGGGTAACTTGGTGCATGCAAAGGAAGACGGAAATCAAGCTAGGAAAACAGTGTGAGTAACAAAGCCAGACCACCCAGCCTTTCAGGAGGATTTTCTTCTCTGCCCTCAAACAGCCACCTCCCTTCAGTCCCACTCCTCACATAAAGGCATTCAAGTTTTCAGCGAGGCCACCTTTCCTTTAAGTCCCCATGGTTCCTAGCCATCATTGAAGGACTGAGGTCAGCCCATTCATTGAAGGACTGAGGTCAGCCCCATCATTGAAGGACTGAGGTCAGCCTCTGGAAACCATTCCTTCCTTCCAGTAATGCTTGGCAATAAAACCCATACGAGGTTTTGAAGATAAATCTGACCCCAGAGGACATGTACTGGTTGGCTGTCACCCAGCGACCCTTTTTTGGGGGCACAGATACCTGTATTAACATGGCTAAACAACTGCTCACACCACATCTGCTAGAAAAACCTTGATGTAGTAAAGCAAATATCTGTGTATAGTATAGTGGATATCTGGTGCTAACCATCCATTGTGAATCCCTTCCTCTATTTCCTCCCCCAAAAAGAGGGCACGGCACAGGGAGGGGAGGAAAGAAATAAATACATATAGTTCTGTTAGTTTACCCCTGGAGTGCCAAGGCCAAGGGTTCTGCACGCCTGTCAATGGCAGACAGCTCCTCTTTCAGCCCACTCTGGACACCAGGTACAGGAATCCAAGCTTGGCACCACACTAACCCAACTATGTGGCTTCTGGAGCAAAGTCAGTTCATGTCTGGCCAAGAGCACAGAAGCAGCCAAAACGCAACTGCCTGTACCACTGTTCGTGCAACCAGGCCCTTAGATACTCATTCTGCTTGTGTTTTCAGGTCAGAACTTTTTTCCTTGGTAACTATGAAAACTAGATGACTTGCAGAAGCACCTCAGAAGTTGACCACAGGCTCCAGAAGTACGGACTCTGCAAACAAAACTACCCAGCACTGCCAGAGCTAAATAAAGCAGCTGAAGTTTACATAACCAGTAGTACCTTAACTATAACATACTTTCTCAGGAATCACTGTTTCATCATTTGAAGCTACAAGCAACAGCAAGTGCCACAGTGCTGTCTCTGCAGCCTGAGTGGAAGATATATCCTCTGCTACTTTAATTTTCTACTCCTTGAGTTTTTCCTTGAAAGTCTCCACCCCCAACACTGCATTCCCATCTATCCACCCCCAAGCACTTGGACTAAATTAAGCCAAAAATCAAAGCCAGTTGATTATTTATTAAACAAACAGGATACATTTTGTCTTTGGTAGAATCAAGCACTCCTGGTAGCTGTAGACTTTAAATGACACTTTGGGGGGGGGAAGGAAGGAAGCAGTGTTTCGCTTTAGGAGAGCACACCGAGAAGCCGTTATTTTACTTAAAAGCCATCTGCCTATAAAATTAAACTGTATACATAGGTAAGACTTAACAAGCTATAAACAAGCATCAATAGCAACCCTCATATTTCAGTGATAATAGTCAGCTTTGATCACGCTTTTTTAGACTACCCCCTCCCTTTCAAACCATTTTCAACTCTCAGCTTCTGTCAAGCCCATCTCCATATCTGCCAATTAAAGGAAGAGGCAGAAATTGGAATTAATGGAGGTGCAGGAAGAGAGCTAGTGCACTTTGTGCCAAAAGCTTCACCATGATGCAGAGGACACTAAAAAAACAGGGGCCAGCAACATGTGCAAGTGAAAAAAGGCAGAATTATGTACATGGAAAGGGATTCCTAAATTCTTCCACAGAAATTCTGAATACTTTGTTTCCAGTGAGAACTACAGATCCCCTAATCAGGGAACAGACACGTCAGGTATTTCTAGAATGCTAATGAATGTACGGAACAGAGCAGGGATTATCAGCCGCCTGCCTCAGCTGATACCAGGACTCCAGCATCTGAATTCCCTCCTGCTTTTATTCAAGTCACAGTCTGCAGAATGATCTTTTGCATGAAAACAAAAACAATACGCAGTCATTTCCCAAATGGATAGAGAGCTACATGCGGAGCTACAGGAAGACAGAGCTTAGAAGCCATTTGCATCAGGGATTGTTTTCTTCTCATAGTCAGGGGAAAAAGAGAAAACATATCCAAGACAAGAATGTGCAATAAAATCAGATTAAGAAATGTTAGTCACTCCTGGCTTTCTCTCAAAACAGAAGTCAAAGACTTTCCGCCATTCATTCACAAGATGTCTAAACAGTGAGTCTTGCTGAAAGAAAGAAAAAAAAAAAAAAAAAAAGAGAAAAGTGAAAGGAGGCAAAGAAGGTTGCTCTTCCTAACCTACTAATAAGCTCCCAAAGTACTTTTCCTTCGTCCATGTGTGAAAAGCCAAAGCAATCCCTGCAGGCACTGTGGTCAGGGCTGGGTCCCAGCCAGCCAAGAGTGCAAATACAGTATTAAACACATTCATACTTTCCCACTGAGACAAAGCCTGAAAAGCCTAACCACTGCTCCATCCTCTGTGCTGCCTCTTCCCGGTTAAGCCTCCTGATATTGCCCCTGAACAAAAACGTTCCTGACCGCTTCCATCCATGTTTACACAAGGAAGAAGCTGAGGGTCATGGGCTGGAACAGCTGAGAACAGGCACATTGCTGCAAACGTGTCCACTCTTCTTCGGATTTGGCTTAGGTACTCGGTGGCTTTGCTGATGCTGTTCAGCATCCATTTACACAAACACCATTGCGGTTCTTGGAGAATGGAGAATTGTAATTGAAACCACCAAAAATAACCATTGGCATATGACACTTGTTATTTAGTGCAGACCCCCTTCAGCAGTTTTCATGGTCATGATTCAGCAGCCACGGTGGCAATACTCCAAAATAAGGTCTTTTTCTCCTTTTTTCTGCAAAAGGACCATGAAACTGTACAGAGCAGCCTAAGAGAGGACCTCAAGCTTAACCAATTAACCACCATGCTGCATCCCAACCACAAGAGATAATATAGACTAATGCAGTTGCAGAGAGAATTGTGCTAAGCCTTCACAAAGCCTCTCCCAGGGAGCCCTTTCCCCACAAGCAAAATGGACCTGGGCTGACTATTCCCAGCAGCTGATGAGTCAAATAACTGTGTTATGAAATGCTTGCTTAAGAACAGAGTTGTTATTTAAGGAGCTGGTATCTCACCTGGCTCACAAAGATAATACAAGTACCTGAGACAACACACCCAAAACACAGCTCCCCTCTCTATATACAGAAGTGATGTGCTCTGAAGCAGCTTTTCTTTGACTGCTTTGAATGTGTCACACTAGCACAGGAGTTGTTTACCTAACTTCTGCTGAGATAATAAAGCTGGACATATAACACCTCCCCAACAGTTGCAGAAGCTAGTGAATGTAGAAAAATGCTGTTGGCTTTTTATAAAGAATGAAGATAATTTAAAATGAAAATTCTTCATCTTAAGAGGGTCTGGCTGCAAAAGTTATTGAATGGCTATGTAAGGTGACATTTCTCTCCAATCTTTGCCACAGAGAGCAGAGAGCAACATATGCCATGGACTTTTTGTAAATATATCTCAATAAGACACAGTTTCAAACCAGTCCAAATAAAACTCCCTGCCTTCCTATAAATCGGTGCTTAAACTTCGGGCACAAGGTACCATATTTAGCATTTCCAGAGATGACACACAGAGGGGACTATGAGGAAGACAGCTGTGATTGTAGATTTTCCTTTAAACACCTTATTTTGCTTTGAAAACAGACAAGCACCCTATGTATGAAGAGAAGCAGCTGTTTACCTGCTCTCAACTTACACATCCATTGGGCAAGTGAGCTCCCACGTATAGGAGGGTTGTTGTCTTGCACTGGTCATGTCAGATCCTCTGAGCTGTCAGACACAATTGCCTTAATGTGCAAAGACTCAGAATACTCTAAACCATTTTAGAGGAACAATTCTCCTGGGAGTCTTTATAGGGTTTGAATTGAACCTGGGACCTTAGCTTTGAATCTCAACATCCTTCAAAGCTCCTGGGCTGCAGCCTATTCAGATTGTTAATGACGACGTCTGCTTGGGAGGGGTAAGGAATCAGGGTAAAATAATAAGCAGCAGAGCACAGCAGCTGTATCATGCTGGTGCATGGAGAGACAGATATTAAAAACAGCTTTTAAAAACTTTAAAAAAACCCACTGGAACTGTGCATTTTACAGTGGTTTTTAAATCAAAGTAAACCACTCAGACATGTATACATATGCTCTGAGCAGATTACTCATCTTAACTATTTTAAAGTTATTAGCTCACAACTATTCCCCAGCTGATGCAGACTCCCACTCGAAGGTGCACTAGACAACACACCCAATCTCTTTAGTTCTCTTTTGCCCTTGTTTTATCATTAAAAATGACCAAGTGGCATGGGATCTATATGTCTTAACACCTCGGGATTTTTTTTATCAAGACAATCTTATCAGGCTTGTGCAAAATCTGTTCACCCAGCTATCAGTGAGATGATAGAATTAGGCACAACTTGCTTATCAAAAAAGAAAAAAAAAAAAAAAAAAAAGAAAGCTTACCTACCTTTGGCTGTTGGGAAAGCAGAACTTTGCAAGTTGCAAAAGCTCACATGCTTTATCATGGAAACAATTACGTTATCCAGGAGTGGGTAGTGGCAGTGACTGTGCCACCACAGTGGCAGACACACTGCCTGTGTGAACTAGTGACTTGGTCATCATTAGCCTACCTTCTCCGTTTCTGAAAGAAACAACATTCTGAACACTGAAAAGAAAAGCTCCCAACAGGTGCACTACAATACAAGCAAATTCAAGGGCTATATTTCAGTAGCTCTATCCTTCCATACCTTCCAGCAGAACTTGTCTTATTTTGCTGATATTCAAGCTGCCAAGAACATTGAGATTTAGATAAACATATCAAGTATAGATAAATATTACATGCAACCACTCTGTTTCTTCCAAATGCCAATAGTATCAGTGCCATTGGCACAGATTAAAAGCTTGAACCATATTCTGTACTTCACTACCCAAATTGAACATTCAGCTTCTATGTGATGTCCTTTCCTGCTAGGGTGTTTCCAAAAGCCTCTCTAGTCAGATAGCAAGATATCAGTTCCTTATGCCTCTTGAAGTGCTGTTCAAAACAGCCACTGATTTGAAATGTCCAAGCATTTTCAAGCCCGCCTGTTGCTAACACTAAGTGCTACAAAGAAATAGTTAAGCCAATTATTTTTTTTCAAATGATTTATATTTTAAATATGTAAAAAAGTCTCGAGGAGATTTATAAAGTGAGGTTTTGCAGACTGAGTATGTCAATTCAGAACCCAAGGACTTACTGGGTTCCCTTTTAAAAACAGTGAGATTTTTTTGGTTCTTTCAGTTCTTTCACCATCTTTCCCATAGATGTTTAAAATTTCCCATGCATTCTATCTTCCTCTGCTTTTTTGAACTGTTCGAAAACTTTGTGGGTAGGTAGATCCTGGAAGAAGCCTCAGTGATATGAAGACTGCAGTATCAGAACCATTAGACCCCCTCTCTAAGCTAATGAAGCAGCCAGTTACACAGCTGCAAGTTACATGATGTGAGCCTCAAGACACGCAGTCTGTATCTGCACAGGGACCAGACTTCCCCTTTGATCCTGAACTCTGCCCTTGTGCTCTGCACCAAAGCACACCACTTCTGGAATTCAGGTATTAGATCAGCTGGCAGAGCCCATTCTGTGTACACTGTAGCCAAGCACTGCATTAAAAAGGAGAAGGATTCATTCACTGAATTGAATAATAAGCATTCCTGATTTATTTTAGGCTGCATGAAAGCTAATAACATAAGCAAGACTTATGTTTTCCTTGAAACGGTACAAACACAAAGAGTAAGGAACCATGTCTCAGCAATACAGCAGGAACCAAATCCGAGTAACAGATTTCAGAGTATGAACGTGCTCTGCTCTGTAAGCCATGCCAGTCCATATTAGCTGACAGCCCCATCATGCAAGAGGGATGCAAGTGTCAGAGCCTTTGTGCATCTTACAGACACATGACTATCGTTATGAACTTTCAAACCTCAGCACAACCACAGAAACACCTTTAGTAGAGTTTCCTTCACAGTTATCCCTCCTCAGCAGGGATGCAACATCTCCTTTTTACTTCTATGTGCAAGCACCTATCCAGCAATACATATTGACATCACTGACATATCTTGTAGTTACCAGGTCCTTAGGGCTGGGATACCTGGTTTGCTGAAACTGCTCAGTCTGCACCAGTTGCAAGAGAGCCACCATGGAAGGGTACCATTCAGCAAGTGTTAGTGAGCTACCTAGCTAACCAGGTTTACACTAGCAGAGAAACAATTTCCTCTCATGGTTGCTGCTGATGCACATACAGAACTATCTTCTTCACACTTCGCTCCTTCAGGCCTCCTGGGACATCCATATGGAACTGAGGTGGTCTGAGACAGAGGCAATAACATTTCTGAAGACAGATGGTGCTAGTGACTCTGATTTTCCAAGTTAATCACATCACACCCATAAACCAGATTAACAAGATTCAAGAGCATGCTACCCACACTGTAAGACATCCATCAGAGTAGAAAGGCACCCACACCACACTCTGCCTCTCCAGTACTTCATGATGTAATACAGCTCTGGGAACTTGGGATGCAACTGGCAAAAGGAAGGGTGTGGGACATAGCCACCATTTGCCAACTGAACTGGGACCAGCTGAAGTACACTGCTGAAAAAACACTCTGGAAAATACTGCTGTCTACCCTTACTCCAGGCATCCAGAGGTAGGACAAGTTAGTTGCAGGTATGGTCTCCACATGGTCTGGCGTTCAACACTGGTGAAGCTCACTGTAAGAAAGGGCTTTATGTGTAACATCAACAACACCCTTCCTCTTGCTTACTACCACTATGCATTTCCCAGAGCCAGAGCAGATGACACGTACCCTTGCTGAGGGTCATCTGAGCAAAGGAAGCCAAGTTTGTTGCGGCAAGCTGTTTCCTGTGATCTGTAACCCATGAGCTGGCTCCTGTGGCCAGCTGCTTCTGGCTTCATGGAGGGGAGATGGGTTTTGAGGTACTGCCAAGCCACTTTGCCCACAGCAGCACATGTTAAATCACACTGGATATCCAGTCTGCAGCTTCTCCCAGCACTCTCCTTTCTCCTCTCTATCACCTCTGGATGATATGGCATGCCTGAGATGAGGTTAAATACCTTCCCTTACCCCAGAGTGCCCTGCAGTGCTTGTACAGAGATCGGTGTACAGCAATGAACTATGTCTAACATAGAACCTGTAATACATCCCACAGGTGCCATACTTCTTCACTACACTGTACGTCCCCTCTAAGGTGACTGGAAAACTGTGTGTGTGGCAAAGGGAGATGTTCTATAGAATAGTAGCTAAAGAGATGAAGGAAGAAGAAATTAAATCCTGCATAAAGTGAAATACAGCACAGGCCAGTGCTCTCACGTCAGGCTGAGACTCTCGCGGCAGCCTGCAGACAGCTATTCAATTCCTGTCTTTCAGTGCAAGAAATGTCAATACACCAAAACTCTACACAGTGACAAGAGCTGCCAGGTAATGCTGTCACACAGCCTTCGAAGTCAGCCAAAACAACAGGGAAGAGGAAATTCTGCAATACTCTCACCAACACCTTTCCATCCACAAGCAAAAGGCAAGAGACCTGAACAGAAGACTGAACTAAAAAAGTTTCCTGTTTTTCAGTCATGGCCCAGTACAGGCAAAGATACCTTGAAGAGGTCAGAAAGGCATCAGCCACAAAATTACTGAAATCAACTACACCAAAAAAGAATCTGATGTGCCTCTGGGCTTGGTCTATTTATACAAGAAGTGTTAGCCAGATCTAGGGAAAATCATGACCAGAATTAGCATTTTCAGTCACCCTTGCAAATGTTAAGCTCACTAGCAAATCAGGAGCCGTAGTGTTTGGCTTCAGCTATTGTCTGTCTAGGGTAAACCCTCAGAATACAACTTTTCAGGTACAACAAGCTGATAAATGGAGATATCATGGAAAAGTATCTGCCTCATGAAGATCTAACGGATGAAGAAGCAACTGTTCAACCATAGCACTGTGGAATCTAAGTTCAGTTTAACACTGGAAACAAGAACCTCACATTTTGTGAAAAGTACAAGTAAGACACACCATGAAGACACTACCATCTGTAGCTTTAAAGAAAATTCAGGCTTGAAGAAAGACTCTGTACCAGAGCTTGAAGCATAAACATTAAGTTGGCTACACTTGTACGGCACTCTCTCCTCTCTCTAACACTCAGGCAGAAGTTTTAAAAGCAGTGAGTGCATTGCATAAGCATCCAGTGCGCTTTTAAGTGACTGAGGATTAATGCAGGCACAGAAAACATTGTCACTTCTCCTGCTGTTGATCCTCTTTGTCTCAGCTAAGAATTGCTCTGAAAATTTTTTTAAAATGTCTTGTTGCATACTGAACTCCAAGCATGCTATACTTTTAATTTTTTCCCCCTCTACAAAAAGCAGGCACGTCAGAATTATGCAGCTTCAAGGAATGCAAGCTTAGGGAACTCTATTTTTTTTTTTCCTTGTTGCAGGCCACAAAGACACTACCCGTGGACTTATTTATGGCCCCCATTATAAAGCATTCATTTATTCATTCGGATTCTTGCAGTCCAGGGGGAATTTTTACTGGAACTTCATGGTTTTCTGGTTAACACAATGTGTTTTTTCCTCCTCTTCATTCATGCCAGCTGCATTTAAAACTAGATCTCAGTAAGTAGATGAAAGCAAAAAAATAGTTTACATTATTTTTTAAACAAAATCACTGCATCTGCTGGATACATACTACTAAAACTACCAAACTGCTTGGAAGAATTTTAAAAAAAAGCAATAAAGCAGGCTAGTCAAGTGAACAAACCAGTTGCCATCAGTGTCCAACCTGAGGTCATAACTGACAGACCTCCTCCTATCACATCTCAGTGGCATTCAGGAATGAGGAAAACAGCCTTAGGCCTTTTCAAATCTTCAGCTGATACCTCAGCTTTAAAGGAAACAGTCTGTTCACCTGCAGCAGCTACAAGAGGCAGGAATGCTGTCTCCAGGCTCACCAGTGCTGGGTAGCTGTGCAGTGCCCTCACCGTGAAAAGATGGTGCATTCCACCAACTCTGCTCAATTCCAGCTCTCCAACTTGCACAGACACCAGACAGCACATTTCTTATTCATACCTAAATTCAAATTAAATAAACATTCTTCAAAATTTCACAATGTTTATTTTTTAAATTCTCAACTCCTCTATTATTTCTAATGTAAAGGGATAATCAGAGAAGAAAACAAATTGGGCTAAGACCCACAGTACCAGGCAGTTTTTCCTCACTAATTGCTAGTTCCATACCTGCTTTGTTACTGCCACTCCACTGATGCCAATGTTCTCCAAGCCTTCTTCCAGCGCTTGGAGTGAAATAGACACGAGCACCTGCGCGCTTTCACCCAACATTCTCCTGATTGGTGAGCAATGGCCTTGCAAAGCAATTACAAAACTAAGGCAAGGAGTAGAAAACTGATAGTTGAGAGGAAGAAAAAGCAAAAAATGGGAGAAAGTAGCAGAATAGAAAAATATAAAAGAAAATTAAGGAGGGGCAGGAGATGAGTGGTATAGAAGTTGTTCATATGAAGTTTTTAGAGGTTACTTAATGTCAGCATATAGCAGGGGACTGAAAAGCAAGAGCAACAGTGAAGTTTTCTAGGTTAATAGTTTCCTTAATATTCCCACAGGATTCTCTGCTACTCTAAACATAGCACAGAAGAAAAAAAAAAAAAGATTCAAGTAGATCATCATCGGGGCTGGTTCAAGAAAGAGTTCTTTCAACCTCCCCCAAAGCGCCTTCTCTCTTGGAGTTGAAAAGTATTCAGAGTTTTACACAGTATTAATGTGGACAAGCACATTTAAATTTGGAATATGCAATCCCAACAATACAGGAAGTCAGAAGACAAAAGAAGAGCTTTCAGTCACAAAAAATATTGTTTGAGTTGAGTTGTAATTGTTGAGTTATATTTTGAGCTATTTTTTCAATGCCTACTACAAACACCTAGCAGAAACATCCTTCACTGCATGCTTGCTTTCAGTGTAAGAGTTGTATCAATTAAGTTGTCATAAGCCCTTTAGTGTACTTAAGTATAGAGTACTCCAGGAGGCCTGAACCTTGAGTTAATGTTTGTATTTGCATTGTGCTATCTACCCTTCCTCATGTGAAAGCTATTTTGAGCTCGTGAGGTCTCTCCAGGTAAATCCGGTGTCAAAGAAGAGATTGTCAAATGTATTTCATTCTGCACATTATACTTGTTTCCATCACTTACAGAAGGGAAATGACAGACAGGCACAACAGGAAAAAACCTGAGGCATGAGCAGGAAACAGACTCTCTTGTTTTGACTACTAAGGTAAGGAAAGATAAATAGTGGAAAATTCCCTCATAGGGACCTTAACAGCAGTGGATCATTTGACAAGTCTTTCCTATCACTGTTTTCATATCTTCGAACCACCTGTTAGAACAGCTTCACTAGCTTAAATAAAAAGTGGTCAGACCAAGGAAGCAAACAAGAAATAGACAAAATTTAGATATTTAGACATAATTAAGTGGATGTATTTGGAGAGCTCTACTATTTGCTTCTTAAAGTACTGTCAAGAGCAGCAATCTGCAACTGTAAGGCAACAAACAGGAGTTTGGAGAGAGAAAGGAGCAGTGATTTGCTTGTTCTTACCTGGGTTACCAGCTAAAGCATGGAGTTGAGTAGAGGTTCCTACTAAAGGCTTCGCATATTACAAATGTAAACAAGTTTCTTTAGGCTAAATTCAGCAGAACATGTGGTGCTGGTACTGGCTTGATGGAATTTTTAAGAAACATCAACTGTTAAAGTCTATTTTTATTATTAATATATTTTATTATGTTTTTATTATTAAGTTACTAAACTTTGAAACTGAAAACAAATGCCATTCAGCTTTAACACAGAACTGCAACAAACATTTGCTGCCAATGACCAAACAGCAGCAGCAGCGACATTTTTGCCAGACTTCTGTTCCATGCTTATTGTACAGTGCAACTACTAATATTTATACAGCGCGATTTCTGCAACAGTTCCCACTTCCAGTTATCAACCAACTCTACAAAGCCTATTTGTAGGCTTTGCTATTTCTACATGCTTTACCCTGCTTTCACCAAAAATTCTTGCTTACCAGATGTTCTGGCTGCTATTAAAGTAATCTGTGATGAAAATCAAGTATCCTCATACTCTAAAAATGGAGTTTTCAAGAAAGAGAGAATCGAGCCTCATGCTGGCACGACACCAGGTATCACTAACCCTGCCAGCAAAGAAATCCAATGTTGTTTTGTGTTTATGTCTGACAAGCCATATAAAACAAAGTTTTTAAAGATGCTTAATAAAGTAGCTGAAAAATAATGATTACCCAGTCTCATCATTTGCACATGAAAGGTGGAGCAGAGACACTACTATAATTTGTTGCCAGACTTCACTGGAACAAACAGCTGCATCTTACTTATCTTCAGATATCAAAGGACTTCAGTGGGACAAAGGTTACTTGGCTTGACAAGCATTTGAAGACCCCTCCAGCTTAAAACCAGAGATGCTTCTGAGGAAAATCATAAAAGGATTTAAGCCTAGCAGCAATTCCTATTATACTAACATGAAATCTACCACTAACCCCTAATCTTGTCAAAGCTAGGACAAGATTATTCACCTCCTTTCCAAACGCAGTGGCACCGCATATTTCCAAAGGTTATATACAGGCAGACGAGTAGTTCTTCCAAGAAGCAAAGGCTTCATGGTAGTGTCGAGTCGCTTTAGGTCTGCTGTGGTACTGCCCATTCCATGCTAACTCTTCACTCAAACAACTAGTTTTCTGCCAAAGAGCTGGCTCAGAGGCCTCAGCCCCTGGTCACACCAGAACCAGGGCAGCAGGGGCAGGGTAGCAGCCCTGAGACGGTCTGACCAACAGCAGAGCTGTATCCTGCAGTGCAATAGTGAGCTACAGAGTGTCAGAAACTTCTCCCCCTACCCCTCTACTAATATAGGAGCAGCTAAACTGAAGATCTCAAGTCACCTTCTCTGCACCCTTATTTTTACCTTATTGCTTCAGTCTCATAAGACCATTGTGAAAATCTACACAGCTCAACCAAGATAAAGACCAGAAGCAGTTCAGTTTTTTTCATAAAGATGTGCTACAATGTGCTTTGTTATTTAATATTTCAGATGCCTTTAACAAAAGCAGTAAAATCACACTGTTCTTGTTTGGAAATACAATGCTGTAAAAGAAACAGGAAAGCTACTGAAGAACCAAGAAGATGATATGAAAGACTTAAACTTTTCCAACTGTATCCGCTTCAGAAGGCTGAGCAGGAAGTTTAAGGTTTTAGGTAGCTGGAAATAGGTTTCATTTTAGCTGCTGCCTCAGAGCCAGTTTTTGTGTTTAACACATGTGGTTAGACAGCCAACCACCATTCCTGGGGATTATCTGCTTAGAGTGTGAAAGACAATAAAACAACTCACCATAGGATTTTCAGTCAGACCTGGGCATGATTCCCATTAGCACATTTTTATTTTAAAACTGAGTGTGATCACTCTGATTTTATACTAAGCACAGATGTTGGTACTTCAAGCAGAAGCGAACTTTGCCAGGTAAATAAAACTGTAAAGTTATGAGCTGCTTATGAACATATAGAAATATGTTGCATTGCACAGCAGTTTAAACACATCAGTTCAACTGCATGCAGTTGAACAAAACCAGCATCTTCCAATCTTTAATTTAATGTAAATTAAAACTAGCCAAGTCTAAAACCCAACCAGGTAAACACGCATTTTTGCCTGTTGATTTTGGATCAAGCTTTAAGTGAGAGCTGATGGCAGACAGCAGCTCTAACCACTCAAGGAGAAAAGCAACAACTGGTGTTCAGTACTGGTGTACCAGTAACGGACTACTGAAATATAACTACAAATAAAAGATACTTAGAGAAAGTTTCTGAAGATGGTACTTAATGGCTCTTTACACACTGTCAGTTTTCCAGACCACAAGATGAAAGACAATATAGCTATCAGACAGCAGCCTTCTCTAACTGCAGGCCACCTCAATTAACAGCTGGAGTTTGGTTTTGGCATTTACTAAATTAATATGTAAGGCCGTTAGTCATGGAGAGTGTTTTAGGGCCATTTGCTGTTAGAATGCTCTCCAGCTGCTTCAGGTATTTGTTAATGGAAGAAGCATGATATTTGACAAAGATACACTGAAATACAGATCCAGCATCTGACACTCCAGCAATTTGACTGTTTCCTCTTTGCAGAACACTTACCATTTAAATCTTTAGAAAGCTTTAAAATTAGTTTTATTGATGGAACAATCATGAATTTGATCTAGAATCTGCTTTAGGATTGGCAAAGTGCTCCCACATTCATTAATTTACTGCGTTTTTTTATGGGAGTTGCTGATTCATGGGATCAGCAGCCATTCTGACATGACAGCCACATGCACAATCACAGACAATCTGTGTCTCTGCTACAGACTGCCTGAATATTTAAGCACTTAAGTATATTGCAACCCTTCTGTGAGTTTCTGAACTTCCTCGGTTAAACACACTATAGTAGGTAATCCAAGGAAAAGAGGAGAAATCTTGACATCTCCGTTACCTGGTAGACCTCCACTTACATTCTAATGCCCCACTTGCAAAGTTCAAGGAGTCATCTGAGACAGGTTTACAACAGAGAAATCATAATTCTGCTATTTATTCCATTCGCTTTAAGAGCCGCCAATATAGCCTGGTTTGAACACACACCCTGCCTCAGGAGACAGGCATTAAAGCAAGACTTTATAATAACAATCATTCAATTTAATCAGAAGGAAAAACATAATACATTTACAGTATGTAATACTAACTCCTTTCATTTTTTCTGTTCTTTGTTTCTGCTTGAATTCATAGCTTACACTTAAATGTTTTTGCAGTATTCAAGAGACTTTCTCAAGAATTACAGTTTAAATCAGACACAGAATAAACTGATACACATCCCTACTGTGCTAATGGAGTCAAAAGAGCGTTGCAAGTTTACAGCGCAGGACATGACCCATACTTGCAGCCTGGGAAGGCAAGTCAAAGCGAAAATGCTTTTTCTTTTTATAGTCTGGTTCTCTAATTAGGATTTTTGTCTGCACTGTAATTTGGTATTGGAGAAAAAAAGAAAAGAACACCACATACTTTCAGCAGATGGATCACTATGAGCTATAAAAACTTGTCATAGCTGAGTTTACTCAAACATAACCTGCAAATGCCCCAGAGCCTTCAAGATCCCCAAAACTATGAACAGCAATTGTAAGCACACCGGGGATAGCAATTCAGGTCCTCAGTAAAAAGGGTGGCTAATAAGCACTGACATCCCCTGCCTGGGGAGGAGACAGCTACTGTGATCATGAAAACTCTGGGGCTCAGGAGACTTGAATAAAAAGGAGGAAGGGCAGTAAAACAGCATTCCATACCTGGACACCAACATGGCATGTACAAGTCCAAGCAGCATGCATGTGGCTTGCCACTGGGGACAACTGAGGGAAGTGCTTTTGAACTGAAAAAGCTCAGTTGAAAAACAACTAGACAAACAAAAATCAAACTAACAAATTGTTGCTTGATTATTATGCAAAGAGTAAGTTACGTATTTTGCCAATTTGGGAACAAATAACTACGCTGTTGTAACATGTTATAATTAACTTGACAAGAGAAAGGATAACCCAGCTATAAAGTGGGAAAACAGATAAGATCACTAATCATGCAGTTGATAAACAGATTGCTCTTCTAGAAAAAGACCTGAACTTCAACTTTATGGTCCTTCCATGCCTGTCTACTTCCACCCAGTACTCTCAAGCCCTCGCTACTCTACAACACAGAGAACAACCTTTGGCAGCTACCTCCCAGGAGTTCTCTCACTGAAAGGCAGTGATCCCTAATCCAATAGGCTAGAGAGTTCATGCTCTGTAGTCTCCTTCAAAGTCACAGGACTGGCCTCATTTTACTACCATCCCTGTCGGCTTGATTTACTGCATGTGAAGAGTTTAGGATGTGAGCTGAAGCACTGTAGGCACACCATGTTGCCCTGGATGGCACACTGATTTCTTGGTACTAGTCATCTTGTTCTCTAGTACACATCTCCAACTGAAGGACCAGCATTGCTCCATCACCTCAGCCTGAGGACAGGGAAAACAGCGGGAGAAGCAAAGGAAGAAGAGACAGATAAGACGTCAGTAACTTCTATTATTTTTGAATGGAACAATTTTTAAAGGCTTCTTCTCAGAAAAGAAAATGGCCATGATTGTTTGAGAGCATCCACAAGTATGAAAACTGTTAAACTCAGAAGTCCTTCATTGATGGTGCCATTAACCAAAAGGACAGGCCAGAATTTACTGTTCCCTTCAGCTTTACAGAGTGAGCGCAGGATAATGTGTTGGGAAAACTTTCAGGCTTTGTCACACACAAGAAGGCATGGGCCTGTCTGCCCTCTTGTATGAACTTCCTTATTTATCAGCATGACTCTTCCACCTAGCAACAGGCAAAAGAAAATCTTTTTAAAAGGAAATACTGCATTTTTCCATCAAAGTTACAAGTTATAAACCTCTACAAGTAGCATGTACCTTCTACTCAAGAAGAGGAGGAAGTATTTTTTCCATATACAGTCATCTGCTTTCTCTCATTTACCTACTTCTGCAATCAGTATTTTGGTGGCAATCTGCCCCACTCCCAATACAGAATTATGAATATTCAGTGGCTTCAGCAATCTGCCCAAGCAGAGCAAGGACAGCTGCATTTTAAACAGGATTGATCCAGAGACATGAATAAACTCGAACTGATGCAGACACGACAAAGTTATGCAAGCAATTTCTCATGACCTGACCCACCATGAACATTCACCATGAACATTCACAAGCCCTAACAGGCACTGCAGGAAGGAGACTTAATATGACTTGTCATCTGCCTTTACACTTTCTGCACAAGACTGGAGAGCTAGTGACCCAAGTCCTCTCCCACAGACATTTCCACTCATCTGACAGACACACAAACAAAACAAACTGCTCTAGAACTTCTCCATTGCCTCCTTGAATGGGGAGGGCAATGCAGCCCTGGATATATCTGTTGACACCAAACTGAACCACACACTATACCAGCTCTTACCAAGAAGCAAGCTGGAGCCTCCTGCTAAATCCTTATCAGTACAAACACCTACACAGGAGAGAGTCCAGGCCAAAAAAAGCTACATGACTGCTCAAAGTCTCAGATCAAGTCTCATTTCTGATTCTGCTACTGATAAGATTTTAATTTCAAAAGCCCTGTCACTACATGACTGAAAAAAATGTGGAGGTAGTGTTAATACAGTGGGATTTAAGTAGCACTATAGGAAGACACCCAGCTATGAAAACTAGTCCTCATCTGAACCAACTGCCAAATAGGGTGTTTAAGGAGAAGGTTTCAGATATCTGCAATAAAATCTTAACAAAAACAACACACAACCACTTCAATCTGATTTCATCTTGACATTTAGGCAATTCTGCCCAAGGTTTTCTTGATGATTCAAAATGGGAAGGCTCAAGAGTCCTTAGTCTACAGACAGAGTGGAGAATCACCATGTCTGCCAGGTCAACATAGTCAAACAAGACCTTGTTTGTGACAGAACTTTTTTTATAACTATGTACCTGTGTGCATTCATACACTCTACAGGCATGAATCATTTGGGTACAACACTAACAAGATGGGAAGATACAAAGTAGTAGTACTAGGATCTCCTCCCTCCTCATAGCTCCCTCAAACAAGTGGAGTGGTCCAGCTGGCGTGTTAAAGTGATGACAGTAGCAGCAGCATGAGGTACACTCCCCTTGGAAAAGCAGAGGCTCACAGTGATTCTCAGTATGTCATCCTTCAAACGCCTCAGAGGCAGCAATTCAGTCCCTCTACCTGCCCTGAAGTCATGCCATTCCTGCAAGTTGTAGTGAAGTGCCTGAATGAAGGAGTGAGAGGGCTCCTAGGTCCCTCTTACATCATTTGAGCCTTTAAACGGAGGCCACAAATCCACTCTTCATCTTGCCTCAGTACACTTTGAGGCACCAAAGTTAAATTGCATCTTACCTTGTCTTTGTATAAAAACCCTGAGTAGTGGATGAGCGCTTGAAACAGCCTTAAAGAAGTTGTCATCGTTATTAATAGGGAGAAGGTCTCCATGCACATCAGCATACCCAATCATCACTTCCAGGTTGGCTATGTGATGAATGTGAAGAATTAATTTGTAGAAGTCTTCAAACTTTCCTGGCTTGTAGCGATCCAGGGAGAACCTTCTGAACTCTGCCCCAAACTGCAAGAGAAAACAAACAAAGCGTCTGCTGTCAAATGTCACCACAGCCCAATGTCCTAGCTTGGCATTTAAACACAGTGTCCATCACCTCTCTCTTTCTATGATGAATATAATCACATATCAGTACTTTCAAGGCTACAAACGACCTTTTGGCCATTTGGGTTTTCACATCAGAATCATGGCTGTCAAGACACCACCCTGCTTGACAACAGAAAGACGTGCTCAGGTGTATCAACATAAAATAGAGTGTATTTTTTAAACAACAAAACTTTTCATTAAATCTTCTAGAGGATAATTGCATTTGTAGGATTTAACTCGGAAGCTCCATCATTCATTATCACCATCTTAGGTATCCACAGAACCATTCTTCTCTGAAGCAGAAGTGTTCGCTCTGCTGTTTTCAAAAGAAGTTACTCAGCTATTCAAGCAACCTTATAAAAATTCTTCGCACGTTTCCCACCAATATTGCTGGGATTCCAACCACAAGACCTTTAAAAAAGTGTGGTATGTGAGTGCACAGCTTGGTTTTAGGAAATATATTCACTCTACATGCCCCCTGCATTTCCTGGTAATCCATACTGTAGGAGGAAAGTTCTTACTCTAAGTGTGTTGTTATGGGTTTAATTTTTCTGTAACTCCATTGTTTTGTATTTTATTGTATTTTACAGACCAATAAGGGGCTGGTAAAAAATGGGGATATGGGGAACTTGGCATAAGTCAACTGAAATTGTTATAAATCCATGAAATTTTAAATAAGTAAAAAGCGATTAAAAAAGATTTTAATGAACTTATTTCTGATACTAGAAACCAAATCAGAACAGAAGGAAAAAATTAGATTCTCTAATCAAGGAAACGGAGAGTGAAAACAGGCATCTAATTACACTAAGCAGCTTAAATCATCTTTCTGGTACATTTAATTTCATAACTCAGATTGTATAGTACTAGTAAACTACTGTTCTTCAACTGAACCTCTAAAACTATGCTAACTCATTCCTGAAAGCAAAGAACCACATCCACAAATCCAAGAAGGAAGGCTGTGACTAGGATTTCATGGAAGTTCTCAGCTGCAAAATCAGTCAATACCAGGACAAGAAACCAAAGACAAAAAAAAACTAACAAGGAAACAAAGAAAAAAAAGAATTTTCTGTAGATAAATTCTTCCTCAAAATTAAGAATTATTTGCTTAGAGGTTCTCAGATGTTAAATCAGCTATACATGCAAGCCACTTTTGCTCAGACTAACAAAAGTATGAATCATCACTATAATCATTCTCAAGCAAAAAAAAAAAAATCCAAGCCTAATGGCTTTGGGTGCAAGCATGTTCTCAAATTACTTCCGCAGTTATGAAAATCCCACTCTTCAGCATCAAAGCCTAGCTGTGACCATCTGAAAGCTTGTTTAGTCAAATTATGCTGCTTGTTTGTAATATTAACTGCTAGTTCCAGTTTGGATTTCAATACAGAGTGCCCATCCAAATGCACAAAAGCCAAAGAAACCACAGCTGGTTCCAATGGAGGAAAAACAGTCAGTCTTTGTCCTCCACCCCCAGCTCCTCTCCAGAAAAATCCAAGTGGCAACTTACTAATGTTGACACATTTCAAACTGAAAAAAATTTAAGTCTTTTTATTTGAAAAGTATCTTACAGCTTTCTTTTTCCTAGATGCAGACATGAAGCAACCATCTTCAAGTGACAAGTTTAACATCTACTTGGTAAATCAAAGGGGCAGAAACAAGATCTTTGTCTACTTGTTTGGAGCTGCTTCTTCTGCTCTGCATACCGGAGTAGGAACACGGGATTCCTCAAGCCAAAAAAGCACCAGGCCAGGGGATTCAGGGGCCAATCCCAGTAACTACCTGTCTACTGGATAGACAACATGTTCAGGACCACTATCCTGCATGGTACTTGGAAGGAAGCAGATGCCAAGAGTCTCACCCCAGCCAGTACAACTCATCCTACATAACCACCTGGACACCTGCCCGGTATGGTCTGCCAGGGAAGCCCATCGGTCCTGCTCTGCCTGACACACACGCCGAGGCACAGGTCAGCTGCGGCGCTGGGGCATTGTGCTCAGCTGGGAAGTGACAAGGGAAAGGAGAGAGGAAAGAAGCAAGGATGGTTATTTACATATTGGCATGACCCAAAGTTCAGCTTAAGCTGCCACATGAGAGAAGGACAGCTGGTGAGAGGGCCAAGCCCCCCAGCCTAACCCCCCGTGGGCAGGCTAGACGTGACTGGATCGATGGAGCATGACACATGGGTAACATCCTACCCACAGGGATGCAATGTCAGACAGTGGGGGCACTGAGGTCTGGTGTGAATGCTGTATAGTCAAATTAACTCACACACATGTTCACCCTCAGGAAAGCCCCAGAGATGGTCTCCTTCACATATGAACAGGGCAACGACAGACAATGTTCCACTTGGGCTTTTTGCATAACACAGCCCTTGAAGGCAAGGAACCTGGAAGGCGATTCTGCAGGACAGTATGAGAAGTGAAGAAAATCTAAAGTCTCTTCAAAAGAGATTTAAGCAAATAATGCAGACGAGTTGTTGTTTAAAGGTTAGTATTACTGTAGTACCTTAGCTGATTAATTTACCCTGTACATATACACAGGCAGCATCCATTGTCAGTGGGTCTTCTCAGAGGAGGGAAAAAAAACGCTTCAGCAGCGACCGTTCATTCATCATCCCTAATGAGGCTGCTAGAGAGTACTGCAGTAATAATAGGTTTTGCAGTACCACACGGCTTGGAGACTGGGTTCTCTGCATTGTATTCAGCCAAGATTTCAAGATAACATCCACCACGTTTCTTCCAAAAACTACAAATTCTGAGGGCTTTGCACAGATACTCAGGATGACTATCTGCTTTTCTAAGCTACAAAGTTCATCTTTAGTATATCCCCGCACTGAAAGAGAAACAAGGACTGGTGTCTGCCAGCAGAGTCTCTGCCAGAACAATACTGTATTGCACTGTTTGATAAACTAACAGCTTTAACAAGCAGATTAGTTTTCCGTAACAAAGTAAATTATTCTGACCTATTTATCTAATGCAAATACAGCATTTAAAATTGCAGAAGTCAAAAGACAGACGGGTCCGAAGGAGCTTAAGAGAATTTACTCTGACATTGCCAATTATGACTGAAAGAAACCCTAAGAAGAACTGTACATTTTGTTTCACAAAGAATAAGCTCTGTCCCAAGATCCTCTGAAGTATCAGCCAGCTACTATACTTGCTGTTTGCAGCTAGATGACAAAAAACACCCAACAAAATGCTATACATCCAGCAAAGACTCTAAGCAAAAACAGATGTCAAGAAAAATTAGTGAAAAAAGAAAAAACTAAGTGTTCTGATAAAATTTGCCTTAAAGAAGAAAGTCACAGCTAGCTGATCAAAACTTATGAGAGCAATCAACTGCTTTTTTTTCCTGGCTAAGGGGAATGAGAGGTCAGAGGAGAGCAGGGAGCAGGATTTTGAGCTTTGTTTACTTGGAGGGGCTGCTACTTTCTGAAATGAAATGGAAGAGTTCCTTGCAAGAAAAAAAGACCAACTTTTTTTTCTTTAAATTTTAAGTTTCAAAAAGTTTACAGGGTCAAAAATTAATCCCTACATTTATGAGGTACTATCCCTCTAGTTTATTGCTGGCTTTGAGTTCAAGCTATTGTAACAAGAAAACATCAAAGAGCAACATTTAGAAGTAAAAATGAATTACACTAGCCAGCTACCTCTCCCATGAAGTATCAAGAACAGAAAGAAAAACAAACTCTCTCATCCTTGTATAGACTGTAATTTCTCCTTACCTGCAAGGCTTTCCAAACAGGGAAGACCTGATCAGGGCTGTCTTATCAGTGAGAGGAAGCAGAGGCCAAGAAAGAGGAGAAGGGAAGACAATGTAAATAGGTTTGTGCTGGCTAACTGCATCAGGGTCATCACAGCTCTGCTGTCACATTCATGTCTGTGTTTCACTGTCTCACTCAGCTCACCCAGTGCTCTTCTTGCTCTGCTCCTAGTCTCATAGTGGTTGTTGCTAGGGGCAAGATGCCACCAACCGAGCGCATATCTCTGCAACAAGTTCCCTCTTCTCCCCTTCAACTGGCAGTTCTGCTCCATCTCAATGATCAAGCTGATGGGCACTGTGAATTTCACGTTCTGCTCTGTCCCTTGCTTACCTCTTGCTGTTTATCCAAGAGATAGTTATAAGAGCAAAACAGCCTCTCTTCTACTTGCCTTTCATAGAAACCCCATCACAAACAATTTCACTACCTTCTCCCCGAAAAATTTTTTCCTGACTGGCATCACGCCATACTCCTACCCTTCTCCCTTGTATTCTCCCCTTTAACTCCCCCTTAAAAATACAGCCACACTCTAACATCTTCAATTCTTAGAACAGTTTCTCCCCCCAAAGAAACCCTGTGGTTCCCCTTCTTTTTCATGCTTCTTGGACACAATGCTTCACATCTCTGATTTTCATTTGATGGACAGCCTTTGCAACTCCTCCATCACTCCACAGCAGTCTATAAGGCTCAGTCCATGATGACACTTTTCTCACTTCTCCATCTACTCAGAAGACAAATTCAATTTCTCTCCCTGTCCCTATGACTCTCAGATCAACTTCTGTTCATGAGACATGCCTCTCCTGTAATCTCTTATTGATCTCTTCACAGATGCTCCGCTGCCAGCTCAAGGGCAAGTTAACGCTAAGCTTATCCTTTCCTCTGCTTCACCTACCTTCTTTCATGATTATTGGGCACAAGACCATTATGCTGCTTGCCACAGCACCTGCAACTCTAGTTCTACTCTTCATCCAGGCGTTACTCATATCCATGCATTAATGACCCAGACCTTTTCTGTCCAATATCTTAAATTCAAGGACACCATTCAGCTACTCATCTGCACAGCTGGACTTAGCCTTGACTGCTGCCCTGTAGTTTTCCTTAGCTTCCCTAAACACTATTTTGTCTCACTATCACCCAACTCTTTCTTAGTTGGTGGTAGTTTGTGAAAATAGCTATCCAAAAAAGCAATTTTCCCAGCCTGTTCTTCTGAACTCATCATCCCTTTCTTTGCCACTCCCACTCCAGTGGCTCTTCTCCTATCAGGTCACCCATGTAGCTGCTTTCTCCCTACCATCTCTCTCGGTTAGTACTGCCTTCACGTGGCACACAGTGCCAGCCTTCCTCACTGCCTCAGCTCTTGAGGTTTAAACCCTCAGTGCTGCCCTCCTCCAAGAAACAGTTGTTCATACTCTTTAAAATAAATCTTTGCCTTAAGTGGTTGGTCTACCTTTCCAAAAGAAAATCTTTCTTTTTTTGTCCAGTTCCCTGTATCTCTGGGAACAAGGCAAAGCCTATTCACAAAGGATGTAGGCTAAGCTGGTCTGTGTTTTTAGGACAACACACGACAATTGTACCACACACCTTTGCACAAATACAGCACAGGATGTATACATCCGTGGCATGTCACCATCAGCACAAGGAGAAAAGGAACATTTGGCACCTTGCCACCCACAGGAATAAAGGACCCCTGGATCTGGAGGTCTAGTTAACAGTGCCAACAGCAGACAAAACCATGAGCCAAGCCTCCTGTAGAAAGGCAGCCCTGCACTAGTATAGGTCTCTAGCAAGAGCAAATCATTTTCTGAACATTTGCTCAGAGAGGTATCTTCATGGTTACAAGACATCAACAATCAGTAAGAGCTGTGGCTCATTGCAAACTTATTTAGCACCCTTTTAGTTTCTACCAGAGCTCAGGGCAAACAATACAAACACACTCCTAGCCAGACCTAATGGGAGCCTGGGAACAGCTGTGCAGGGTAAGCAAAGCAGGATGACCCCAGGACTGGTGGCCCTGGGGTTGGTGCACCACACCCTGTCCCAGACATTTCTGCCTCAATTAGCTTCAGAAATTTCCAATGGGAATGGACTACATCCATACTGGGAGATTTTTCTTTCACTTAGAGGGAGGGAGCATCTCCGAAGCTACATGTCATCTTTAACTTCTGGCCTGCGTTGTAAACCTAATTAGGGGCAAGCAATCAATCCCTGGAAGAGCGTTTCTTGGTTACTAAAAGCTCAGATTAAGTGTGCACGCAGTCTCTTACAAAGGGAATGATAAGGGACTACCAAGGCAAGCACTATTAATTGCACCCCTGAAGAACTCCTTGGAGGTGGCTAGTCCTGCAGCCTGTCAGACAGAGCCTCCACAGGTATTTTAACCTCATACTGGAGGCACTCCTTTCTGACTTGGCTGTAAACAGCTTTTCAACTTTAAAGAGCACCTCGGCAAATTAAAAGTTCATTGTTCAGTGTCCTTTAGGACTGTTTTAGTGCAGCGAGACCAAAATTTAGAAGAATACTCACCTTAAGACAGACTGGCTGGACGAAGATTTAAGCAGACCAGATATTCCAAAGATACTAGGCTAAAAATTATTACAAAAACAAAGGGGAGAACCTCAAGGCAGGATCAAGAACAGGAGAGTGTGGGAGGTGCTGAAACACAAGATAGCAGTCCTAACCTTCTGGTCAATGCATCATAGGGATATTGATAACCATGCAGTTAGCATAGCTAGCATCCACACCTGTAACTGTACACTATACTTTGGGAACATTGCCAGAGGAACTACCATCTTTCAGTAAACAGATTTGGACCTTTTTTCCTTCTGTTACACAAGACCTGACATTATAACCCTAGCACCAAAGCATACTTTCCTCCACCCTACATTCTGTGAAGCTAGGTAGCTCAAAGGACGCATCCCAGCCTTCCCTACATCTCCTACAGGCACTACTGCTCACATAGTGCTTGGGTACTGGTCAGAGAAGATAGTTTCACTGTGCTGGTGCTTATTGCAGCTGTCACCTGAACAGAACTATCACAACATGACTTGTCTGTACATCTTTTCAGCTGAAAAGTTTGGCCCCTCATTGTGAAGGGCAGCAAGCATGCACAGAACCTGCTGCTGTGGCTCAGCTGCTGCATGGTAACATGCTAAGCTGCAGTCACTTTCTCCCAGGTCACCTAACCATTTAAAGACAGACTTCAGTTTACCAGGTATGACCACTTCAGAAAGTCATCCTACTATGAAAAGCAAAAGATCTGTAACAACAGAGGAACCAGGTGTTTAGTAGATACTATTCAACATCATCAGAATACCACCAATACCTGCTGCCAGAAGCTCAGCAGACTGGGAGGGAAAGGAGAAGAAGGAAAGTTTGTTCAGAGATTAATCTTTAAAGTCTCTTTCTCTTGACACATTTGCAACAATCCAGACTGTTGCAAGTTGCTATTGCGTTGGCATACTGTCTTCATTTGAGAAGGGGAAGCATTGTGGTTTTCTGAGTCCGTGCCACATTTGTTTTGCATATAATTAAATATGTTTTGAAGCTCAAACCAGAAGTTAAATCATCAGGTTACAGGGCTTTTTACTGCACTTATTTTAGTTTTATCCTAGATATGACAAGTATGACCTTAACTTGGAAGAATCCAAAGTACCGCTTAAAAACTTAAAGCGGAATTAAAGTCTGTTTTAACGTCCTCTAGGTTTAAAATGGGTGATGCTTTTTGATCAGTTCTGAAGTGTGCTACACATGGAAAACATTCCTTAAAACTTCAGAAGGCCTGTAAGGCTACAGGATTAGAAGCAAAATCAAAGCACAAAAGGCTGGAAAACACAACTGGTAGACCTCTCTCACTTAGTTAACACCAGACAGAGAAGAACCAGACCTTTACAATCTTTTTACAAGGGACTGGTAAAAGCAAGTTTGCTCTTACTGCTATTGCTATAGTAATAACACTGCTTGATGTTATACTTTATACCTTCCACAGTCCTCCTATATAATTTATACCTTCCACAGTCCTCCTAAGAAGAAGAGACAACACGTGAGCAGGACAAACCACCCACAGACTGTTTGGATATTACAACAATCTAGCAATTGGGCAGGCTTGCTGAAGCACAAGACTTCTGCACTTGCCCAAGACCAAAACACATCATCTTATCTGCTAGCAGCTTCATATGAGCACAGAGCATAGCTGATCCCAAACATGTTTTCTGTCTTTGGGAACTATAACAGAATCATGTCTCTATTCTAATTAATCAAAATATGATTTAAAATTTATTAAAAATCCATTTGTGGCATTCAACTGAACACCAACACTCACTGGAACAAAGTCAAAACAGGATGGGAGAAGATAAAAAAAAAATACGGTTATACTTAACTGCATGTATTTATCTTAATGGGTTTGTTTATAGTAGTGGGGTGTTAGTCACGTCATTGTTAATTTGTAAATCAGTTTGTAATGCAAGAAAACATGACACTATTAATCAGGCAGAAATCTCACAGTCAGCACTTGAGTCAAGTAGCTGCATTTTTAGAATCCTCACCCATCATCAAAAGTTACTATTGTTCAGCAACAAAAGGGGTTTTCTTTCAAAGGACTATTCTTCAGTGAAGCAAACACATTTACTCACTTTTGAAAGCATGAAAATCAATTCTTACTTGTGCATACCACTTGCAAAAATAATACAGCAGCAGTAGAGAAATATTTTTCTGCTGCTTTAAAGCCAAAAAGGTAAAATTGTCAGTTTCAAAGTGAAAAACCACACACTTTCACAAACAATTCAAAGGGCTACCATTTAAAGGCCTGAGGCAACCTTATACCTCTACTATTCCAGAATATTCAAGTGACTGTAAAAGAAATACATACTTGGGCTGAAAGCTACCCTCCTATGTGTATATACTATTCAAGACAAAAAAAAATAATCTTTTTTCACTCAGCAGAATGAGAGAACACTGGCTACATGGAGCTATAACTAAAGAGAAGTCTCACTATTAATGCAGGAATTCCTATTTTAGAAGTATTTGTTCTTCTGTAGACTTACCCTCATGGGGTAAAGAGGCCTGCAACCTTTCTGCAAAGCTAAGGAGAGAAAATGAAAAATAGGTTTGGGATCTTGTGGCCACAGGCAGGATCCTTAACAAAACAAACAAACAAAAAAAGCCCCACACATCGCATGCGCTGGAACTCTTGGTAAAAGGGAAAAGAGAGAGAGAAAGGGTCACTTGGAAACCTTTTTCAGAGATTAGAGGCAATTTCTTCAGAGGGGACAGATACTTCACTTGTCACCCAACGGAGGAAAGAAGCCAGTGAATACTAAGCACAGTTGTTTTAAGCTGGCAAGATAATGTGTTTTCAGATCCTGTCTTAAAGAGCTGAAACATTAATCCTGAGCTACAGACAACACCTAGATAAGAAGCGAGCTTCTAATGTATTCTGTCGTGAAAGACGAGAGAAGAGGGATATGGTGTAATTACAAGTCAATTAATATTTTCCTACAACATGAGCCAATTTCTAAGCAAGTTTCTCTTTAAACTTCTGCTTTGCTAGCTAGCAATAAGCTTTTAAGTGTTTTGATTATAAGGCCAGCTCTCAGGGTAGGAGACAGATGAACAGAGTAGCACTGAGCCTGAAGGAAGAGGACTTCTTAAAGCATGTCTATAGCAATTCCCATCACTGCCACGTCTGAAAACAAAGGTGCGCACAGATGGCTGAAACTCTTTCCCCTTCAGAATCTGCTGCAGCACAGCGATCTCAGAGGCAGCACTTCACATCTGCCCAGAGAAAAAACAATGCAATGTATGCCAAGAGGCATTACACAGTGCCACAGAGCTCATCCTTCTACAAAGACATGCATCCAGAGAACATATCACTGCAAATTTTCCCACCAGGTAGTCGCAAAGCGTTAAAATATCCATGGACACAAGCGTGGGGAGCTGAAGTGTGCTTCTGGGCCACTTTCCCAGCAGGGGGTGATGGGTCAAGCTAGCTCCAGGGAAAGTACAGGCTGGTTTAGACCAGCTGAAATCTGATCATCCACAAAGTTCACATGCCTACTGGACGAGGAAAGAGGAATACCACCTACAGGTTTTGACCCTTCAGCACAAGGATGCTGAAAAACTGGAGAGTTCAGTCACCAAGATGCTTCCCTCCCTCCTTCTCCCCTCTCCTTTTTTATAAATAATCCCGTGACACACATGAGGAATCTTAAAACTTAAGGATACTTGGGGATTGCCAAAGAAGTGTCTTACTCAGATACTAAGGATCTGACAAACTCTCCCCTTCAGTAATCAAGGCCACACAACCAACTTGCTTTTGGGGAAAAGGAAAGAAACTCAGGAAACACAGGAAAACTTTGGTCAGTTTTCACAGGAGCCATTTCTGAATCATGATTAATGCAACAGATCAGCGGTTTATCCTTAAGAAAGGAACCACCTGGTTCCTTGCACATCTAACTCCTCACAGCTATTTTTTCCAGAGCTCCTTCATGTCAGATTCAGATCTTCAGAGAAGAAAAGGTATTTCACACCGTTGTGTAAAAGTGGTGCTCTCTCATACCTGGCTCCTCCATTAAAAGGGATTCCACCTGCCCACAGCCTGCCACTTCCCCAGCTTTTGAAGTGCCACCTGAGAATCCCTTGATCCCCAGCCAGCAGCATGCCCCGGCGCAGAGGCTGAGCTGCACCCACCTCCGCTCACCTGGCAGCCTGCGCTCTCAGGCGATAGCTGCAAAATCATGAGTTCTCAGACTCAACTTTCAAGTTCTCAGGCAAGTTTGGACAGGACATGTACTTACAAAACACAGGCAACTAAATGTTTAAAAGGCTGACTACATACGGCTACCAAAAGCAGCATTATTGAATCCTTTTGTTTCCTGAGCCTTAGAGAGTCCACTCAATCTGAAAAAAATCAATCCATCTTGCTAGATGATTGCAGCAGGACAACCCAGTGATCCACTGGGATGAGATAGACAGCATCATAACTGACCTTATAAGATCACCATGTTTTAACAAGAAGTCCAAGGTCTTTATACAGTACCTTGGCAGGTACCATTGGCCAAAGCTTTCCAGTGGATGTATTTCTAACCACTGAAGAGTACCTCCATGAGAGGAAACCTACGAGCTTTACAGACAAAAGAAAACCATCTGGCAATGACAGTATCAACCTCTGTTTGCCAACATGCTGCAACAGCCTGCTACATAAACGGTCTAGCGTGACTTGTGCACAATAACATCTAACAGTATAACCCCACCAGCACCAGGAAATTCAGCAGCACAGCCTCCACTGACCCATGCTGCATGTTAATGAAACATCACTGAGTGCAGGCCCTCAGCAGGATATTTTGAATTTAGCTGCTGTTTAATTTTTCTTTCCAATGCAGTGCAGTTCTGTAAAGTAACTTCTGGGCCATCAGCAGTGAAAACCCTGAGCTACAGAAGACCTCCAGTAAACCCCTCCCACCCACACAAGTTTATTTTCCTTCTCCCCCGAAGTCCGAAGTCATTCACACACTTACAGCCTCCCTAAATCCCTGTGTCTATATAGCTATGCAGAAATCGCTTATGGGATTCCTGCAGCTATAAAGGAAGCTGTGAGGTGTTCATTATAAGGTTGCTTTTTAATTGTTAGTAGAACGAATTCAAGTTATGGCGATACTAAAGTAGAAGACAGAGGCCAAGAGAGAGGATGAACTTAAAATATTCTTAGCTGTGGTCCAGGTTTCCATTTGAAGCTCATACAGTGCACAGGGTATAAGTATGAAATGAGAAATCAGGATCTGGAGCATTTAGGGGCCACATGGCTATGTAGATGGGTTACACCTTTGAACTAGTAGAAACTGAACCAAAACTTCCCAGCTATGGGGGCAGGATGGAACTTTCCAGGCCAGCTGAGCCCCTTCAAGTGTCAGCAGGACGTTAGGAAACAAGGGCCACATTTAAGGTGCCACATTTGGAAATTATTAGAAAGTTCCTTGGACAGTTCTCCCACTAAAGCCACCCCACCATCCTCACTCGGGTCTGTGTATTGCTCGAGGCTGTTTGATCTCAACGCAAACAGTAACAACAGCAAGGGACAAAACCGGGCAGCAGCAAGCACGAAGTCCCAAAGCCATCGCCTCCAACACCATGTAAACAGGTGATCAGGGCTGCGCCCAATACCAGGGCATGCTCACAGTACTCCATAGTCTCTTCAGCTTGTGCGCTGCCTACACCTTTTCTGTTCTATGTATATAAAACACAGGCGTCCAGGGACATTGCTCAGTTTTGCTGAAATGCTCCTCAGTTTTGCACACAGAGGCGTCAGGCAAGATTTTGACGTGCTGATTAAACCAAGAGCAACCAGAGCTTCTTGGAGAACTCAGCAGGACCAACCATAGACACAGCAAATCGATACCATCATTTTAAGGATGCCAGCTGCAGCAGATGGCCGTTTCTGCACCTGACTGCCCTGCACATCACGACTCCTTCCCCAAACAATACCAGTGTGCAAAAGCTGGCTGCCTTATGGCGGGGGTGTCCACACCCCAAGGTAACACCTGGGAAAGCCACCGCAGGAGGGTGAAGCTTCCTGCAGGCCTCGATACGGCTTCCCCGACTCGGATTTACGGCAGGATTTCGGCACTGCCAGCACCAGTGGAGGGACCTGGACCTTCTCCTTTCCAGTCCTCCTCTCCTCTTGACAAACCGTGCCAGGGGACCCAGCCCATCACCAGCCGAGCTGCGGGGTGGCTAGAGCACCCGGAGAGGGGACGGGAGCATCCCGGGGGAGCGGGAGCATCCCGGGCTGCGGGTGCGGGTGGGGTCAGGAGCATCCCAGGCTGCGGGGAAAACACGGGGAAGAGGGGAGCAGGAGCATCCCGGGCTGCGGGAGGGGGCAGGAGCATCCTGGGGGCAGCGCCGCTTTCACTCGCCACCCCGTCGGCGCCTTCGAGCCCTCCCGGCAGGCAAAGCCACCGCCGCTTTCCGAGCTGCCTCACAAAGTTTAGCGTCGAAGTCCCCGGAGCGAAACAAAAGATCGAGCGGGAGCTGCAGGCGGCCGGGCGCGGGGCCCCCTGCGCCCGCCCGCTCCGGTTCCACCGCTCCCAGGGGCGAGCAGGGAAGGGAAAGGTCGCTCCGCTGCTGCATGCGGGGACCTGCGCCCGGAGCGGGGGTCCCGCCTCTCCGCAGGCTGCCGGCAGCCCGTCACCGCTCTGCGTGCTGGAGCTGGGGCACGGCTCCGGCAGCACCGCGGGGGAGCGAGGGGCGCCGGTGCAGGGAGGGCTCCATTCATTCGCCGGGAACGGAGCGGGCAGGGGCGTATCCGCCCACCGCTGCCGCTTCGGGGCCGCACTCTGCTCACCTTGCTCTTCACTTCCACCGCGCTGCACTCCAGGTACCGCAGACTCTGAGATTTGTTGAAACTCCGGTTCATCTTCCCGGCCACGCTGCCTTCGCCTCCCACCGCCTTGTGCCGGCCCGCTGCGGGGACGCCCCCGCCTGCCGATCGCCCCGCGACCCGCTTGGCTCCTCTCTCTGCGCTCCGCTCACGTTCGCGGCCACTTTGTCCCGGAGCGCCAATGGCAGCGGCCGCTCCGCCGACGCTCCGGCTCCCAACAGCCGCGCGCCCGCTGATCGCAGGGCAGGGGGGCGCCGGGGCCGGCAGGCCACGCCCCCCTCCACTTGGCCGCGCCCCTCGGGCGCACCGCCGCGCCCCTCCCGCCGGCGGCCACGCCCAGCCACGCCGTATGGCCCCGCCCCTCCCTGTGGAGGCCCCTCCTCTCAGCGGCTGCGCCCCCGGGACGCCCCCGCCAGCCGTTCGCCCCGCCCGCGGCAAACGGCGACCAGCGACCGCTCTCTGTTCTCTTGGCTCCGCTCCGCTCCGCTCCGTTTAGTTCAGTTCAGTTTAGTTGAGTTTAGTTCAGTTCACGGCCACTTTGTCCCGGCGCGCCAAGGGAAGCGGCCGCTCTGCCGAGGCTCGCGCTCTGGCTCCCAACAGCCAGTGGGTGGGCGCCTGGGCTGGCAGGCCACGCTCATAGCCACGCCCACCCCGCCACTGGGCTTTGCCTCTCTCGGCGGAGGCCACGCCCGCGGCGACGCGAGGCCAGAGCCACTGCCGCTTGGCCCCGCCTTTCCCGGCGAAGGTGCCGCCCCTCGGAGGCCGCTGGACTTGGCGCGGGTGCGGGGCACGTGGGGAGGCGGGAGGGAGGGGGTGCGAGCAGCTATGCTGCAGGGCTGGCTATGGGGATTGGTTCCGTTGAGGCTGCCGTCCAGAGAGACCTGGACAGGCTTGAGAGGTGGGGCCGTGCGAACCTCATGGAGTTCAGCAAGGACAAGTGCAAGGTTCTGCACTTGGGTCGGGGCAATCCCAAGCACAAATACAGACTGGGCGGAGAACGGATTGGGAAGCAACCCAGAAGAGAAGAACTTGGGGGTGTTGGTGGCTGAGAAGCTCAACATGAGCTGGCAATGTGTGCTTGCAGCCCAGAAGGCCAACTGTATCCTGGGCTGCATCAGAAGTGTGAGCAGCAGATCGAGGGAGGGGATTCTGCCCCTCTGGTCTGCTCTTGTGAGGCCCATCTGGAGTATTGTGCCCAGTTCTGGAGTCCTCAGCACACAAAGGATCTGTTAGAGTGAGTCCAGAGGAAGGCCACGAAAGTGATCACAGCACTGCAGCATCTCCAGTCTGAGAGAGGTAGAGTTGTTCAGTCTGGAGAAGAAGTCTCCAGGGAGACGTCATAGCAGCCTTCCTGTACTTAAAGGAGGCCTACAGGAAAGCTAAGGAGGGGCTGTTTATCAGAGAGTGCAGTGATAGGATGAGGGATGACGGTTTTAAGCTGAAAGAGGGGAGATTAGATATTAGGAAGAAATATTTTCCTGTGAGTACGGTGAGGCACTGGCACAGGTTGCCCAGGGAAGTCATGGATGCCCCATTCCTGGAGGTGTCCAAGGCTAGGTTGGATGAAGGATTGTGCAACCTGATCTAGTGAGAAGGTGTCCCTGCCCATGCAGGGGGGGTTGGAACTGAATGATCTTTAAAGTCCCTTTCCAACCCAAACCGTTCTATGATTCTATGAAAAAGAGTGTGTGCAGTCACACACTCACTGTGTGGGGACAGCCTTCCCTGTGCGCCCCCGGGTCTGGAGGGAATGCATTAAATCATTGCCTGACAGGCTGGCAGCAGTTCCGGTGCCCAAAAAACCCACTTTATTTTGGGGTTAGGCCCCAGCGCTTGGCAGGCATTTGCACCTGCCTGGCTTCAAAGGTGAATGAGCCCACTGCCAGAATCATTTACAATGCAGAAATATACCCAAAGTAGCCACTGGGACGTGATGTAATCGGCCAAAACCCAAGCGCAGGGGTGCTCGAAGGGGCCCATTGTTTGCTACAAGAACCCCATGAAGGTTCCAGACAGGGCTGATTATTCATAAAGAGTGTTTGAATCTGAAAATGCTGCAAGTTCATTAATCTGAGACCACAGATCATCAGGTTTGAGAGGAGTTTCCACCACTCCCTTCTTGAAATAAAAGTGTACTGCCTCCCTCTGCTAGCAGCCCTTATTAATTAGGTAGGCTGCTAATCTGGGAATCTTGAAGAAACTTATTTCTTTCCATCTTCTGCCAAGGACCTTTATAATTCTAACAGACCTTTTCCCTTCAGTCAATTTCTTTTAGTCACCAAGTGTCTTTGACAGCAGTATTTTTTCCGACACAGTCCTGCCCAAAACATCAGTCATGATGTAAAGAAGCTGAGGACAAGGCACAGACCTGTTCAACCAGTTTTCGACTGCTTGACATCTCCTAGGATCATTGGGCTGTTTAAGGAAGGAGCACAAAGTCTTAGCAGACATCACAGATCGTCCATTTCCTGTTTTCAGTCCTGCTGGGCAGGTGTCAATGGCAGTGATGGAGAATACCCCTGTATTTAGGAAAACACAAAAAAAAGATATAGTTTGACTTTTCATGTGATTCCAAGTGGGAGGATCAAAGCATGTGCCCCAGCTACAAACCAGCTCCAACTTA
Source organism: Neomorphus geoffroyi (assembly GCA_033558235.1). Taxonomy (NCBI): domain Eukaryota; kingdom Metazoa; phylum Chordata; class Aves; order Cuculiformes; family Neomorphidae; genus Neomorphus; species Neomorphus geoffroyi. The sequence continues at coordinate 18,326,304 of JAUMJM010000002.1, read as the reverse complement.
TTGGAAAACGGAGCTAAAATGAACATTTGCCACGTGTTCTGGGCTTGTACTGTGCTTGGAAGGCTTGCTATAACTTAAACTGGAAAAATAAAGTCTAGAGAGCTGAGAATGGAAATGTTTGTATGAAGCTGATTTTCCCCCTCTTTTTATCTTAGCATGAGCAATGCAGCAGCTTTGCTTTCCTGCTGTGATGGCCAAGGCCAAGCTGTGAAGATACAGCATCCCCAGGGTGCTCAGGGGCTGAACATCCCTTTTCGGATGTTTTCATTTAAATACAGATCTTGAAATCCGACAGCTGGATCCATATGGCTTAGTGGTTCAACAACTGGAGCGACAAGGCCAGTTCACTGGAGTGAAGCTAATCAGTAGTTAAAGGACTGGTCTGGTCATGTAATTTCCAATGGGGAAATAATGGTATTACTCACATTGCTGGGAGCATTAGCAGGGACTTCAGGTGGGATATTATTCCAGCCTACCTGTCCTCCAACTGACCCTTGGAAAGGGACCCTGCTGTTTGCATTACCTCCTGGGTCACGAAAGAGCCCTGTGACTGCTCTTATACATTTCAGGCATTTGGTAATGTGGTTGAATTCAGAATAACAACCATAGAGAAGGAAAGTTCTATGTTAAATTTTGCTTCACATTTTTAGTTTGTTTATTTTTCCTAAGAAAATGTAAGTTCTCAACAGTTGGCAATCAATAAGGCATTTCATTTTAGTCTTAACTTTAAATTTGGTACTTCTTGTGTTTGTGATGTTCATTTGAGAAGTACAGATTAAACTCATTTGTCTTTTATTTTATGCTTCCTTCGAGGATTGCATATGCTTCATTACCATCTCTTTCATATTAACAAAGAGTCTTCAAACTAATAATGCATACCAAACTGTGTGTAACCAGAATGGGAATTTAATGAAAAGGAGCAAAAATATAGATATTTTAGGGTAAGATAGAAGCTGGTAAGCCATGCTGGATTTGTAAAGAAAAGTACATTTTTCAAGGTGTAAGGTGGGGGTTGATTTACCAGTAAGGGTAGGGGACTTCCACTCTCCCTTCCCTATCAGCAGCAGCCATTGAGGATCCTGTTCATATTTCCACCACCACATGAATGGAACACAATCCTCCTCTACCCTGTCTTTGAAGATAACAAGTGTATTGAGGACACAAATGATTGTATTTGGGGAGTGGAGTTAATGTTGTTTCTATTTTTCTGTCCTATAAGAATTTAGAAGTGGTAGAGCATTGCGTCTCCGTTGTTTTTTTTTCCATTCAGCCGTAAGAGGAGCTGCTTTTCTGCTGTTCCATTCCTCCTTTTTCAACTTTGCATTAAACACTTACTGCAGCAAGCAAGGTGAATAAACTAATACAAGGAAATATGCACTTTATATCTCTAAAGATATTATTGCTAGCAAGGGTTCTTTTCAAACTCCTTCAACAAAATTTGGTTTCTGCTGCTTTTTATCAGTTGATCTGTTTCCCTCTTTAAAAAATTCCATCATCAAATCTGAAAAATATTTTCATTTCAGTTATACTTGTTCAGGTTTTAATATGCCATGATTTCAAACATAATGATTAACAGACTTCTGAAATACAAGTATTTTGGTTTAAAAGAAATTCAATTTGAGTTAAATATCCATTCTTCTGTAAATTAATATAAACACTTTTTACCCACTCTCATCTGGGGAATGATGAGTTTCTGGATAGCCCATTGATCAGGCTAAAATAGGCGCATGTATGGGTAGAGGGTCACAGTATGAAAACTGGCTGTATACTTTTATTAATAGAAAAATACGATAATATTATGTAAGAGTTTATTACATAATATATTATTTATTAATATTGTTTGATAGAATTATTTAAGAATGTATTAGAAGTAAATGTTTCTCAATCAAGCTTCAGTGAAATCCAGTTTGGTTCATTTTTGTAAATTTGCTAAGATACACTTTTTTTTTCCAAATTACTTCCAGGTTTAATTGCTTTCCTCCAAAGCAGAGCTGAGGCACAATTAAGACAGCCTGAGAAAACTCTTCTTTCTTCTCTTACCTCCCCTTCCCATGCCCACCCTGTGCTGTGGGGAGCAATGACTTCAGCTCCATGTACCAGCAGGAACCAAACCACTGTGTGTGCTCCCAGGCCACCCTGGCCCCAGGTTGCACCAGGCGCTGCAGCCCCTACCAGCTGTTTTCCTCCTCAAACCCAGTCGTAAAGATGGTTTTAATTTAACTGCTTTTACTCAGGCACCTTTCGGGGGTTTTTTTTTCTCATCGCTTGCCAAGGGCATTGCATTCCTTTCACAATTTCTATAAATCTTCATCTGTTTTAGTAATCTGTAGTTAGTTTGCCCTGTTTCTGACCTGTGGATCTTTTAAATCACAATTTCTTCTCAGGTACCCATCCCTCAGCCCCTTCTTGCAGTATTATCCCTACATGCATCCAGAGTGCGGGGGCACATTTGCTCTTGCCCTGCCACATAGACTATTCCTGCATGCAGCACCGCCACTAAATACCCTCTTTTCTTACCCTAAAAGTGACAGGGATGCCACAGCCCAGGGATCCTTACAGGCCATTTAAAAAATATTCATATATTCCTGTTTTCAAAGCTTTTCATTTACCAGACCAGTGAAAGATGCTGCAATATGTGCCTGACGTGCACTCCTGCAATGCTGTTTTTCAGCATGCAAGGGGTTTCACTCTGGCTAGCTGCATGCCTCATTAGTATTAACAAGTTGTCTGCATGCTCTGAGAGGTGAAATAATACCCCAGACTCACATCCAAGGATTTATTTTTCTGCCTCCTTCCCTCCCTGCACTGAATTTGCAGGCATTAACAAAGAGGGCTTGGGGGAGCTGCTGCAGTGACATTATTTTCGGTTTCTTTAAATGTAAACCAAAATGAAGCATAGCATGAGGGAGAGAGAAAGAGGGGATGACACCTATTGTTTTGCTTGTATCGAGTGGTGTTCCTGCTGCAGCAAGGATGGTTTCTACTTTATTAAGTGCAGAGGACAATGGCAGGGAACATCAGTTGCCCTGTGCAGGAGCCTACCTAGAGGGGAGCAGGAACGGTAATGACACCAGCTACGGCAGTAATGGATGCTCCAGGACAGCAGAGCAGCTGCTTCAGTGGTTTTCCATTGCGCCAACCCTCATGGGGGAGAAATGTCTCCTTTTTCTTTCCTTTTAAGAGCTTTTGCCTTCAGGCCTGCAAGAAATATATGTGCATTTAATAGGAAAAAGAGTGAAGAGAAATGGGTATTTGCTCTCAAGGGATGGGGAAACCCGATGCTTCTTTTTACCAGGATGATGAAGCACTGAGGAAACCTTTTGCATGACTTCAATACAAACACTCAAGAGTCCAGAGCTGTAGCTGAGGAAATGCCACCTGCCAAGCTGCATTGCAGAGCTCACAAGTGAGCACAGAGATGGGCATTTGTTATTGCAGTTCCCAGGATTTCTCCAGAGAGCTGCTCCATTCTACCAACATCCCCTTTCCTTTTTTTGTTTCTCCAGAACACAACTCCACACACACTTCACTGGACTTTGCCGTCACTGCTTGGTGGCTGACCATGCCCTGAGAAGTCTTTGGATGGTGTTCGTGGTGGCAGCTCTGCCCAAAAGCGGGGGGGAAAGTCACACTCACCGTCCCCCTCTGTACAGGTATGCATACTTGGAAAGGCCAGAGGAAGCACTGAGAGTGAGTACTTGGCCATGAAAGGATACCAGGAACACTGTATTTCAGAATTCAGTTTTCTTCTGTCTTGAAACAGCACTGGGATGGGAGCAGCATGAGTGCTGCTGACATGCTGGGACGACAGTCGGAGGTCCTGAGGCCAACTGCACACAGGTACCCTGGCTTCACCAGATCAGATCAACACACTCTTGTGTCAACTGAAAATTTGGCCCTTTGGCTTAACTGGTGGATGTTATGTAACCGATTACATATTGACATATATCAGTGTGTAAATAATTTGGGAACGAAAGCAGCTGGGATACCACAATCCCAGCAGCCAAACTGTGAGCATCAGCAGATAAGGAGTAGGATGGGTTATCAGACCAACCAATTGTCCTCTTTTCAAATTACATCTAAATTTGGGTTAAAAGCAGCAGTGCATTACAAGGGTGGCAAAGGTGAGTTTGGTTTGCAGAGGTGAGTTTCAGGGTAGGAGGAGGGAGGAGAAATGATTGTGCTCCTCATTCTGCCCTCAAAAGTATGCTCTGGCTGTATGAATTACCAGAATGAGACATTACCTACAATATATAGAAATATCCAAACTATATTTGTTCTGCACATGTATTTGCTGAATTTCATTATTTTTTTTTCCCTTTCAATTGCTTTGATTCTTGGTTTTCCATTCTTAACTAAGGAGAAAAACATGAAAAAGCATTAATATTTCCCAGATGTCATTCATTTCAGCAGAAAAACAGATCTCATCCTCCACCACTTGCCCAGAAGTAGGTCCTTCTGCTTCCACATGGGGTGAAAATGCTGTTTGCAATGTGATTTCTTGACACGGAGCATTGGAATCAACACAAACTTTACACACTGTAGCTCACACACCTTACATAGCACAGCACGGTTTCTGTGTCTGCAGCATGCTTTTATGGCTTTTATATCTTTTTGGGGTAACAATTTAATTCATACAAATGCCATCTACCATTGTTGTTAGCTGTGGTAGCTGAAGTGTGGGTTTTGTTAACAATGTACAACTTTTGCCCAGCCTAGCTCAGTCCCTCACCACAAGCATGGAGAGGCTTTTAGCCTGGCATGGGATGAAATGAAATAGAAAATGCAACTAGAATCTTAGTGAAATTATAATTAATTGGGAAATTCCATGTGACTAGAAGTCACTCTAAATAAATGACCCCAATATTCCTGAATTTCAGCTTCAAGCAATTTGTAAGGTATTACATTTAGCTATTAAGCAAAGCCCTCTCAGTGGTTAGTGGTCTCATCTGCCGATAAGGGAAAATGATAAGAATCTGTTCTAGCCATAGAAGTTGTACAACATACAAATCTTGACTGTTCGCTTACTGATTTGAATCTCCCAAAAATGTAACATACTGCAGCTGAAAGCTTCTTAGTAAAAGAAAAAAAAAGTCAGATGACTTTTTAAGTCTGCTTTTTTGCAAGATTTTATTGGCAGATCTGCTAAATCAGTGGCAGTGTTAGGATAGATTCAAAGATGGTTTTTTTGATTAATAATACTAATAAAAAAAGGTTAGAGGTAAAGGTCACAAATATTCACATAGCAAAATCAATCTGATGTTTGCCACACCATTGCACTTAGCTGTACCAGGCTGAAATCACCTGATCCTGTCAGAACTACTGAAGCAAACTCCTGTATGGAAAAGCACTGTGAAGCTCTTAATTGTCTGGGACTGGACATAATCTCTGCCTCACTCACCTGATTTGCAAAGAGATTTGCCAAGAAGCAGCTTTACTGCGTTAGAGATGTCTTTCAGCTTGCCTTTGTGCCCTGAAAACACTGAAGTTTTAAATCTTTTGTGCACAATCAATCCTTTCCAGAGCTTTCAGTGAGCACAAACATTTTCATGTGAGGCTTGAAGGAGTTCTTCAAAGCAGCTGTTTAGAAATGCATGAAGCATGAGGCACATTATATCCTCTTCCCACAGGCTGAGAGCCAGATGTTCAGTGGGTGTAAAGTGGCAGAGCCTCTGTGTGACTTTTTTAGGGTGATTTATACCAGTTGAGAATCTAGTCCTAAGCATTCCAGCCAAAAAAATTGCCCGAAGTGTTTCAGCCAAGGGACTTCCCCTGACCTCTGGTGCTGAAGGGCCCAGTTTTGGAATCTCTGGTCTGACCTCCATCCTGTACCAGGGTCTTCCGTGAGGTGAGAAGGGGTGTGAAGTGTTCAGGATTGCTGGCTCAGGGTGCTGAGGAAAAAAAAAACTCTCTCAGAATGTTCCTGACACTGCTTCTCCAGGCCAATTTGCTGAAGCTGTCACAAGTTTTCGGTTCTGGTGCATTCACATATTTTCCTTCCCATGTTTCTGCTGCTAGCAATATATTTAGTTTCTTTATATCTGTTTCCTCCCAAAGTAAGCTCCCTTTCGCACCCTCTTAGGATTAGGAAATGAGAATGTTTCTAAGCAAAAGTGATGTTCCTGTATTTTTTTTCTCCTTCATAACTTGTGTCTTCCTGAAACATGAACAAGGATTACTCATAGCAGTATGGATTTCAGAATCAAGCTTTTTGGCCATTTTGATAGTGTCATGGGAGGAAAAACTGTTTCCCAGAACCAAACAATTTTATTGCATTCCAGAATCATGTGCAAAACAGGGATCCCATCTGTTCAACAGCATTCCCACTAAGTATGGTTCTGCCTGTAGCTCACCAGCATAAGCAGTTCAACAAAGGAACCTCAGTTTTCAATGATAATGTTTTCTTCAAAACACAGGACACCAGTAAAGAGGGTTTCACAAAATTTTGCATATTTGTCAGGGTGTATTTGCTTAAATACTATTTTCACTGGTAAGGCCACTGCAGAGTAGTAAAGTGCTACAGCAATCACTCCTAAATTAAGCCTCCTCTGAGGTCAGTTTTGCCGATTTCTCTAAATCTGCAATAAACAAATAAATAATAAAAACATTATCCTCAAACCTAGTGAATTAAAATTGGGCTGAAACAGACTTCCTTGTTTCTTCCCCTGTCATCTTGAAGAATTTTGAACAAAGGGTGCTTGAATGCAGCATTCTAGGTTTAGGTCAATTTATCAAACTGATTCTGCAATAAAAAGATTATGAAAGAAAAGAGAGAGAATTTAATTTATGAGATTCCTCTCACTAAGGGCTGGTGCCTAGGATTTTTATCATCACTGTGAACATCAGCAAGTTTTGTTTAGCAAGTACAATGAAGGACTCCTGGAAACTCTAGGTAAGGGTTTTATAGCCTCTTAATTCTGCACATTTCAATTTCTAAGCATCTGCTTTGAGTCACCCTAAAGTCCTTTTAACAAATTCTCCATATGACTCTGAGATTCCCCTGACAGCTCTGCTTGTTCTTTTCCTTTTAGAAACTAAACTGAAAAATAAAATGTAATTTCAGGGAATTCTTGCCCATGGAAAGAGATCATTGTTCGACTGGGAAATGAGCCTTGCCAGTGTGCATGCTTTCCCTGCAGGCAGGGAGTGAAACCCACCAAGCTGGTTTTGCCCCAGCCTCCTTCTTTCCCACCCCTTCCCCATGGCTAGAGGACCTAGCAAGTATTTGTGTGGCTGTCAAAGGACTCAACTCATGGGTAGTAGCAAGAGAGCTGGAATGGAGATGTCTTCTGAGACAGGAGCTGAAGTTGTTTTCTGCTTTCCCGTGAAGGTTCAGAAGCAGGACAAGATGTCTAGCAAGCTTCATTCTACCTTTTCCTGCCTGAAATCCACCTGAGCGTGTCTGGCACTCCAGCATGGCTCTTGTAGCTGTGCCAGCTTTTTCCTGTAGTCATTCTATATACCTGTTTCTGGGATGCCTCACTTGAGGGCATCAGCATCCTGATGTCCCAGAATGTTTCTCAGAAGACATAGATATTACAGCTGTCATCCATTTCCTAGATTTTCTTGCTGGCTGGGATCTTCCACGGTGGAGGCAGTTTGGAGTGGGTGGCCTGTAGGACTCAAGGGAGATAGATTTGACTTTCACCCCTTGGGTTCATCCGTAGCTGCAAGCATCATGAGAACTAAGTGCTAGGCAACGACAGAGAGATGCAACTCGTGAACAATTAAGAGTCATCCCTCGCCTGACTAATGACTCATGGGTATGGTCTCATATGTCTTCAGGAGCGCTGATGAGGACCTGGCTTGCCCACGGACTTGTGAAAGAGGGCAGCCCAGGCTGGAGGTGCTTTCAGGGCACCAAGGTAGGGAGAAGTAATGAACATTACTTTTTTAGGGTATTGCAGGGACACAATATATGATCTGTTAATTTTATCATCAACAGGCCAAAATGTGTTGATTTTCTGTCAGGTGGGAAGGCAGCTAGTGGCTAAGATGGGGAGGCCACGGGAAGCCTTGGGTTTCAGGACCAAGTAGCGGGTATAAGCTGGTCCCACAGTTTCTTTATTTGTAAATCAGAATGAAAAAAATTGCTGTGCCTCCACATCATGGGGTTAGCACAAGACTTAATTAACTTGTGTTCGTGACATCCTGCCGGAAAGGTGTTAAAATAATTAGAAACATAAATCTTACATCTGTTCATGTCTACTCTGCAGGGGCCACAACCTACGATTAAGATTTCTAGCAGATGTCATAGTGCAAGTGGTGACAACTAGTAAGTGGAAGTTCGGTAATGAGGAGCATGAGCGGCTGTCCTCTGTCTGAAAAGAGGCATGCTCAAGAGATCATGGCTTTCCACACACCGCCACGCTGGGTGAGGTCCCTTTGAGGGACCCTGTTATACACCACTGTGCCATTTAGCCCCATATCCATGCTGAAACATGGTGGTTTGCGATAAACATCTAGCCTCTTAACAGCAGAGTAATCCATTCCGTGCTTTTTACACTCACTGCAGGCAATGATAGAGAGGCTCTGGCCATTTGTAAGGATGTTTGATTGACGATATTAAGGAGCAGAGTGACATCATTAGAATTTTTCGGAACAATGGCCTTTTTCCCACAACTGCTTTGGCTTCTGCTCACTCTGCACTGGTGCCATGTGACTGGCTTGGATCTGATATTATTCGCAATACTGGGTGCCAGAAGAAAGCAGACCCTGGAGAGTGGGTGACTGGGAGGAATCAGCAAAACATTGACAGGTCCTGGTTAGTTTTTTGTCTGTCAGGAGGAGTGATGGTATTTGGGTTTGGCCTGCTCCATATTTCAAACTTACAACTTATTAGAAAAATGCCTGTCTGCAGAGCAGAGATTGACCTTTGAGGTGCTGGAGGTAGTGACACACATGGATGGGAGGAAGCTAAAGTCAGGTGCTCTAGGTAAGGGCTTGAAACTCACTGAACTGGAGTCAGGCTGAAGGACAGAAATAAAACAGGATCCTGTAAATAACAACTTCCCTCATTACTCTCTGTCTTCTCCAAAGCAGGTCAGTCTTTTGCATCAAGGTAAATCTTGGTACTCCTGTTGTTCCCCTGCTGCTTCCCTTAAGTTCCTTGGCTTCCATTGATTCATTTCATTCCTCAGCCTGATGCTTGTATCTTCTGGTGCAACCTGGAGCTGTTTCCCATAGAGCCTGGAGTTCCTGCTGTTCACAGGACTGACAGGCCTCCTACCCCATTTGGGTGTCTGAGCCCAGTGTGACCTGCGAGACCTAAACATTACTAACCCAGTCAGGGTTTTCTGCAAATTTCACCATTAAATCTAAAAATATGTACGAATGAGGACTCCTCACAGGCTAAGGGTTCAGGAAAGATCAGATGCAGGTCAGTAAGTCTCCTACTCAACACTGCACAAATAACATCTGCGCAAACACAATCTTTTTCTCAAATCCTGGTAACATTAGTAATTTCCAAATTAAAGATCACACAATTTTTTTCTTTTGAATATGTACGAGAGGTACATTCCCTCACCTTCTCCCCTTGGCAATGGTGGAGCTGTTTTGCCTGAAACAAACAATACAAAATAATCCCAAACAACCTCCTCCAAACCACAAAAATCCCAAACTGAAATCAACTCTCAACAAGACTAAACTAGCCTGAGGTAGGCACCCAGGAAAGATTTCAGCTTGCTCACTTTTGGCAATACCTTAGCAAAGCTAAGGCAGGATCTCAGGCCAGGGAATGCCAGGGAATCTGAACCCAAAGCTGGCTGCCCATATTGCCTGCTGCAGCTGGCCTGGACACTTGGCACCCTATTTCAGGTGCATTGGCTGCATATGGCAGGTAGTCTCAATTAGGAATTCCTGCTGGCAAGCTTGCATCTCAAAAGCAGCTCTGGTGACTTTTTTTAAAATGCAAAGCAGTAGGAAATATGTGAGGCAGTAAGGACTACATAAGGCGGTTTGGGTAATCACTATGCAGAGACTCATCACCAGTTTCTAAAACAACAGTCTTCTGGGTTATTAGTCCAGCACTCAGTAGTAGATGAAAAGACAAATCTATCCCTTACAAGCCCACACTGAGCATCTCTCTTGAATATCTGGTGTGTGGTTCTAGTGACATCTCTCAAAAACAGCATAGCAAAATTAGAAAAGGTGTGAAAGGGCGCAATAAAGCTGGCTGGAGGCAGGGGTACAGCTTCTCTGCTACAGAAGATGAACTAAAGCTCCACAGTATGGGAAAAAGGAGGAGGAGAGTAGAAACTGGAAAGGCTGTAAAATCATTAAGTGAATGAAGAAGATGAATAAAGAGGAATTACTAACCTTTTATCATAGCACAATAATAAAGAAGCTTCAGATGGAATTATCAGATAGCAGGTTTAAAGCAAAGAAGAGAAAGTATTTTTCTTCTGTAGCACATGGTTAAACAGTGGGATGACACAGGATGCTCTGAAGGCTGAAAGATTAATCTAAAAAAACAGACTCGCAGAAGATAGGCTATCAAGGCTAATAAACACAGAGCGGCAGACACATGCTTTGACTCAAAACCTCTGTGCTGCCAGTATATAGAAGCCAAAAGGGCACACCGGGAGGAGCGGCGCTGTGTGATGGTCCTAGTCCTTGATTCTTTTTTGGTTTCACTTTATATTAATCCTAATCTTTTTTAGAGACTACAGGCTGAGTGGCATTATACATATGGTGTTCTACTTATAGTGCAAGAAATGCACTGTTTATCATTGGAGGCAACTGGGAAAGCAACATGGTTGAGATGGGGTTCTCTGAGCTGGAAAGCTCATAAATATGGCAGCAGCAGAACTACATCGGGGATCAATTTTTACTGTTCAGTTTCAAGTACAAATAAGTGCTTGTAACACCAATCCTTTCCAGCTAGGCTTGGTAGATTGTGCTTGCTTAGAAAGGTTACAGTCTATAAAATAGCCGTAAGCAATACGAGTAGAAAGTATGCTTTGGCTGGATGGTAGTCTTCTCTTTTCACAAGAAGTATGAAATTTGGAGTAGTGTGCAGCACATTTTAAGTTATATTGTAAAGTTGCCTAAAACCCACTTGTTAGGGAAACAACTATTCTTGAGGAAAAGTGCCAGCCAAGAATTAATACTGATAAAACCTACATTTTTCTTCCTGGGGATTCTCAGGGGAAATGACTAGTTTTGCTATTTGAAATTATTTTCAGATAATGTGCTACCAGTTGTAGTTGTTTTGGGAAAAGATTAAGTGAAGGAGTAGGTGTCAGGCATAAATATAAAACAAGAGTAGTGAATGCTGTGTCACTGAGCTTGCCACGTGTGATTACTCCTGAGAAAATAAGCAATACCTTACAACCTGTTAGTTTTTAAGCCAGCCATCAGAATGCAGGAGCAGGTCTCCCAGCTTAAATCAGCTTCAAGGTGGACGAGTGACAAAGGTTCCTGGGAAAAAAAAAAAAGACAGAAATAAATATCTCCAAAGGTATCTTTTCCCTTTGATACACTGCCAAGAGTTTTCTTATAACAGGAAGAATTAGTTCACAGGGACTGGAAAGCCAGGATTTGAGCTTCAGACGTAGTAGTAGGAAAGTTAACACGTGTGAAATTATGCTGTTAATGAACCTAAGACAATTGGCAAGTCATTATCTCCTGTCAGAGAAGCTGGAAAAGCAGTGTGAGGAAGAAGAATCTGTGCTACCTGCAGGAGAATTTTGGCTGCTGCTGAACCTGTGTTAATGAAAGAACATAAAATCCAGGACATGAGTCCTTCGTGTTTGTTTATTTCTTCCTGTAGGAATTTGTCTGAAGCTGCTTAATACACCTCTGTCTGATGCCTTCAGGTTTAATCCAGTATCATCTCACATTTGAATAAAGGGCCTCAAATCTCTTGCTGATGGAAATGAGTAGCTTTAAACAACTGCATCTTTCAGATCCCCCAAGTTCTGCCTCCTGTGCTTCATTGTGAGGTTGGTGATGGCACTGAGGTACCCACACAGCTGGACACAGCACAGTGCAACTCCTTGCTTTTGCCTTCATGTCTCCCACAGTCATCCTTCTCCACATGGCAGTTTGGGCAATTTCAATTCAACTCCTTGTTTCCCCAGCTGGGGAAAACCAGGTGGTTTTGTGATATGAGTACGATTCCTCCTAGAAAAGAAAGCCATGGGGATTCTTTTATTCCCTTTTCACTGACAATGTGTGCTCGCAACTTTCGGATTAACAATATCTTTGAATTTAAGACTGAGCTTTCCTGTTAGTAGCATGTCTGTGTTGGCACTTTGTGACTGAAATCTGTTATACAGCTCTTCCTTGTTTACCTCAGCATCAGTGGTAGGACATCAGCCTGGACTGTACTCACTCACTCACTCACTCTCAGATTTCAGACTGAGCCTTTGACACTAGGCTCCATGCCATGATAAGATTTTCCTCTGGCCTATAAGAACATGCAACCCCAAACTTCATCATCCCTCAAATGATTGTATTTACAGATCATCTTTTCATTGCCCAATAAAAGATTTTCTTTCCTTCAGGCTCTAGACCACTTACTTTTCAAATACCTTGTGTTCATTTCACCAAGTCCTAATGATTTCTGACTGGTTTTCCCTACCTAGTTGGGCAATCTGGTATAAAGCATTCCCAAGTCTGTTTTTAAGAGGAAGGCAAAGCTCTCCTGGTTTAGCAGTTTTAGCACTTTTACTCTAATCTACATTAGATCCATCAGGGGGTGATTAACTGTCGCTCCAGAAACAGCCAAACTGTATTGGCCAGTGAAGAACAGGAAAGACACCTAGGGCTCCCAGTGAGAATGAGGGAGCTCTTGGTAGATAGTGAAACCTGCCCTGAAATTATGATGGGTTTTATATATAACTGCATTAAAATTTTCACTGACCCATTTCACTGTTGGTTTCACCCTTGACAGGGCAGAGAAAATAGCCGTACACCCAAGAGACACAATGTTCAATATTCAATGTGTAGGGCAATAGCAGATTCCGCTTTGCTTCCTGAAGCACAAGCTTAGGTGGAACAGCTGTTTATTTCCAGTGACAAAGAGGAAAAAACTACTCATTCATCAGAGCTTATAGAAGAAAAGAAGCTAACAAGGGAGTGAAGAAATGGAGATGAAGTAGTCATAAAAACTTCTTTTCCATCCAAATAAAATATGCAGGCCTAGTGTATTTTTCCTAGAAGAACCTGTTTTTAATAAAAAATTTTTACTGTTGCTATCTATGCAGACAATTGCTTTGGGTTGTAAACGTTTGCTTCTAGTAGATTAACTTGGTTGTTGCCCTATTTGTTGTGCTGGTACTTGAGAAACTGAAAGCGGAAATGAGTAGAAAGTAGAAAACAAAGGGAAACAGATGAGATTGTGTTCACCCTCTGAAGTAAGTAAATCAAAAGCATATGAATAGCACAGATAGTGTAACTGATGATTGTAGGACTACATAAGATCCATCCAAAATGTGGAATGAAATGAGCTGCTCTCTCAGTTTGCCTGTTGCTTATGCAGTTCTTGTTTAAATGTCGTTGAAATAACAGCGTCCCAAGAAATATAAACTGCAAACACAGCACTTTAATAAACACAAAATGAAATAAAACAAGCCAGAACAGATCTGTTGGCTCATTCACTTTTTGTTTGCAAGACGAGGATGTTGGAGATGGGGGGCATGCCAGGAGGGTATTATTTCTTGCACGTGTTTGCCTGGTGCTGATTAACAGGGATGAAGTTAAAATCTTTCTATGACTTGTTACAGGCTATAATCTTCAAATTTAGGGCCTTGCACTGCTCTCAATCTAGTCACATAATCCCCATTAAGAAGTGTAGAAAGCCCTGAGGAGTTTGTGTAATAAGCTTTAATAGTGCCTATGAAACAAAATTCTCGTTCTTAATTGTACCCAAATCATCTTTTCTCACATTTTACAGAAGGACCGAGGCTACTAACATATTTTGAAATCATATATATTATACTCATGTAAATATGGGCTTAAAACAGATCTAATTAGTAGATCTGATCAGCTGACTAGTCCGATATAACAGCAACTGCAGAATAGAAGTGTCAAGAACATCCCAAATGTGAAGCAAATGAGTGACACTCTTCCCCCGAATTAGCCACACACTTGTCATTTTCTCTGCCACATGCTCCACTGTTTGTCAGTGCCTCCCTTGGTCAGCAGCAGCAGCTCCGAACTTGTGTTGCTCAGTTTTACTTCAGTTCAGTCCATCAAAATCCCTGTGAACTTCTGAGCTGAAGCTCCTGCTTCAAATCCCAAAGGATCAAGTCTTTTCCAACATGTGGGCAAAAGGCTGTGGTGGTTCCCCTTTCCTTAATCACAAAGTCACAAGTGTGACCGCCCTGTGCTGATGCAAACAGACAGGCCCCACAGATGGAAAGAGGCAAGCAGTTCAGAATGCTTCTTTCTAAACAAAAGCACAGCCAGCCTGAGACTGGGGGGGCTCAGGGACCACAGCTCTGCTGCCTTCCCTGCACAGCATGGCAGCCCCCAGGGCCATGCCATGCCAGCTCCAGCCCCAGCCCCAGCTGCTGTCTTCCTCCTCCCTTCTGAGCAAGCTCCCACCTGACATTTTAGAAAAATAATGCTAAGTAGAAAATGATGAAAGTGTATTACCTGTAAATTACCTGACTAATCATATTCTCTCTCCTGGGACCTATTACGCTTCTAAGACTACAACTTAGTCATCCTTGCAGGCAAGCTCTCCTTGTTTCCCAGTTTTGTTCATCAAGCTCCTCCAGAATATTTGGTAATTTCTTTGTTTCCCTCCAAGCTAGCCGTTTGGTCCTGCCAAACGCTCAGCTCTCCAAGCTCTCTTCAGGAAAGTAATTAAGTGTATGCTCGACTTTAAGCGCGTGAAGCTGATGGCAATTAGGAAAAGGGCAAGCTCTATAGCACTCTTTTTTTTGCTGGCAGTTCCTTAGGCAGATGGGATGAACTGTCCTCTAGAGACACTTTTCTCTTTCCATTGACTTATGAGGAAATCCTGATAACCTGCGTACCAGAGCAGTCTGAATGTACCAGCCAAGACATAGCATGTGCATGCCTTGACTAAGGTATTTTGACGCACATGGAAGATAAGTCAAATACTATTTTTAGTATCCTTTATTGATTCCTGTATAATTTCCCTTGCTCTTCCTGTGGAAGTTCCTTCCTTTCCAGTAACACTAGCATTTGTAGTAGCACATCAATCCCTATTATGTGTCAAACCTGACTTTTTTTTCCCCTAGCCTCAGCATGATGCGGAAACTCTTTAACACAAAGTCTTCCTGTAATTTAAACACTAAACTGTATGTGTAATTCAAATAAAATGTGGTGAGTACTAATGAAGTTACCTCGGGCTCAGCAGATAATACAACTTTCTGGATTATTTGTGGAAGGGTCAATAAAGCCACAAAATACTTTATTTTGCCAGAGAAAAGAAGGAAAGGCTCAATAAAGGCTAAACTCTGAATGACTTTGGTTCTGATAACTCTGTAACGTCCCTTTTGTGGTTCTGATTTATTCGTCCTTCTGGAAACTGCAGGAAAACGTGCTTATTCACAATTTATTATCCTTGCTTTCAAGCAAGATGGCTTTCTGAGCCCCCAGAATTTCTTGGAGGAGTTGCCGCTTTTAAAACACTTCCACCACCAAAAAGAACTGATGTTTAAATCAAACCAAACTAATGGAAGGAGTCTGGCCACTAGTTATGAAAGTAAAATTTAAACATGAAAGCAAATTATCAAGTGCCCCCACCTTCTGTGTCTTGATAAACAAAATCAGGCCACGTGAGATGAAGAGTACACAAGCGTTTTGGGCCTCAGTGGCAGTATATGTTACACGAGAGCTTTTTAAACTAAGATTTGTCTGTGCTCATTTATCCATAAAGCATAGAGTGAAGGAAATGCAATGCAGTTTGCTCATTAACTATTTTTTCCTCATGCATTTGGTATTGGTATGCCAGCCATTGTCTCAGTATGTAGCAAGCACTATCCATTTTGTGGGGGATGACAGCAGACAGAAAGGACCCTGATCGTTTTCACGTCTTAAGAATGAATAGCGGGAATCACTGTTCTTCCACTGAAGTTCTTAGGGCCACATTTTTAAGATGCATCCAGCTCTATAAAAATGCCAAGAGACACTCAGTTGGACTTAAAAAAAAAGCTGAGCTTGTTTCTTTGTTTTTACTAAGTATAACATATGTGGCCCTAATCTGTTGGAGTTACACACTAAGTTTTCACCGCAGAAACTTAGCAAAAGCATTCAACACAACTCCATTGAAGCACAGGGACACACCACCTCCACAAAGCTCACCATCTTACATGCATGTGTGCACCAGAGTGAGACAGACAAGCAGAGGAATATTTCGTTATGTATGCTACCATGTGTATAACAGGGAAACCAGCTATGGGTAGTCATATTCTGAATTTGTGCCTCTTCCACACTGGGCAAAATCCTTCCATGCAGTACCATATTTGGGAAATGAAGGGTTTTAACTAAAGTGATGATGCTTGTAACCCTGCTGTGCTTCCCAACAAATATTTCTTTTTGGCCACCATCTAGGTAAAGGCACCCCAGGTCCATGCCAAGCTGCTCAGTAAAACAAGAGACCACCGCCCAGCCTTGGTGACACAAGTGTGGAGCAGATACACACAAAAGAAAGGAAAGAGCCATTTTTTCCTACTGAGGATATCCGTGACAGTCAGTAAAGTATGGGAAAATTGGGTAAGCTTTTCATTAAGGCTGTTGTCTGTCCAGTTCAGGGGAGTCCTGTGGGCACGTGTTAACCCCAAACGACTTTGAAGGAGGTTTGAAATATTTGATCCATAGGGACAAACTGTTACACTCAGCATCACGTAAGATTTTCTGTTGTCATACCTAAGTGACCAGTTTGGGTTTTGAATATCAAGACAGACGCTTAACAAATAGTTCATAGGCTGCAATATCTTTTATCATTTTCTTCTAAACTCTGAATAGTCTGAAATGCTTCATGAAGCTTAAGTAAAAGATAAACTCAACAACCGCTAAGCAGCTTGCTCAAAAATTTAGCAGTCTACCTTGCTTCTCAGTTCTGAAATGCTTCAGATTGATGTTCTTGTGCAACATTAGCCCTGGCTTCCATGGTGTGCATCAGGACTGCTATATATAAGTCACAGGTTACACTGGCCTGACATGGTATTTATGAAAAGATCATATTTGCTCCTTTGAAATAGCCACCCAGCAGAAGGTCTGGCTCTTGTACAAGGGCATTTATTCGGTGCATCCCCTTTAAAGGTCAGGAAAGAAAACTGAGAAGATGGGTAATTGCAAAACTTGTTCTGGAAATGTGCTCTTATCTCTTGGACAAGAGGGGAATGCCAAGAAGGCAGGGAGGTGAGCTAAAGCAGGCTTGGGGAAGACCCAAATTCCAGGACCCTCACGTAGGCAGATGTTATGAAAGGAATTCCTCCTGCCTTTGCGTGCTCCAAGGAGCGCTGTGCTGTCTCCGGTTAGCAGCCATACACCATTTACCTCACCGACCAATTTTTTGCAAGAGTGGGAACTGGGAGGAAAAAAAACTTCTATATTTTAACAGGGCATTTGAGATACCTTGCTTTGTTATGGACTATCCTTTTAAATCCCAAATCATTCTTCCTTTTCAGACATGAAATCTGATCTGGCAGACTTTTCAATGCTAAGCCTTCTTTTCTGTTGACTCCAGTGGATTTAAAGAGATTTTTTTTTCCCAGTGTTGCTGTTAATTTCAAATAGACACTTGGCCTATCTGGTAAATAATTATTTTAAAAAATAACCTAATGTTGTCCTACTCCCTCTTCCTTAGGATTTTTTTTCTCTGAGATTGATATTACCTTTTTTGCTTACTCCATTACTTCTTATCTACATTCTCACTGATCCTCAAATTATATGTGCAGTGTTTGCTGCATTTTGTTATGTGACAGTGAAGACTGGTGTTTTGCTCCACAATGTATGGAAGCACCTAACAAACTTTTAGCATATCTATCCTTGACTTTGTTGGGAATTATAGTCTCTGCTGACAAGAGCATTATTGCACACCTGAAGCGCAAATCTTAATCCTTTCCCCTGGGACTGGGCTTGTACCAATGTGTTGAAGGGCTCAAAGTGGTCCATCACTGAGTGCAGTGCAAGCTTTTAAACTGGGCATTTTGGGGCAAATCTAAATCAGGAACTACTGTGCAGGAAGGAAGCATAGTCAGGACCGATCACAAAGTGGAAAGTTTCTTACTCAGGCAGAGGTGCTCTTATTGCAAGCACTCCTTGTTCTTGTGATTAAGCATAAATTACAATTTATGAGTTTCTGGTGCTTGTAAAACTTACTGAGCAGACAGAGAGCTCGGCACAGAGGAGCAGGGGGGCACTGAGTATCACCTGGATCCACCAAGCCTCAAATAGAAGATATCTGAGGATTCACAGAAACATCTCCTCCATAAAGACCAGATGAAGATGTAGTTCTTTTAAAATCACAAGACATGTAGTTCTTTCATATACACCAGATGTTTCTTCTGGTTTATTCATCAAGAAATAACAAAATGAGAAGTCAGAGCTTGTCTGGACTTAGATGACAAGCACTGTATGATGGAGTTCTACATTTCTTAACTGTAAAATGAGACAGGCAGAGAGTGCCAGTGAGAACACAAAATCAAGAAAAATAAATAATAATTTATGATAGCACCCTAAAGTCCCTATAAATTCAGGTCTCCCTATTATTTACAGTATAGGTGGGTTAGTATCACTGCATAAATCTGAACTGGTAAGAGAAAGCAGAACTAAACCTCAAAGTGCTTGTTTCTGAGCTGAGCTGTGCCATGTCACCTGAGAGCAGCGCCTGCCCTGTGTTTTGGTAGATGGGTGCAGTGCTGAGCCAGGGCAGAGGTGCCCAGGGACATGCCCTGAAGGGGAGAGCTGTAGGCTCTGCCACCGGCATCGCCCAGCTCCGCTGCAACCTTGGGAAACCTTCATGTCCCCACCACCGTTATTCCTTTTATTGCCTTCACAAAGGCGTTAATTGCTTCACGCTTCCAAGGGCTTCTCTTTTAATAAGCTGTGGCTTTGTCTGCTCTATGTCCAGCCAGCTGGAAATGTTGGGTTTTGCTGGTGTTTGTGCCAATGCAGCAGGAGAAGAGAGCCAGCCACAAATCAAGCAGTAAAACATGGAAGCACCAAATGGGCTGGGATATACAGCTGTCTCCTGCCAAGTGAATGAAACATTAGCATTCTGCTCTCCATCTGATGTCCACCATCGTTAGGGTAAGAACAAAATATGAACTTAAAGCATTTGCCCAACAGCCATCAGGCCATAATGAGATTTCTGTCCTGTGGTCTCTTGGATATTTTAGATTGTCAGACCCAGCAGTTCACAGCATATGGTTTAGATTTATGTTTTACACATAACAGACTTAGGACGTACATCTGGAAGAATGCATTTAGAATGGAAAAAGGTGGGATGTTGTGGAAAAATCTTCAGTGTCCCAAAATAAGCTTTGCCTTTTTTTAAAAAAATTATTCTATTCTATTCTATTCTATTCTATTCTATTCTATTCTATTCTATTCTATTCTATTCTATTCTATTCTATTTTTGCCTTCCTGTGTCCCACCTAAAAGCATACATATAGAGCCCTACTTCATTTCTGTTCCTGGAAAGGTTACAGTAATTACTGAATTACAAACCTTCCCTCCTCAGTGCTCCTAAACCAACCCACAGGAGTAATATTGCAATTAGGCAGAAGGAAACCTAAATGTGTGAATGGCTACTTCAAAGAATTGTGCCAGAAAAATGTTTATTTGTGGATAAAAAGCCAAGTACTATTATTTCCCCCCCTGCACCTGGCCTAATACTGTAACCATCGCTTCCAGCAACTACACAGATTTGAAAAGCAAAGCTATACAGTAATCTATCTCCCTCATCTACCAAATCGTGAATAAAAAAGGGGAAGCTGGAGCTGATGCAGAGGGAACCCTTTTCCCCACTTAACTTTGGGCCTCTGCAGGAGCACAGGCTGGTGCTTCACTGGAGCACAAATTTCATAGTACCATGATGGCATGTTTGTCCTTCACAGCTGTGCCGATGGTGGTGTGTCCATGTTGTTTCAAGCCAAATGCATGGCTCTTGAGACACAGGTCTGAGCTCCACCAAATGGGCACTAGCAACTGCTCTGAAAGCTCCTGACATCCTCCTTGCATGCACTTTCCTTCTTGTATAAGTTACACTATGCTGGCCGTTGGGAAAGGACAAGAGGGAGGGAAGACATGCAGCTTGTGCTGCTCAGAGGAGTTGTTATTCTTGGAGCTCCTTGTGGAGCTATACAATGAGGAGCAGCGCTGGCACTAATTTTACTACAGCTAATAACTATCATTTTATACTTTTAGACTTTTAATTTACAAGCAGTGGACATCTACAATCCTCTCAGTGGCTCTGCCCAGCACTGATGATCTTCAAAATTCCTACTTGTATCCTGAGAAAGGGAGACCAGATCCTTTATTCACTTATGAAAGGGCTTTGAAAATGTATCTATAATGCTGTTGAGAAGTGGGAGACGGGCAAGGGATGCAAAGAAAGTAATATGAGCCCAGAGGAGAACTTTTAGCTGTCTAGGAGATTAAAGAAAACTGAATATTTGGTTTTGTGCATGAGCTGAGTAAGAGACTGTGCGGAAAGTCAGCATGAATTAGACACTGCCAGAATATGAGAACGTGAAGGGAGAGAGTAGCAGGTCAAAGAAGATCGATAAGCTGTAGGTGTATGAGAGGAGCCTGATGGTGGTGGTGTCTGTGGCAAGCAAGAGGACAGATACTAGGGGTGACTTCAGAAGAGTCAATATCATGCCTTGCTGAGGCACATGTTTATTCAGAAGCAACTGAAGAAGAGCGCAGAGTGGCTGCCCCCCTGCAGATTAGCTTACTATTTATAGAAACCTCTCACACACCTTTAAAACCTCCTCCTTTCAGCCTTCTCTTTCTCTTTAGTGAGTATAATCGACTTGGTCAGTATTTCTCAAGGCCACTAACCCCATGATAACGTTACTGGGAGAGATAACCAAGAACCAGCTTTGCATTACCTCTGCTCTGAGGGAGCACCCAGTGAGCCCCAACAGCATGTCAGTGTAAACAAGCTTTATTCAAGAAGGCAACAGCAGATTTAATTCAGAGGTTGCTTATGCCTGTCTGTGGTGTGACCAAGTTGAGTGCCTCTTGCCTGGGGCCCCTTCCTTTGCTTGTTCTTTGTGTCTTGTGTCTGCCATAAAATGCCCACTAGTGGCTATCCCTTTACTAGGTTGCATTTTCTACTGCATGTCTGTATTTTCAGCATTATTGATCTCCATGAGGGTTTGGGGACTTTTATGTCTGCTTTTGTTCTGGGAATAACCTTTCTGGCATCAGTGAAAAAACAGCACAGGCTTAAGGCAAACTCGAAAGCAAAGCAACAAGCTCATTCCAGGGAAGACTTTGCTTGACACACTGTTGATAGGCAACCTCTGAGGAGACAGTAACAGCTGTCCTCTTTGACTTGAATGCCTATAATATTTAAAAACCTGAGTAAGCTGTTTTTTCTTGAGAGGTGCTGGATGGACAATGTCCCTTCATTTGTCAAAAGATGCTAAATATAGATCTCAGCGCCTACACTAAGGACTCCAAATTTGAAAGCACTGGCTGATACACTTGCTATGTCACTGGGTCATTTCCTGGTGGCTGTGACTTAAACTGAGACATGAACCACTTTCTGCTGATCTCAGTCAACAACATGTCTGTATTTATAGGCATACGTAGCTGAGAGCAGAATTCGGGCCACCGGGTGGTGTAGCAAACTGCAGGCCCGGAGACATTAAGAGTCCACTGCGGATCATGCTTAGACATGATTTGAGTTGATCAGCTAACTGCCTCTTGTTGAGGGTTAACTCAAATTACTCAGTTTAACTCAAATTACCTTGGGTTAAAAGCATGCACATGGGTAATTACCATGAATCATGTGGTGCACTGACTAGTTTGTATGCCTGAAATCCTCCCTTCTCCTCCAGTCTGTCGCTGAAATGCACGCCATGGCTCAAGGCCAGATTCTGTCTCCACTGAATCCTCGGGCAGCTCCAATGTGAAAAGCAGTGAATCCAGCCCCGTGAATAAGAATTTTAGTCTATCCCCTCCTAAATACCTCTCGATACCTCTGAGATGTGGTTACATACAGTTACTGAGATTTCTCACTGTTTCTCACTTCCAGGAAAATCTTTCTTTGCCAGAACCCTGTTAGCTGTATCTGAGGTCTTTTATCAGACAAATTGCTATTTTGCTTAAAAAGGTGCTGCCAGCCAAGTAAGACTTATTTATCCTCAAACGTGACTTTAAGAGGAGTGAGAGGAAGTCCAACTCTGGTCTTATACAAGCTTAGGCTGGCTCAGCAGTCAGGACTCTGGAAGGAGCTGTGTGTATTCAGACCTTATTCGATATGAATAACACATTGGTACTTTAGGAAAAAAAAAATTAGGAGAGCTTTGTTTCATCTGTTCCTCCTTTCTATCCCCACTGTAAAGTGCTATTGAATAGGATACAATCAATATTTGCTTGCTAACAGGAAGCACTTGCATGGCCAGACAGGTTTATTTTTAGAATGGGAGTGGTATAAGATGAGGATTGGGAGTTGCCTCCAAACATTGCCATTATTTCTTTAATGGAATATACAGGTTGCTTCCCTCTTTAAATAGAAGAACAGCTCTGAATAACCCATTATTAAAGCTTGCAAGCCTTCCTCAGGCCCATAGATGGCATATTCCAACTATTTGTGTTCTGTGAAACTACCAGTGGGATGGAGAGCAGAACTGAAATAAATTAAAACTTAAATATTTCTTCACAAACACAAAGGAATGGGAGGGGCTTTTTCCCCCCAAAATTCAAAGGCACAGCAACGAAGAGCTCAGAGAAAACCTGGTGAGGGCCCATAAGGGATTCTTACCAGTTACCCCTTGTCTAATGACAGACAAGAAAAGCAATGTGATCATACAAAGCATTTATGTTTTCTTGAAAACAAAAGCAGATTGGAAAATGAGGCACAAAATATAATGCAGATGGGAATTACAAAAAAAGCACACTACTGATGAATCCTGGAAGAACCACAGATTCTCTTTCATGCTAACGTTATGGTGGCCTCAGCACTGCAGTGGTCCTATTTGCACTGGCTAAGCCGTTGAAGGCTGATCAAGTGTTAAACTGGTGAGTGGCCTTTCCAGAGAAGAAAGGCAACAGAAGGGAAAGAAAAAGGACCAGGGTTCATGTGTTTTGTCTGATAGAGCTAGCTGTTAAAAAACCTGAAGATGATAGATGGGCAAGATGAAGTAGGACTCAGCTGACCCTTCTGGGCCTTTGGTCTTGAGCTTCCTATGCCAAAGTCTAATCCAAAAGCTTGCATAAAACGAAAATTGTGTCTTCCTCTCTCATCTCTATTTCATACGTATTATGCATGCAGAATCTGTATAAAGGGTAAAGGGCATAGGGAAAAGAATGAAGTCAGTTGAGAATTAGTTATGGAAGAGCAAGCTGATTTGTGTGAAGAGAAGAGAAGATCTTATGTTCTCAGAGCATTTTACAAGCAGATCTAATTACTGCCCTGCTGTGACCATAGGTGCTGTGTTCTGGTACTGAAAGGCTGACATGAAAACACAGGAAACAAACCAAAATAGCATATGGCAGCCTTCGGCCCTCTAACCTGTTAGAGAGGATGTCCAGATTTTTATGATTACCTATGTGCCCACCACAGAAGCCGAGTCCACTCCTAGCTCAGCAAAACTGATGCTCAGGGTTGTTACATATTTCACTGTGCAATAGGAAGGAATAACAATACATGAATTCACTGTCTTCACATACATCTCTGCAGCCACGACCGCATCTCTGACAGGACATGGTCCCCAGTGCCCAGACCAAGTGGCACAGACAGGGTGACATCTGTTCTGCAAAGTATTGTGCCCAATGTAGGACCCCCAAAATACCGTTATTTTTAATTTTAGTTTATCTGAAATTGAGGTATTGCAGCCAGAGCAAGGATTTTAATAGCAGGATGCTGAAGTTATCTCATTGCATGCTCTAGCACTTGAGAGTACAAAATGTTGCAGTAGTGACTGGGACTAAAACCTAGTGTTGTTCTTTAGAACATGAATCCTTTAGTCCTTTAGAAAATGAGCTCCAGACATTGCCCTGGGGGAAATCAAAGAACTTCCAAACAGAATCCTTGGAGCTCCGTATCCCCCCCTCGTGCAATGTGGGTCGTTAAAGAAGTACAACCCAGCAGAATATCAGGCAAAAAGAATTATCTGGCATTTTAAACCTGCTCTAACTACGCACAGGTTCATAGATTAGTTAGGCCAGAATCAAATAACCCTTTGCTCCTTCTTTGTGAGGAAAATACTGCAGAGATCTGTCCATATGCTTCTAGAAGAAAAACACTATACTAGCACTCAGCACGTCATTTTAGTAAATGTGTGCCGTGTGATGAGTTAACCTTTGTCAAGGTTTGTCACATTTTATTGTGGATTTTGGCACCTTCAGTACAGTAAACAGCAGAAAAACTTGTGTTTTTCAGAGCAAAGTTTGCTGTTGCAGGGTGAGAGGTACCTTTGTAGTCTAAACTGTGATCCCTCTGGAGATCTGCAACAAAGCTCACCAAAACCTACTAGAATAAACAGTGAATGGAGAGAGTTTATATTGAAAATCATATTAATAACAGCATTAGCAAAGCATACCACATGCAAGGGTGCGGAGAATTCGTCAGAAATCGGTCTGATGATCCTCAAATAACAAAAACTTATTCTTCTTTGTTTTTGTAACGCATGTGATGGTAAATTTCCCAGTGTCCTTGAAGCCTGCCAAGAATGGGGGAAATGAAAGGAAAATTAAGGAAAGAGAGGGGAATGTACTGCAAATGCGGAATGACAGAGGGCAGAGAAAAGATGAATGAGCTTTGATGTGGAGCAGATGTACCCCTGCATTCCACAGGCAAAACCAATGCTGAGGCCACTCCAAAAACAATGAGGAGGGAAATGCCTCCTGTCTCCCTTTAGTTTTGACACAGAACCATTTCAGAAACTAGAATGGGTAGAAGAAACATTCCTAATAAACCCCCCAAACTTTTACCATCAAAGGAAGGGAGGAAAAGCAGGCAGAGAGAGAATCACACTCTTGGGTAGACAGCAGTGCATTTCCGAATTACTTTTGGATTCTGGCACTTTACAAGGTGCCCTGTATTACCCTCAATCTGGGGATATTTTCTCTGTCTCCTAGAGATGAAGCAAGAGCCTTATATTTAATATGTTGTATAAAAGTGCTCAATTGACATAATATGCAAATAAGGAAATTATCTATTTTTTATATATACTGCAATAGCGGGAAATACGAGACAAAGTAATGAGCAGTGGAATATTACACGATTAGTTCAAATATTTTCTATTTTTCTAATAACATTAGAGATGATCCTTTCAAGCTGTTAACAGCATTCAGGAAGGGATAGGAGAAGGGGGTGTCCACAGACTATTTGGTACCAGCACTGAAGTCAAACTCACATGGAAAAGCCTGTGATATTAACATTTCTGTTAATTTGGTCTGGACAGAGATTGCAGTGCAATTCAATTCTGACCTTACAGAAAATTTAATGGCAGAAGCTACACTGAAATAACACCTGCTTTATGGCAGCAAGCAAAATCTGATGTTTTATTTCACATGTAATGAGGTAGAGGCAGCGAGGGGTTTCTTGGCGTCCCCAGTGCCTGAATGAAACTGATTGAAATGCCAAAAAAAAAAAATAAATTCAGGTATAAAAAACCCCCTGAAAACAAAATAATTGCTTCCAGATGTTTTAAAATTGCTTTTAGAAATGAATAATCAAAACCTACTCAAGTGAGACACAATAACAGGGGCAAGAAGAGTCAGGAATATTTATGAAGAAGGCCAGGGAGGGCACCTCTTCTTTCAGCAGGGATATAAAATACTTCACAGCCAACAGCATCCCAAAATCTGTGGTTTACATGGTGGCTTGCTATAGACTTTCAGACTGGCAGCCAGTTAAGCAGAAAGGATTGACATGCTAATCACAAATTAACACAGCCATGACAAGTGCTGTTGGCCACAAGGTTTTCAGGCCTTAATTAAAAGTGATAAGAAACACAAAGCCTTGCTTTATTGAACCAACAACACGGGGCTGCTGCATGTTATTCATCTTTGCATGTGGTCTTATAATAAGCAGAAAGGTAAACCCTGAGCCTTATTTCCCTTTTGACTGACACAGTACATGGAATATTTGGGCCTATTTAAGTTTATTTTGAAATTAGGATTTTCTTATTTTGTCACTCTGGATATTTTTTTAAAAAACTCTAAAAAAAGGATATCTGAACTGCACTTTAAACTGTTACAGACAGATCACTACAGAGGTCTGGGTCAGATCCCTGCAAGCGCTCCCTTCACCTTCTGCCGTTCGGAACAGATCCCAGGCTCAGGTTCCACAGTGCTCCACCATGTCTTGAATTACAGGGTCAGTGTAAACAACTGAATACCCCAACAACATGTATAAAAATGCCCTAGAAGGCCTTCAGCTTCCTAAATATGACTTTCGAGGGATAGTGCCCCTGTTGTTTGCATATATGAGCCTGAACTGAGTACTGGAGTTACTGTCTTAACATCCACTGTCCAAAATCAATTTAACAGGACTGGTTTTTAAGCAAGCCCACTATGAATGAGCAGTTTAAAACATAATCCATATCAGCAGGTGCCATACTTATTGATTGACTTACATGCAGTATGTAAAAAGTGCGATGGAGTATTGAAGGAAATGAGAGAAAACATATGGCCATGGGAAAAACATCAAATATAGATTTTCAATAACATTTACACAATCAGTTTTGTTGTGCTGTGTGTGTGGTTTGTTTTTTTTTAAAATGAACATCTGTGTCTAAGTATTCTTCAGCCTAAAAGGAAAGCAGAAAACAGAAGGCAATACAGTTGGATGTGGTTTCTACACGGGGATCAATGTGGTTGGAGCACAGCTAGTTCTTCCATGCCAAAGTGGGGCTAGAGAGGTAATCCGTCTCCCTCTGGGGCACATATTTCTAATTAAGACACCCTTCCTCATCATCGCATAGCAAAAATTAAAGGTGTTTTGTCCTCTGTCACTCCAACAAGCAACTGAGGAAAGGATTAAAGAGATTAAACCGAGCTGAACTGCTGGAGTAATTGTTTCTGATAATGCAGCATGCACATGCCCACCTTAGAACTCAGCAGCAGGTCCCTCCCTGGTGGTGAGGACCTGCCAGAGCACACGTGCACTGGTGAGGGGAGGGGAGTGCAAATGACATGCAACGTCTCCAAGCCCATGCTCTTCATCTTCATCAAACTCTTCCCTTTAGTGTCATGTGGATGTTGGTGTGGAGCTGTTTTGCGGTACTGCACTTGCATGTTGGCATGGTGCACCTGCACCTCTGGAAGGAGTGGCACAGCAGATTTGTGGAGAGGGGATGAACAGAGCAAAGCGGTTGTGCCAAGGACATCTTTCTTGCCCTCACAAGTCCAGCTCTCTACCATTTTGTCCACTTTTGAGTCCTTTCCACCCATGTAGGTTCAGTACAAGATATTCTAAGTCTGGTTTTGTAGCACACTCCTTCTTTTATAATGACACGAATGACCAGATATTGCAAACAATGAAGTTAAAAATGGAGAGCCTGGTTCTGTCAGGCAATATTGTCCCAAAAGTATAGATAGTAATTTGTTGCTCCACCTGCCAATTCAGTCTTTGCTCAGGGGAGGGGAAAGAGCTTCCCAAACTGTTTGTGGCTTGGAACTGTGTTTAAGTAACTTTTATTTCTGTAGAATATTTTAAGCAAAAGAATTTTTTTGTAAATATCTTCATGACAAAGCTACTATAACTTATTTTTTAAAAAAGCTAAGACCATGGACAGGCTCCTCCTTCAATGGGTACAAACTTAGTAAGATAGGTTATGTTTGGGTCCAGACTAATTGATGAGGTCTGTATCACTTTGCAAAGGATCCTTACATCTGACCTCTAAAGGTACATTCACGACATGTCCCTCACACTATGTTCACAGTGATACTGTTGGTGTTTGCCCAATCCTAACTATAGTCATTTCTGATGAGTCCAACAGGTGACCAAGCTTGTCAAGAGTTGCCAATGATGTTTTTGATGCTCTACAATAGCCACATTCTTCAGGGAAAGAGACTCCTGATGCCTAGAGGGTGCTCTGTCTGCTTGAGCAATTGATGCGGGCTGGGAGGAGCTTGGTCTGTGGCAGTGTGGGCCCTCACCAAATGAGGTGCCTTTGTTTTGAGCAGCCCTAGCCTGATCACTACCTAGAGAGCAGCCCAACATCCTCTTTTTGGTGGTCTGATGAAGCTGGCATTATATCCCTCTACGGAGCCAGGAGAGCAAAGCCAGACTGCAATTTTTGCTCCCCAGCTTTCAGTGTTTCATGTCTTCCTGTCACCACATA
Organism: Neomorphus geoffroyi; assembly: GCA_033558235.1. Classification (NCBI taxonomy): domain Eukaryota; kingdom Metazoa; phylum Chordata; class Aves; order Cuculiformes; family Neomorphidae; genus Neomorphus; species Neomorphus geoffroyi. The sequence goes on along the minus strand of JAUMJM010000002.1, from coordinate 18,297,847 downwards.
CCTCTCTGCACCCTCCCCTGACGCTCACCAGGAGGATATAGGTTTCAGGCTCACAACCCACAGGTTGGCTCTGGCTCCCAAGCAAAGGCAGGTGGCTCTCAGCTCCTCCTCCAGCATTTTATACCGCTTCCTGTCCCAGCAAAAAGTGCTGTATGCACTCGCTTGGCCTGGGCATTTGTGGCCACTTGTGGTGGAGACAAAAGCAGTGACTCAGCCCCCTTCGTCCCTAGGAGGAAGAACTTCTGCTTCAGGGAGACTTACACTGAATGAATAAGCAAAACCTCCAATGAGAGAAGCCTACTGTGTTTCCTAATGAAACAGAAGGGCTTACATAAGATATAAACAACAGATTTCCAAAGATTAAGGGACACCAGCTTCTCTACAGGAATTAAGGCTGATTCCAGGTTTATCCCTAGACCTCATCCTCTGGCAGTCTGTTGATATACCTGAGACTAACCAAAGTGAAGTCAACTCCATCATGATCTGCTTTCGGACAAGCACAGGCATACCCTGACAGCCTCCATGTACTTCTGTCTCTCCCCAACTTGTATTAATATGGCCTGTGACTATCATGTGCTTTCCAACTGAATTTCTGTTATATCAAATAAATCATACCAGAAACAAACACTTCAGTGGCCTTTGTCTCACGGTTATGCTGGAGGCGCTGTGCCTGGGAGCCTTCCCTCTGGAGCCAAAGACTTTGACCTTTTCCCATCAGCAGGCTGCATTAAAGTGTTCTTCCCTGTGCGGCAGTTGTGCACCGGGAGGAAAGGAGGCATGAAAACCTCCTGTAACTGAGCTTGCTCCTGCCTCTTTGATGAGTGATTTAATCTTTCTGACATAAATCCTCCCTCTTGCAAAGAAAACTTGCTTTTTCAAGCAGCTCTAGCTACACTTCTAAAAGAAGCATGTGAAAGCAGAGACCATGGATGCACAGCTGGACTTTCCCTTAATTGTTCCGAGCTTATTTTATGGCTCATCTATACTTGGACAGTCTCCTGCCTTCATAGGCTCTCTGGAGAGCCAGCATGGATAGCAAAAGCAAGGGCAAAACTTTGTATAGCTACAGCGCACATAAATACTTAATTTTCCCTGTCTGAACAAACAGCTCTGCTGGTGTCAGCGGGATGGGAAACCAGAGCACAATTAAATACAAGCTTACATGTTTGCAGGACTTAGACCTTAAGCAAGCAGTGGGTTGTTCCACCTAGAAGAAATTATTTGTGTCAATCTTTCAGGGAAGGCAGGCAGAATTGAGCAATGGTTCAATACAAGATAAAGTTTTTGTGCAGTGAGACACAAGCCATTATCAGCAAAGAATTCACTGGGAAAGTGATAAAGATCACAGTGATTTTCTAGACTCCAGATTGACTACATTTCCACTCTTCCTGCACAGCAAGCCTTTTGACAGATTAATTAGTGTGAAGGTGTCTGCACAAACAAGAGAATATTGATAAATGAAGACTTTCTCTGTCCAAGAAGTGGAATTCATTCTTTCTCCTTTGGATCATTTTCCTGTCTCTCAAATGCAGAAGTCTCTCTGCATAGGTTCTGTTATTACTTTTATTGTAATCTAGGTTTATGTTGCCCTCCATATTCTCTTCGTCCTCTGTCTGCTTCTCTCCTGGTACCTGCAAGAGGGTACAGCATATGAGGGCAGAAAGAATTCCCACCAGCACTCATTGGTCAGAATGCTTTCCCAATATAAACAACCTAAAAGAAGGGCCATGAGAAAACTTATTAAAAAAAATCAAATAGATTCAGTTCCCACAAGGATACGACCATTGCTTGACATTTGAAGATTGCCACAGATTTTGGTGTTTCAGTCTATATAAGCTACCGCAAACATCTGAGAATTGATTTTTTTCCAGAAACTTTCCTGCTCTAGAACTGTAGCCCAATACTTCCATAAAATACCTTATTACACAGTGTGGAGGAAGTGGAAAAGGTGATAGAAGCATATAATGTGTGATATGAACTTTCTTTCTTTCAAATATTATTTACTGAATTAGATGGTCTCACTTAGTTTTCTGGAAGAAAAATGAGTTTCCAAAGGAGATACACAGCCAAGGAAAGGGAAAAGGTCTGCAACAAATTTCTTTTTTCTCAGCCTTGCAATGAGCACACACGACACTAAGGAGATGATATGAGGTAGTAAAGAGTAACAGCAAAAAAACACCCAGGGAGACAGACAACATAACTTCCAGCTGTTCTGTGCCTTTACCAGACCTTGAAAGAGTTGTGTCATGGTTTATAAAGCCCCATATGGCTTGATTGGCAGCTAAATGCCCAATTCAACTGCTGCTTCCTGCCAGGGAAAGGGGAATGAGAGAGAGAGGAACTTGTGGATTGGAAACTAGAACAGCTTTAATGAAATAACAATAATAATAATGATAATTATATACTACTACTAATAACAACAATAACATTATTAATGAGAAAATAATAAAATATATACTAATATATGAAATCAACCCCACCTTGAACACTATGTCACCATTGATGCTACAGAGCAGACATTGGGAATGGTCCCAAGCGTCCCAAGCTGGACTCAGCAGCAGGCAGGAGCTGGGCTCAGGAACCGGGTTCAGGAATGTACAGATCTTGAATCAGGGACAAAAAGACAGACAAAATTCTTATTGCGTGCTGCCCATCAAAGAAGAGAGCTTGGAAAGGATTACTCTGTTAATCAGTTTTGGGTCACTTGTCCTGTCCACTCCTCTCTGCAGGTGTGACTCTTTTTTTCCTCTTTGACTTACAGCAGGGGTGTCAAACTCACAGCTCCTGCTGTTCTGGTCCTGCAGCATTAACGCACATCACACACGCTGCACACGTGACTAGTGCACTGGCAGAAGTGAAGGGGCAAGGAGCTTGGCGCTGCTGCTGGGTAGAAACAAGGTGCTCGGCCAGATAAAACCCAGTGGAGGGCTGGATCTGGCTTGTGGGCCATGAGTTTGACATCCCTGACTTGAGGACAACCTTCATCTCTGTAGATGTAAGCAGTGGCCTTTCTCCATACCAATGTTTTGTGTTATCACTTCTACAGGCAAACATTATCTGAAAAACATGCACTTTCAGAAAATGAAGTTACTCCAATGAGGCTTAGCTGAAAAGTTAGAAAACTAATTCTGCTTTAGCTCAAATCAGAACAAGTTATAAAGACAGAAGAGATATTTTTTTACAAGGCAACAGGTCATTTTTGCTTCAGCTTAGGAGATTTGTTTCTTTCCTGATGACAGCAAATCAAGAGTAGAAAAAAATTAATCAGAAGGGGCATTCCTGCAAGCTTTGTCATCTAATCAGCTCTTCAAGCAAGAATGACCACTATCACTGCCCAAATTTTCCCATGCCATACAGCTGAGGACACCTGATGGCCTCCTGCTGCTTTGAGGTCATCAGCATTTAATCATGAGCAGCTGCATCTAGACCTGTTCTGATGGCTAATCTAACTCCTTGAGAGGTTCATGTTGTTCAGTTAACCCATTTTGAACCTCATCTCTAGTAATTAAGTAGAAGCCTTGCTTTTGAGAAAAAGCTCTTATCTGTAACCATTCTTTCTCTTCATGGATCAGTTTCCTGTCCCTCAAGTGCAGAGGATCCTGTGCTTGGTTCCTGCTAACTCTTCATTACACTCTGATTTATTCTGCTCTCCATATGCTCCTGTTGTATGCATACTGCTCAGCTGTGGTAGCAACTATATTTTCTTACTTACATCAGGTGTGCTTTGAGGTTTGAAATGTCTTGTTTTCTGTGTACACAACATGAGAATTAAATAGCACAAATATAAAATTGTTAACAGTTAGACTACATCATCCAAGGAACAATTAAGGGATACCCCTAGGCTAAAGTACTTGTTGGCAAAAACTGAGTTCAGTCACCCTCGGTCTTTTATACGAAGCAAATCTGCATCATCCGTGCGCCACTGGAGGTCTGATTATGCATCTCCTATACATTTGTCACAGCAAGAACCTCATCTCTAGGCTACAAGGCAAGAAATCACGTGGAGAGATTTTGTGACTGCTAGGCCAGCAATGTTCAACCAGTGTCCCCAGAGGGTGTCTGCAGCCTTGTCGGGGCTCCTTGGGAACAGGCACATTCCAGGCTGCTCTCCTTCCCAAGGAGTGCCTTGAGACTGGGCTGCCTTTCCAAGTAGTTTTCCAAGTGTGAGTAGCCAGTCAAGCAAGCCTAGATTGTTACTACCTTTAGCACCCACATCTGGTTTTAAATCTTTATCTTTAATACAGATACTGGAAGTTTCTTCGTCCAGGTGTCACCAGTTAATTACAGTTCAGTGAGTTAAACAATCACATTGGCATTATGTTAACAACAGCATCTGCATCTGCTTATTTATGGAAATGCCTCATTAAAAGTAAGCAAATAATTGTTTCCAAAAGTGTATTGCCGTCGTTTATATACAAGGTGTGTTACTGCTACCAGAAAGTGTTCACATGGACCAGAGACAAGACAAGTATGGAGACCTTCTATAACAGGTTTTCATTTTACCGAGGTACCAACTTTTTGCTATGAACGGCCTAGGTAGCCTTGGCCTGGAAGTTTGAGAGTGGGTGGTCTGAGCAGCTGATCACTGCCTTGGATTTAGGTGCTAGTGCTGGGACTTTTGGGTGAAGCACTTCTTGCACGAGGCCTGGATACAGTGTAAAAGGCAATGGCCAAGGGCTTTGAAGGAGCCTGGATTTCCCCATATGCCTTCATCCCTACTTTTGTACATCCAAAGAAGTTACTAATGGCAGGACAGTTTTACAGTGCAGATTAACTTGGAGATGTAACTGAAACATGAGATGATCCTGGCTTCTCAGCTAACACCACACAGCAGCAAGAATGCCTCAGCTTCTCCAAAAATGTGGAGAGGGTGCATTTGTGAATCCCAAAATTAATGGGAATGGAATGGAATTGGTATCAAATTATTTTACGGCATTACCACAACCTGAGATTTAAGATAAGGTACTAATATTATCAAATAGTTTAAAAGACTAGCTTATACTGTCTGAAAGTCAGCCTTAGGAGCAGTGAGCACTGTTAACTGGAAAAATGGTAATTTCTGCTAACATCTGACACATGTTCCTCCTTTCTGAGCTTTCTGCTCAGTGCAGGTTTTTTTGAAGGAACAGAACTAATATTTTCAATTACACTTTGGCCCTTCAGGGCCAGTTACTCGCCTGCTATGGAGTACCTTGACTTGGGGCATCCTTTGGGGGTTGTTTTGAGGTAGAAAAATTTATTCTGCTCAGCTCACTCTGTCCCCTATATAGTCTCTAAAGGAGGTGGGGTGTCATGGCTGCTCCTCCAGACACACCTCTGCATGGGTTTCACTCTGCAGCTGTGTGTAAGCAGTGAGGAGTTCCCTTCGTCATCACCCTGTAAGGATTAATGGCAACCAAAGGGTATTCAAAGCCCGTGGTGAATCTGTGGCCTTTAGAAACATCTTCATGCAGGAAGGGCTCAGATGAAGTGTGAAAGATTTCATATGTTGGCTTTTGTATGCTGCAGTGGGTATGCCTTTATACCAGAGAAAGATGATGACAGCGCAAGGTGAAAGAAGCAGGTCAAATTCATTGAATCCTGGAATGGTTTGGGTTGGAAGGGACCTTAGAAATAATCTAGTTCAAATCCCCCTGCTATGAGCAGGGACACCTCCCACTCGATCAGGTTGCTCAAAGCCCCATCCAGCCTGGCTCTGAACACCTCCAAGGACTGGGCATCCCCAGCTTCTCTGGGCCGCCTGTTCCAGTGCCTCAGCACCCTCACAGCAAAAATATTCTTCCTAATAACTAATCTAAATCTCCCCTCTTTCAGCTTAAAACCGTTATCCCTTGTCCTATCACTGCACTCCCTGATTACGAGATTTCCACCAGCCCTATCACCAGTAACAGATAATAGACCAGCCTGTGGATGCTGTAGAAATTATGTCTGCCTATGTTATTGTTACATTCTCTTGATAATTCAGGAATAAGAGACTTTCATAACACTGTGAAAAAAGGGCCTCAGTGCATTAATGTGTTTGCTAACAGGAAGGAGAGCCACATAAGAAAAGAGTAAAAAAAAAAAAGCATTTGCTCAGAGAAGAAAGTGCTCTGTGGTTATTGTGACAGATGATACTTCCACTGGCCAAGTGAATTTCCATTTATATTTTATTCAGAGAGCTTGCATTACAATGGATTGAATTTCAGGCACTGTGGTTGAAACTGTAACACAGCACTATCACAGCTTTAAGCACTTCACCCTCGGACCATTTTCTCACTCAGCAGACAGGGCTCTTGGTGATGCTTTAGACACGCTCTTTAGTTGTGCTCTTGAAACAAGTTTAGTTGATCTTCCCAGCTATAGATCTGGTCTGGCTAAAGTTGAATGTTTGAAGCAATGTGTGATGAGCTGTACATGTCTGCAAGGGAGTTTGTGCCTCCTCACAGCTGCACACAATTTTTTGCTCTCTGTGGTCAGCCAAATGTTGACAGTACCTACCACAGTCATCATCAGTCTTCAAAAAGCATCTGGATGTCTGGTAGGAAGAGGTGGAGGGAAGAAGAATTCAAAATCACAGCCACACAACTGTCTCTGTGCACGTACAGTGCCTGGCACGGCAGTGACCCTGATCTAATTTGGAATCCCTGGGGCAATACCTTTTAAATGCCATTACTTTGATAAAAATGATGTTGATGTTTAATGGACAATTGATCTCAGGCAAAATAACATAGTAGATTTCATAAACTAAGGCAAAGCTCTAAGGGAACAAGCTGGACATGGGTGTTTCTTCAGAGCAGAGGGCAAATGACCAAGCAGGCCTGCAAAGTGACCTCAACAGTGAGGACTTTTGAGGACTCGTACTGGGACCCTATGTATCTGGCTTGCTTCTGCTCGAGCAGGTTTTCAAAACTGGCCAGCAAACACACACATCAAGAGGATTTGCCTTTTTATGATCTTTGCTTGAAATGCAGGACTGGGAAGAGGAGATCCTGACCCCAAAAGGAAAAAGCCACCCACTCGACAAAAAGACAGCAGTGCAGAAGCCTAAGTAGAGTGCAGACCACTCCAGCCCCCCAAAACGGATTCTAACTGGAGTTACCTCCCTCAGGCTGGCTTCCCCAGCCCTTACATGTGCCACACTAAGTCATCATGAAAGATGACTTAGCCCCTCTTAGCAAGTCAATAGTCTTTAATGATAGCCAGAGAAAAAGCTGCTGTCTATCCTAGTGGTGGCAGGTTGCTTTCTTTACTTAAAAATTTTAAGGGTAATTTCTGTGATGGGAAAACATATCCAGACAGAAATGCATTGAAATCCTTTCCTTGTTTTACACTGTACACTGCAATGATTATAAGAAGATGATTTTGAACAAGTGGTCTCCTGGGACCGTGATCTTTATCACCCAAGCCCTGTCCTTAATCCACCCTGTGATGGTGCAGAAACAGCTCCAATCACTGAATGCAGTGAAAGTATGCTTTTCATCTATATGTCATCACCTAGTCCTGCTATATTTTGCTGTTATTTAATGCTTTACACACTTTCTTTCAGAACGTTAGATGTGCTTATCCCTCTCCAGGGACAGCAATTGAGGCCGGCTCAGCAATCTGCTGGTTTCAGGGAGCAAAGAGCATCCCAGAGCTGAGATGAAATTTTTAATGTCAGGTTGTGTTTGAAACCCCTAGATTTTTCTGTTATTGAGTGGGATGCTATTCCAAAACTTGTTTGCAAGGCTTTTTGCAAACTTCCATCTACCAGGTCACCTTCATAAGTCATGGTACCCAGCAGCTGAGGGGCACATGGGGCTTGTAAGTGCTTATTACAGCATTTCTCCTGAAATGTAAAGCTTGAAATCTATATTCTGTTTTTCTAGCCACACCCAGGGAGCAGTCACTGATCAAAGCAGTGAGAACTTAGGGCAGGGATGTCTTTCCTTGGGTGTATTGATTCAGGAGCTGGCACAACAAGGTTTTCAAGCCTAATTTAATAATTACTTGCTACTAATAATTACCACCTGTGCACTAATAATTATATAAGGATAGCTTTAGCAATTGGTTTGTCCAAAAGGTGCTGTTAATGCCAGGCACCCTGTTTACCCAAGGATTCTTCCTGGCAGCACTGTGGAGCTCTCTGGCCACGTGGCTGGTAGATGCAAGCTGCCTAGTCCTGCAGCTGGGTAGAAGGGATGTCAGAGCTTTCACCTCTTGCCAACAACAGAAATTGGCAATTGGAGTGGGCTGGACTAGACTTGGTGGCAGCCAGCTATTCCCAGCTCCACAGTGGCTCCATGGTTCCAAACCATCATAATTAAATGTTGGTCTGGCTAAGTTGCTTACACAAAAAATGTTAAATTACAGAGTAAAGCAAACCTCCGGAAGACTTGAATTGCTTAGATGACAATTTGACTGCGTCTCTTAGCATCCCGTGTGTGCTTCTGTTGTGACTCTCCCAATACGACATCCACGTTCGTTTTTGTTTGATTGAAGACTACATACAATTTCAAAATACAATAAATATGCATGTGCTTAGATACTATAGAGAAATTCTTGCATTTAATCTGTGCGTGTATGTTAAAATATTTGCATATACACAGCCAGTATATGCAGCAATGTGTGACTGATAGAAGTTGCTCCCAGAAATTTGGGGCTGCCTAATTAAAGTTTCAACCAAATTTTGGATTCCTGCCCATGAAGCCCTGTCACACGCCCCAGGTGGTACCAGCATTAGTGCCTCCTTTGTACGTGGGGCTTCGAAACTCAGAAGCAGGTGCTGTAAGCCCAAACTGCACCCACTGGAAAGTGTTCCTGAGCCAGGAACACCTGACAGACCTTCAAGTTGTGACTCTGTCCTCATGCAGATATAAGCTGAAGTATTTGTCTGTTTTCGCAAAACAGGATAAATAAGATAGATAAGAAACTAGGAAAAAGTCTGGAATGCATGATTTATTTTAATGTCAGGGTAGAAGTAAATCATATCTCATTACTGATAACCATCAGCCTTCAAGAACATCTCTTCTTGCTTTTGCACATGCACTCCTAGACTAAAAATTAGGAGCTCACTTATAGCGATGCTTAAGTGCCTCCTGTAAAATATTTACTCCAAGTTCCATCAGTTGTGAGCATCTGGAAGGTATTAACATGGAATTTGTTGAATTAACCGAACACTGTAGCCCCAGTCCAGAAAAAACCTTAAAGCTCGTGGTACTGGGCTGTGATCTCTGGCCAGTAAGATAAAAAGGCTTTTTACTTCTGTTGTGCTGAGCAGCGGCGGAGCAGCCTTCAAGCTGGAGATGCAGCACTAATGCTGCCACTGCCTGCAAGTCTCTGTGCATCTCCCTTCCCTGCCAGGCAAAAGAAGGGCTTTGTGGGGAGCAGGGAAAGCAGGTGAAAATAGTAAACCTTGCTATTCTTCACAAGTTCTTCTGTCAGTTTAACATTGGCTCCCTGTGTTCATACAGAGTGGGATGAGAGCAATGAAAACCTTGTGATTAAGAACCACTTCCTTGCCCGTTGTAATTACCTGAACTATTCTCCTGTCTTTCACTGCTCCTTTGTCTCCAGTTATGAAGAAATCAGTCCCTCTTTATGGCTGCTCAGCATAGCTGCCATAAATACAGCTTTATTACCCTTCAGCATCATTCAGAGGAACCAAATTTTCTATTCTTAAAGGAGAGAAGCACAGAATAAAAAGGAGAAAGATATGAAGGAACCAATCATCTCCTGAAAAATGAAGCTGAGGAAGGGGTGGGAGGATTCCTGCCCTGGTGAGAGGCTGGCAGGTTGGACTGATGTGAGGGAAGAGCCCAGCTAGGCAGAGGTTACGCTCTGTGAGATGCCACTCTTGTGCTACCACTGAGTCCAGCAAGGAGATGTTCAGCCATGTACATGGGTAGAGGTGCAAGAGGCAGCTCGTACTGTAGTCAAAATCATACAAACATCATGCCTGGCTCTGCCATGTTGGATAGAAATCTTCCTAGGCTGCTATTAGCAAACAAGTGTATAGCTTGTGAAATAAAGGCTAAGACAAGCTTAAGCTAGTACTCAAAAAGTATTATTGATATATCCTCCTTGGAAAAAGCTGCACTCTGATTGATGTAGCTCTAGCTGGCTGAACACAGCATGATGATGATGCTTTTCTGTATTCAAAGAGAAACCCAGAAAAAGTCCTTGCAAAGTTATGAAAAGATCTGTCAGCCCCACTGGCCAGCACAGAAGTCTGATTCTGGCACACAGTGATTTAAACATACCACGTTTGGCTGCAATTGCAGATCATAAAGGGGCTGCTGTGCAGCCCACTGCAAGCACAGCAATATATTTCAGCCAGGAGCAAATGTCCAAAATCCATCCCCACTGCGTGCATATGTTCTACAGGTCGCATTCTCAGAACATGTCTCTCTGTGTTGCTCCGAGTGTTCACCTTTGCAAAACCTCTAATTTGTGCATGAAATGACCATTTCCTTGAGTGCCATGAAGCAATCACATCTAATTTTCTAATTTGTAGTTTCAAATGCTTGTTTGCATGAGGAGTGGTGTCTGCAGGCAAAGGGGCTCATCCGTACAAGCAGAGATGGCTGTGCACCTAAACTGTGGGATTTAAAAGGCACTGGCAAAACAACAGCCCTCACTAAGGATTCAAAAACTAGCATGACCTTTAAGTGGCAGCATTGTCAATAGCAAACATAAAGGGAAGGAAATGGGGAGTCATTTAATTTAAGTCGATTCTCAAATATAATGTAGTTCATTTAAAGTTAATTTCATTTAATGTTAATTTTAATTAGCTCACATCTGTTGCAGAGATCTACAGGACCCGTTTAACCTGTGAACTCTGGTTGCTTTTCCTGGCAGTCCTTACATCAATTACAAATTCCTACCACACTGCAATGCTGCACATCTAATTGCTCCCTTGGGAAAGGACAGGATAAACTATGCCAGACAGGCACTGGTTTCATTGCTTAATGTACAACTATAAGACGTATAGATTCTGTGCTGACAAGAATGAAACAGCTCTGACATACATGAGACACAGCTTGCCTGAGGTATGATTCCTTTTAATATTGGCCTCTGCATAATTTTCTGTAGAAATGAAGATTTGAAAATACTTCCATAGGTACTGGCCGAAATTTAAAAGAGCTTTGGCCACTTGTCTCAGTTGTTTTCTTGTATGCTTATGAGTGGCTGAAGTCTGCTTTTCACACTTGCTCCCTGTAAGTGAATCTTAACACTGTGAAATGGTTCACATTGGAAAATTGTACTGGGGTCTCCAATAAGGCAGACGAAGCAGATTTTCTGAAGCCAGGTTAGATTTTTCAAAGCTGATGTTATGCGTCGTAGTAACTTTGTATGGATGTAGTATTGCAGTTAATGTTACCAGAATTGAGGTCTAGATGCTCTGAGCACCTTTCACACAACTCTCAAAAGAAATGTGCAGCAATTTAAACTAACTGATCACTAATTTCCCTCTCTTTCAAAGAATTCCCTTTACAGTAATAAGACTTCATAAAAACACATGTACCTGTGCCTGCTTATTTAGTGGCTGGGCCTAAAAGCCTCGAACAAGGCCATTAAACTACGTAAGAACAAATATATGATGCAGCTACACCTGTGATGGCCGTTATTATCTCTGCACCCAAGCACTGTGTTTTATATCCTTCTCATTTTTCGAAGGAAGGTACCTATGGCAGGCTTATGTGGCCCTTAAAAGGAAAAAAAAAAATCCATTTCTTCCTAGACTGAAGCCTAAGCCTGCCAGACTCACAGGCTAAATTAATTCCCTAAGCCCTTTGCCCAGTGATAAAACTTATCTGAAGCAGAAAATGGAAATGTACAGTGCTTTACAAAGCTGATCAAAGATCCCCTAGAAAGTGCTGAAGCAATCTCAATGAATGATCTTCTCCCATGGATAGAAAAAAATGGATATTTTAATTGCATCAATTATTCACCACCAATTATTTGTGAGAAGTCTTTTATGTCTGGGAGATTGAGAGGACTATCTATGCATGTTACAATAAGCTAATTTTCCTATTATTTTTCTGTGGACACCAAGTTAGCTCCAGAGATGGTTCAAATACAGAGATGGAGGAGCCTGCTGAAGTTTGGAGCTGATGGCTACTGTGTGGATCCTTCCCTACTAAAAACCAAAAGAAATCAACAGTGTGGCAGGAAACTGCTCCTTGGTGAGCTGGCCTTTAAAAAGGGAAAAATGGGCAGTCTCCCAAAGAAGAGAAACATGTACTGTATTTTAACTTAATATGTTATTGTCCAGCAGAAGATAACACACACAGAGAGGATGCTAACACCAACCATTTCTTTTTTTATATTCTTCCAATAAGGTATGCCACACCTTTGTCACTGACTAGTCCGTCACTGTACTCTTTTCATATCCATTTCTACCCACAGCTGACATGGTTTTAGTGACTTCTACTTTCCTGTGGTTTTGTCAAACCATTAATCACTGCTAAGGAAGAGCAGTGCCCACTCAGCTGGTAGGAAGGGAGCTTGTCTGCCCTCAGTGCTTCTGCACACTGTGGGGAGCCCCGTGTGCCTCACCTTGCACAGCCAAGGAGCATCTCAAAGCGAAGTGTATTACCTACATTGCTGGATGGCTTTAAACAGCTCAGCAGGGGAGTTTGTAGTCCAGGCTACTACATTTGTGGGGCTCCTTAAAAATTTGAGGTTGAATTTCTCCTCAGTTAATATTAATGACCTTGTGTGGGTTGACATGTCCGTGTTTTCTGCAGTGCTGCTCTTGGCCAGCTGTGGTTGTGCACACATAACCCATGGCTAAACACCAGATCCCCCAGAGACTGCAGTTGCCACAGAGTGATTTAAGACTCCTTAAGCAGAGTAGCAAGAGTTCAGAAAAGCAGAGGAAAATCTATTTGCAAAGTTAAGGAAAACATCTTACAGCTGGGGCAGGGAAAGCAACAGCTGAGGGGTAACTGGAGACTTTGTGAGACACAGGCACAGGACTGGTAAAGTGATAACGAGTTCCAAGAACAGAGTAGCTCTGAACTTGCAAACGCTCTGGGGCTTGCGATCACTTGGACACAAAGGTGTGATCCCTGCAGGTGCCCCTGAGAAAGGGATGTCCCACTAACAGAGTGGGATGACCCGGAGAGAGGGACTATGTGTCACAGCACTGCCTCATTGCTGCCTGTACTCACTAATGCTTCTCTATAAGATTATGGGACTTTGTTTCACTTGCTGCATGCTTATTCAATTTATCACTTCAGTAGAATTACTATCATCTATTTAACAGCTTCCTATACTGAAGTGATACACAGTTATGTGTTTATCATGGCATTAGAGTTGAATTTTAATGTTGGAGTTTTTTTGAGGAAAAGCTGATGAAGTGTCAAAATTCAATTTTTGTTGCTTTTTAAAATGAAAAAAATGAATTGTAGAGAAAAAATTGAAATTCAAGAGGGCATAAAAATCACTCCATTGGAGTGAGTCACCCCTTGCCTTGGAAGGGCTATGGTGCTGAGCCATCAGTTATGAACTGCTGGCGCTGCTCTGTCAGGTACTTGACAGAAAACATATCAGGCAAAAGCCATGTGACAAATGCCAGGGACTTTTGGGCTCCTCAGCTACCTGGTCCTGCTGTGGCTTCAGCATCCCTCCAGTCAGCACCGAGGGTCTCTGTCCTTGGGGAAAAAGGTATTTTGCAGATTTCTTTCCAAATTCCTTCCAGCTGAGAGGCAATGTCCTCACTGCTCTTTCCCTGGGTTGTTTTGAAATGCCAGAGGTAGAAGGAATTTCCTCAGTTCCTCTGTTGCAGCCCCTTGCACAGAGCTTTTGGGGATCTCATGGTCAGAAACAGCCTCAGCAATGCAGCTTCCCCTGCTTGAGATCAGGCAGTGGCTGCCCCCGCCTATGGAAACCCAGCAGAATCACAAAGACTTAAAAACTAGGAATGTGGCCAACAGTCTATTTTTAAGGTTGCAGCAGAGGACACCCCCACCATCAAAAACCTTGGAAGCAATGAAAAGAAAAGGTTATGGGGAAAGCTTCAGGCATCCCTCAGGGCTGTGCTCTCACGACGCCTCTCCATGTGGACCAAAAAGCCACACAACTCCCCCCTTTCATTGCGCTCAAGCTCTGATGGGAATCTGGTGAGATTTTAACCAGCACCCCAGAGGCATCTCCAAAGTGAAGGGGAAGAAGAGTTGCACCATTGGCAGAGTCAACAGAAGTGCCTAAAGATGTGAATTTAGGCAAGAGCATGTGTTTGGTGATGGCATGGCAAATGTCACTGCCCTCTGGCAGCAGGCTGTCAAGTACAGCCCTCTGTTTTCACTTCTTCCTACTTTCTCACCAGGCTCACGACACAGGGAATCGCCCTGAAGTCTGAAACAGGAACACCAAAGGAGAGCCTCAGCTTTCAGCAAAAATAACAGTAATAAGGACATGTAGCACTTTCCATCGCAGAGCAAATCTTGCAGATGTGGCAGCCTAAAGACTTTGGACCCAGAAGGCATGAAAGAAAGAATCCCATAGGTTCCTTTAAAAAGGAAAAATCAGTAAAAGATTGAGGGAGGAAGGGAGAGAAAAGGAAATAAATAGAGATTTCATGGTTTTTAAAGCCAGCTGCTTGATCTTGTGTGGCCTGATTCATAACTGCTGCATGCCAGGTGTTGGAAGTAGCACTTCTGGATCCCACCCGCAGGAGAGTGGAAGTGGTGACCAGGAAAAGCATGTGTTAAATTACACAGTCAGCAAACGGGGAGAATGCAGAAATGCACTACAATTTGTTGGAACCTAGAAATGACACCTACAAGATACTTTTAAAATTAAGCAATTTCCAGCTCTTAAAAATTAAAACACATCTATCTGAATGTCATTAATGGTAAACCCATAACATCTTCTGTTATTTAGACATGAAAGGAAATCCTTACTGAAAAAACACCATCTCTGCATGATGTGAAGACGGTTGAAGAAAGTCTAGAATGAGTTTCTAAATGTCATCCTGTCATTGTATCGGTCACTTAAGGTTCTTGTAATAAGCAATGCTTATTACCATTTTATACTTTATGATAGAGATGGAAGTACCTATTGATTTGTTTATGAGTTTCTATATAGCCTAAACCCAAGCAGATCATTCTCAACTTAATGACCAGGAAGTGTCCCAGACTTATGCCCATGCTCCTGTGCACATTCACTCACCAAGAAGGGGGAAAGATTTGCCTTTGATAATGTCATTAAATAGATCTTAGACAAATAACCAAATTGTTGCTGTGCCTTGGCAAACACCACGCGTCATCGGAGCCACCGCAAGCATGTTCTCAGCTTGCAGGAAGAACTAAAAAAATGGTTTGGCCTGAACTTCAGGTGTGTTCTTAGGCTGGTAAATGATCCAGTTAGCACGTCTGAAGAAGTTGCTGCTCTTCTCCTAAGATACAGCAACAGGCTGCCATTCTTCCAGCCACCAACTGAGCAGGGCTCACCTAAGCCACAGCCACTGCATCCCTCCAGGCTCTGCCACCCAGGTCCTGCCTGGATCCCTGTCCAAAACAAAGGTTTCTCCAGGGACATCCTTGCCCCTGCTGCCATGGAAAACTCTGGCAGTGTGCTGACTCCTAGTTTTTATCCACCGGAGAAAAGAACCTGTTTCCTAAGGAGTAACAATAATAATAAAAATAATAAAAATGATGTTTGATCACATTATGAAAGTTAGAGACATGCTAGCCAAAGTGACAGAAGACAGCAATCTGTTCAAACAGCCACCCCAATGGTATTTCTGAGTGCATCTCTTTTCTCCATCTTCCTCTCTATGAGGTGTTAGGACATGAGAATTTACAGGGTATCAAAACAGGAGATCATGTTCTCCTTAGCTACAACAACTGCAAGAAAACCCTTGGCAATGGTGCTACAGCTGTTAGTTTATATAAAGCAGACACAGGCCTAATCTCCATCAGAGACAGAGGTATTCGACTGTGGTGTCAACTTGATAGAGCCTTGATGCTGGCACTTTCTAGCACTGGCACTACCTATTTTAGAAACTGCCAGCTTTAAAAGCTTTAAAATACGTCTGCTAATTCAGCTACTGCCACATCTCCTGATTCCCTCAGCTGCCCTGGCTCTGCTGTCTGACAGGAGCTGTGGGTGAGGACTCAGACTTGTGGATACCTTGTGCAACTTCTGTCTCCACAGCAGCAGTAAAATCCATCTCCCACTGAATGGAGAAATGCAGGAAGTGTTATTTCTTCAGACTCCATCAGCAATGACCTGTTTCTCCTTCATTATGCTCTGACATTAATTATTTTAAAAAGTAGAATGGTGGAGAGTTGGTACAAACCTTACTGTACAGTGATGTTGTACACAGCTGGATTTAAAATTAATTTAGGGCTTAAATTCCCCATATCCTCTCATAAAGCCTGGAGAGCATTCCTTAGGCTTTGTTACCACAGTTTGGTGCAGGAGGACCTCAAAGAGGTGACCAGATTCACCGTAAAGCGCAGTCCATGCAGTCCCTTACATTGCATGGGAGCACCAGCACCTTTAGCTCTACTTTATTAGGGAACTTGATTACTGTTAATGTGCCCCTTGAAAGCACATTTCCAAACTAAGATGGCTCATTTTCGACATGTGGTTGTATGCTCTCATTATCCCCAGCAGAAACCTTCCCTTGGTAAGACTGAGAAGGTTAAAATTATTTGAGATTTGCAGTTGCGATGCCAAGTAGAATGGGGACCCCAAACAAGATCTCTCCAAGTCTGGGACAAATGCCCGTTCTCCAGTCATGTTGCCTAACAATAATAATAGCTCTTGTAGATGGTGTTGTCTCCATAAAATCCAACTGGATTCATTTTACTCTGAAACAGCTCATCTAAAGACATGCCAGATGATGCCAGAGATGCAACCTGAGCATTTGTCCACGTTGCGCATGCTGTTGTGCAAGCCATTTTTTCTGGGCAGAGACATCTGCTCCAGTTCTCCCGCAGTTTCCAGCACAGCAGCAGGAAGTATTTCATAGACAACAGCAAATATGAAGGAACAAACCCAAGAAGGGCAATGCCTGAGGACAGCATAAAGGCTGAGGGCAGCAGGCAGGCACCAGGACTCATCAACGAAGGATGACTTTGTGAAAACTGGTGGTGCTCGGTTAAGTGAGAGAGGACAGGGATATGGTTTTACCTCTGGAACCTAGTGGGAACTCCCTGTAGATGTCTCTTGGCATTAGACAAATGATTCACACATTTTCTCTCTTAATGTTTGCAACTGACACTCTTTTCTCCCTCTTTTCCCAAATGGAAATACAATGCTCCGTGGAATTACTGAAAATATAAGAGCCAGAAAATGCGAGCTTTTCATTAGCAGTCAGTGCAGCCTTCATACAGGAACGACTTGCACAATTACTTTACACTTTGTTATTACACAACAAAGCCCCATTTAACATCTCACTACGTAACAGCAACTTTCTTACATTAATCAAGAGTTACCCAGCTATTTTGAGAGATAATAGCTGTAATTAAGGTGTTTCTCGTGATGGGTTCCTATTATAACGTGGCAGTTGAATATCTGATAGTCTTGTTGGCTGCATTAGTCACAGTTGTTTTCATTAATATTGACACTATTCTATTGCCACACAAAAGAAAAGCAGATTAATCAAAATATTATGCTGGTCTCCTGTGTTCTGAGTCCTTCTTTTGGGTTGATGCTCAATTCTTAACTTTCAGTGAGAAAAAAATCAGTTTTTATAAGATGTATAGGCAGCTTCACTCATGCTATTTAAAGCAATACTGTGAGGACAAAGGCAGAAAATTATTTTACTGAAAATATGAAAATAAAGCAGAGAATAAATTCAAATATTACGATTTCTAAACATCTCATCTAGTTCCAGTTTGGGTGTCAGTGGTGTGAGGTGCTGAATTGTGTTCAGACTAGGGAGTGAGGTGGAAGTATCTATATCTGGGTTCATTATTCTAGGGAAAAAAATTACAGAGACCAAGGCACAAGCTGGTTTATGAGCAATTTGGGATTGTAAGTCTGGCTTAGGAAGATGGGGGTCCCCAGCGGCAGATCTCCATGGTGATGGCCCAGGATAAGCAAGCAGCTTGTTAAGGTTCAAAATTATGGAACAAAAAGATTATGCCTCTGTAACACCATTTCCAGTAAAACCAGTGAAGTTAAATGAGGGATGAATTTGAGTTATAAAGCCCCATAAATGATAATTTTTCATGGTTATCAGTTCTACACGGTCCACTGAAGCTGTTAGAGGTACAAAGTTGTTGTGACAACTCATGTCAAGAAAAAACTATGTTGAATGACAAAAACGAGAAGGGCTGAGCAGGAAGCATGACGGGAGTGCAGAGCATGGTCTCTTGTAACTTTCAACAAAAAGGGAGGCAAAGGAACAGCTTTGCTTTGAGGAAATTCACACATTGATTTCTAGATTGAGCAGTTTGCCAATTAAACAAGAAAAGGAAGAAAACCAACCATAAAACGACACATTTGGGAGCACTGTGCATATTGACCACTATGCCTGTGGTAGATAAATGTCTTTTGAAAATGCACCTGTTAAATAGAAGTCAGTCAAAACTGATTTCAATAGATTTACATACTATAAAGGAAAAGATAACTGTGAATCCCTTATTCCCAGTTTTCTGGAGAAAATCATGAAAATATCAAGGGAAAATAACCTTGGCAAATGTTGTCATTCACTTTCTGCATTCAAATTCTAGTTACCAAGATGCAGGCTGCTAAAAAATGTCATTTCCACAGAATTTTGTTGGCAGAAGATGTGCTGATTGAACAGCCTCAACCCTCCTTGCGTATCTTCAACATATTTACAGCACAGAAGGCATCATGGTGTGTAAATGTTTTTCTTTTTGAAGGCACGATGTTTTCATATAATTAACGCAAAACAGGTATTTTTGTGTAACCATTCAAATGTGAAATAGTATCTCCTGTTTTAGTATAGAATTCACACTGCAAATGGCAATTTGAGACTTCACACATTTGCAAAATGGCAAATAACTATGTTTTATCAAGATGTATTGCATATCTATGTATCTATAACAGCTTAAAGGGATGAAATCACCAGAGTCTGAGACTGAAGGGCCTTGCAGATCATTCATTATTGAAGTTAAAATAATAATTTAAAAAATAGAAATCTCTGCAACCAAGGAACACATCTTCTCCACAGGCAGTCTCAGAATGCTTGCCTCCTGCGACAACATTGACTTTTAGAGGCTAGAGGGTTATAAAACTATGCCTCACTAATAATTGCCTGGTTGACCTTTGTAACGTGAGCTCAGAGCCCACTCATCTCCTGATATTTTTGTTTGCTTGTAGGGGACCTGCATCTCACTGGGGCTGGAGTGTCACTGGGATGTGGCTCTTCACTACTATTCCTCTGAGCAAGGCAGCATGCACGCCTGTTTTCTTGCTATCCAGGCTCTGCTCTGGACACAAAATTGTCCTCATGGGTATGTAAATCTAACTAACTAAAAATAAAATCATTAAACCCCCATCTTCTGAGTTCTGTGCATAATCTTTTAATCTATGATCCCCACTTACTCTTTGCTAATGTTTTGTTAAATGTTCATGTAAACTCACTTACTGAAGGTTATGTGCTCACTTATTTAAATCTGTTAGAGCTACTTGCTTAAACATGCAGCAAGGAAGCCTTCAGCAAACTCAGTATTAGATAACCCCTTCCCAATTTGTACAAAAGAAGCAAAATAGATTGTGACACTGACATATCAAATTCATTACTGCTCAGTGTCTGTTGAATAAAAACTATCAGCTGTAGAGTATATAAAAAGCATAAGGTTTCAATAAACTTGTTGTGTTGTATAATTCTTGGAATGGGAGCTGTAGTTGTACACGATCTTTAAAAGATTATTTTCACTTTAGGTTAAATGTCGCTATATTTTTGGTGAGGCAAGGCAGGACATTCTTGGATTTATATTTCAATAAATGCGAAAAGCTACTGATATCAATAGGATTAAACAGGGGTAAATGAAAATGGACGAACAGCATAAAGATCATGTATCTATGAGAGGAAATATATTGTAGGAGATGCAAAACAAATTTTTCCTGTGTAATGGAAACTGTAGTTTAAGAAAATAATAGCAATGAGAATGATATGAAGACTGAAAGAAGAGAGAAAACCAGAAGAATATACTTAAAGATATAATTATTTAGTTTGATAAGTTGTATCCTATTTGAGATATAATGAAATGATAGTTGATGATGTGTCCCCTGTAAACCTGTTACCAATTGTTCAGGACAGTGATGAAGCATGTCTGACAAACGCATGGGATTCCTCTGCTGGCTTCCTATCTCTTGTCCTGTACTCCTGACTACAGACCTTCCCTCAGAGTGATGAAAGCATCCATGAGCAAAACTGCATCTCTGGTTCCTTGCTTACTGTTTTTCTGAACCATTGCAAAGCTCTGCTATTGCAGTTGTGATGCTTACTGCTGTCAGGGTGATAAAAAAACAGTTTCAGAGTTTAAAGCCCTAGATTCATGCTGGGGTGAAACACACTCAGCATTTGTTTGGTCTTTAAGCTTATCATAGTGAAAACAGAAAATTAGCATATCTCTACCGTTGTGTGTGTTCTTAAGTGCTTTACTGAATTGGCATCTATTGGCATCTATTTGTGTTGATTGAAGGTAATTTCTGATTAATTTTTATAAAATCAAGTATAAAGGGAGTGTTTCATTGTACTGCCTTGTGTAAAGAACATAACCAGAAAGACACTTGTACTGTCAAATTTGGGTCTCTCATTTGTAGGAGACAGAAATGCTGAAATGTGCAGGAGTTTTGCCAATAGCCCTTCCTCTGCAGTTTTCTTGTCAGAAATTAAGAACTATTTGGGCACAACCGCATCAATGTGGCACTTTCTGAATATGCAGTCAAAGCCTTTGGAATAAGGAAACACATGACACAACCGATGCTGCTGCTGTTAGGCTCCAGGATTGCGCTCGTGGCCCGGGAGTGTTGGGAAGTAAAGGTTACAAATATTTACTTACTCTTAACAGATTTAAAATTTAAAAATGTGTCCTTAAGAGCTTTGCTGTCATTGGACTTCATCCTTCCAGTTTTTCAGTTTACGGAAACCTTGTATATTATTTCAGTCTGGATCAGAAGGAAAGCTTCTCCTACAGAAGTGATGTTACTCTGTGGCTTCATCCTGGAAGTGATATTATTTCCTGATGTGTGGTTTCCCCATGAGAAGGATATACCATGTTCCATTTCCTGGTAGATTTAAACACCACAGCTGGTGGGAATCACAAAACCTCTTGCAGTTTGATGCTTTTTACATAAAATGGCTACTACGTATGGTCTGTCAGCCTGCAGCAGATGGCTTTCCACGTGTAATACATAAGCTCCAATCTTACTGGCATTTTTTATTTCTGCACAAATGCGTTGTCATCCATCCAATATTTTAAATTCACAAAGCAAGCACAATGCTCAGCAAAGTAACAACTTCACATCAGAAACACCGACTAGCCGCACTCTGAGAGCAGTGACAGGACATATTTAAGAGATGCTTGTCCCTATGCTAGGGGACAGGCGGGACAACGCTTCATGGGGGTAAGAGAAGAACAGTAACCCCTTTTCTGAGCTGTTGGTGTGCTCATGGGCAGAGGCATCATGAAGGGGATCTACAAGCAGCAGCAGTGAGCAAACACCACAAAGGGACAGGCAAAGCAGGGAGGCCCTCCATGCACATCCCACTCCACTGCATCTTCGTGCAGCCACTCTCCGGGCCAGTGGCACAGTACGTCTGCTTCCCACAGCTCACATGGCAGCACGGGCGCACTTCTACGAGAAGCAGGTGGCAAATCTCATGAGGGAAAGACAATATGAGTACTCTCATGACTATGGGTTAATTTTAAGCCCAAGACACAAAGCCAATTCAGATTTTTGAATTTTTCCGTCCTTGTTCACATCGCAGTGGTTGAGCAGGATCTGGCGGAACTTGTCCAGGTCCACCCCACTAATGCTGGGCTGCAGGCAAAAGCAAAAAGCATTGCTGAGAGAAAAAACTTCTCTGGATTTTCCCATCCCTGTAAAGCAGCAGGCCATGACACAGTTTGCAGTGCTGGAACATCTGCCCAATTCAGAGTATGAGCTAGAATGGACCTGTCTTAAATACAGGTGCTGGGTGAATTTGTATTAATTTGTCAGGCAGAATTTCTATGATATGGTGAAATGCTCTACAGTGAAATGCTGAGATGATGGCATTCATTTCTGTTGCTGATCAAAGTGAGATTTGACTCTGTGTTCTTACTGGCCTTTCTATTTATGTAACTCTTCCATATCGAGCACCTTCCTCTTGGGAATACAGCATAAATAGAAAGAGCCACAAAGTTACCTTGACTAATTCCATCATGTCTTTGACAAACCCATCCACTTCTGGGCCTTCAAGTGCTCCCGTTTTACTCTGAAAGATGGAAGAAACATAAAAACGCTCCAGTAAGTAAAAAATATGTCAATGTTTACTGGTCAGCAGGTCCACCTGTTCACTGAGCTCTAAAATGCTTTTCTTTTTCTCAAACCATCTCTTGCCCTCAAATAGTAGCAACCTTTCCCATCATTTTTTGAGGCTTGCTGTCCACCACACTGAATGAGTTGTGTCTGTCTGAAGTGGCACTGAATTGCTGATTTCTAACAGGCAGTTTGGAGGTCATGTCTATTTGGGGCCAGACTCCCTAAATAACCCTCAGTTTGATACTGGAAGGGATTTTATTTTTGATGGTGGTGGTGCGGGTCACAAACTGCCAGAGACTGTCAGAGTTAAAGACACCATCCACTGTACAGCCCTAGCATCACCTGCAGGGAGACATGGTTAGTGTGGGAGTACCAACCATGGCAAGGGAGAAAGTCAAAATAGGTCCTTCATCACAAGTTCTCTGAGTATTGCTCCCCTCTGTCCCCACCTTGCTCCCCAGCCTGGCACCTGCACCCCTCTGGCCCATGGGCTCAGGCACAGCTGCAGCTCCTGAGTGCCCCCCAACAGCACCCAGCAGGAGGAAGAAGTCTGAGCAGTGTATGCTAAATCTGTGTCATTTAAAATCCACAAGGGAACTGCCTCTGGGACTCACAACGTCGTAGTGTGCAAAGATCTTTTCAAAATCTCTCCTTCTTTCTTCGGTGCTGCAAGCCTGCATGTGGAGAGAACAGGCAAATGAAAAAGAAAAATGAAAAATATTCAAGTTTGGGTCCAGGTTATCTTGGCTGAGAGAGACGGGATTGATGCATCAAAAAATAGCACTACTTACATCCATTTTAAATTGAAGAAGGAAATTTTCCTGGAGTGACAGAATCCTGAATAGAGAGATTTAAATTATGATCTTTCTGCTTTATCATCTGCACACAAACTATTCTGAATTCTTCTGTTTCATAAAGCAAAGAGGTTTTAAAATTAGAGGCTGTTAAAAAAGAAAATTGCCTGTGGGGTTATTCAGAGAGCTGTTACAGGAGCACATGCCTCCCTCCCTGTCTGATGGGCAATGGCAGGTGCCCTTGTATCACTGCAAACATGTTTCTTAGCATCATTGCACCTCACAAAGCATTTCTGGTGGTCCAGTGCAAAGGAGGTGGTCAGCCTCTGAAGTGAGAGCTACCGGACAATCATTCCTTGTAACTGAATTGCTGTGCTGCATTAAAGGAAAGAATAATTTATTGCTCTCTGTTGGAGGGAGAATTGGTGGTTGTAACATTAAAGGACAAAGTAATACTGCCCTAAGCGCTGAAACTGACCAGATTCCTCTCCTTTCCCCTCCTCCTTCCCAAAGCCCCTCACAGCACTAATAAAAGCTTTCCTCTCTCCAGCAGGTCTCCTAACCCCAAGAGTTTTAAAGCTCACAACGCTGGGCGTGTTGAGCTGTGTCTGCACACTGGAAGATTTGGGGTGTGAGAAATGTGCTCAGATCAGAGGGGATCTTCAGCTGGCATGGGGCAAGGGGGCAGTGGGGAACCGTATTTAAAAGGAAAATGCAAGAGCAAACCCATTTATTGTTCTTTCTGCCTCTGTTTCTCTCTCTTCATCTACTCAGTGGTCAAAGGGAACTGCCGTGTGCGCTGCGGTTATTTGTGCTGGCATTCGTCGTGAATCCAAGCAGACAGTAAACTAGCATCTCTCCCTTCTCATTCCCCAAACCATTGCTTTAAGACTATACCTGCATGTTTGAAGTCCCATCCAGTCGTTGCACGCACATTTACAGGCAGAGGCATGCTCTCTACTGGTATGCATTGAACATCATACAAAAGTCTCTGAGGCGTCAAGGACAGAAAAGAGACAGAGGCCTGTGACTGAGTCCCCAGCTTCATTCACAAACATCTTCACCTTGTCTCTCCAAATCCTTTCTTACTGCCATTGTCAAACTCCCTGGCGGTGGCACCTTTATTCCCCAAACAAGCAGCAAAAATTATTTGCAGTCCCTGCAGTGCATGATGATGTGAAATAAATGCACATCTTTGACCCTGCTGAATGGGATTTGTCATCCTTCTTTCGGAAAAACGGTGCCACTGGCTGTTTTGTCACCTCTTGAGGAGCCTCACAGACATAGCACAAATCATGCTAGAGCATGTTAGTGATGCATAAACAGGTCCATTGCTCAGTGTCACCTGCTCTAGGTTCTCAGATTATTGCAATGAGGATCATCCATTGGAGACATGAAACGCCTATATCAGAATCCCTGATTTAATCTGAAAAGAGGTAGGATTCAAATACATGTCCCCAGAAGGAGATCATCATATAGCCCGGATCTGCCACTGCAAGCTGAAAACCCTCATAAAAGCCTACCTTGCCAGGTCATTCAGGTCCAGACGTCCATCTTTGTTTTTGTCAAAGATTTTCATCTAAAAATCAAGAAGACAGAGATTAAATAGACAGGCCAGGAGGAGAGCACACATACAAAAAGCCAATATATGTTTTGCTCTGCCCTGCGCCATCATCTCTACTTGCTTAGGGTGCTTTGTCCAAGCCCCAGGCAGCACAGCATCCTTTGCTAGCTAGCACTAAGTGCAAGGGTGGCACAAGAGCACAGCAAAACCCTCCTGCTTTCTGACAGTAACAACCCAAGCAATCAAATACCAGCACCACTCCCTTCCCACGTTGCACGGGGATAAAGATAGGACTTCAGCAAATGCCTTGAAAAACTAAACATTGGCCTTGATATAGCTCCTGAAAAACAAAGCCAAGAAAAGGGGGGAACTCCCGAACACTTCCAGCCTGACCTCATCTTTATCTTTGACTGTTGCTGTGGCTACGGAGTGGCTGAGGTGTAAATGCCACTGCCTGATAGACAGACAAGTCAGGCTTTTAAGCTGCTAAAGCCAGTGGGGTTTCCTTGGCTCAAAGCCTGCTGTCAGAGAGCACTAAGAATGGGAAGAAGATTCAGGCTACCGATGTCAAGAGTTTAACCAGTGTAAATAAAAAGTTAGCCTTTTCTTAATATTATCTCTTCCTTAATATGATCTTTTTGATGAGTCATCACCAGATATTATTTATTTATTGTATTTGGTACTGTATTTCTCTGCAAACCACAAATAAAGTCTGATACAGGGAAAGAGAGAGAGATGTTTAACGGGTTGCAAACCTGAATAACTCGTGACTCAAAGTTCTAGAAAAAATGTATTCCACATTGTGTGTGTGTGCAGATTAATATTTTACTATGATGGCTTGCCATTCTTTGTCACATATGTAGTAATGTAATATTACTTTAATCTTACCTTCCTGACTCTCATTTGCTTATTTAATGGTTATAAGTAACCAAGTCATTACAAATCTCTAGTGTAATTAATTGCACACAAGCTGGTGAAGGCCCATACCAGTCCCTAAATCCAGAGGTTTAGACAGAAAGGAGCATCCTCTGTGACACAGCTTGACCATGTGGGAGCTCCAGGGAGAGCCAGTAGCAGATGCCGAGCACTTCCCAACAGTGAAACCGAGGCAGAGTAGAAATGTTATTTGGACATGTGCTTGAGTAGAAATATTATTTGGAGATCCATCATTTCTCATGGAGCCCTTGCATAAATACAATGCCTATTTTGTCAGCCCTGCCTTCTCCCTGCCCCTTGCTTTAGGGCAGGCATCTACACTGAGGATCGTGAGCCTATGGTAGCCCTTTATTTTATTGGGTTTAGATAAGACTCTGCAAAAGGATTTTATTCCATTAATTAGTCTGTGTGATTTACACTGCTGAGGTTTGGGTGGGATTTTTGAAGAGCACTCAGTATGGTTTCACTTTTCCTCCCACTGAAAGACAGTATGAAACTCCTATGAATGCTTGAAGGCTCGTATTGAGATCCTTGGAAAAATCACATCCTGAGAGCCATGAGGGTGTTCAGTGGCACTAAGAAAGCCACTTTCCTGTTTCACAAATCTCTCCCAAGTATGCACTTTATGCAGAGCCACTAAATGAGTTATCTCTGCATTTAACTGCAGAGATAATAGTTTC
Source organism: Neomorphus geoffroyi (assembly GCA_033558235.1). NCBI lineage: Eukaryota > Metazoa > Chordata > Aves > Cuculiformes > Neomorphidae > Neomorphus > Neomorphus geoffroyi. The sequence continues at coordinate 18,271,448 of JAUMJM010000002.1, read as the reverse complement.
CCAAGTGGAACACTTACTTAAAAGCAACATCCCCAGTCAATTTGTTTCATTTGCATCCTATCTTTGAGCTTAACATTAAACTTTCAGCGGTTGACCATGTCTACCGACAGCTGTCTAGCTCCCTTCTCGGACCTTCACTCAGCTCTGCATTTGGAAATCCAAGAGAGAACCTTTGGGTTTCAAATAATTTGGCCTTTTTCTGCAACAAATATCCTGAATAATATTTTCAAACATCTGCAATATTTCCATTGTCCGTACCAGTCAACAGAGAGAAAATGAAAGTTTGGCTGGAAGAGCTAGGCCAAGCTAATTCTTGTCCAGTGCCTTCCACATGAAAGACAAAAAACGTGTAGGGAAGATGGGATAGCGTTCACTGAATTAGTTCAGGTACCACAGCTAATATGATAGACCTAATCCTATTATCTGGACAACTGGAGTTCATGCATATCCATTACATGGCAATGTTGGGCTGCATTACTTGGTAAAAGCTCAGGGAAATGTTTATTAACTACACTTTCACATTTCAAGCATTGATCTGATGTGCTAATTGTGTACACAAAGAATGACAGAGGGTACCCACCCTGTATGATGAAGTGTACACATATGGGAGAAGCAGATATTTGACATTGTTATGAGATTCCTTCTAATTTAAACTTTTGCCTTTACACATCATCTTGATATGTTAAACTTGATGGATTTTCAGTTTACACTCTTCAAAGGTGTATTTATGCTGCCAGGCTGATATGAAACCTCTCAGTGTAGTTGAGGATAAGGTCAGGCATGTTTAAATAGCACTCAGTTTTACTAAAAGCTTTGTTGCATCCAGCAGTATGCTTGAAAAAATGATGCATTTATTTTACTGCCAAGCTATGCTGTGTTTCAAAGCGTTTGCATAAATTAATGCGTTGACATTTTAATGGCAGTGCACCAGGGAAGTCTTAGTTTTGTTTGTTTGAATGTAGTCCGTGCACGCTGAGGCAGACAGAACATAAGCAAGAGCTGCGTATAAAGACAGGCATGTGCCTGAGCTGCAGGGCAATAGGAGGCCCCTTGACCAGCAAGTTATCCCCGGGACAAAACCTGACCAGATTGGCTGTGTAATCTAGACAAGTAGTTTAGTGCAGGATTTCTGAGAGTGTTTTCACTCCTAGGAGACCAAGGCATTATCTGCTGGGGTTTTCGAAAGCGTGCAGGCTCCTGAGTTCTGGTGGTTTTGATCTTCAGAAATGAAGTTTGAGCTTAAATGTGATTTTCTGCTTCCCCTGGTTTGTGCCACAGAAAGTGTGCTGCAAAACTGGAGGTGACAGCACTACCAGGATTAAGTCTACAGGGGACATGAGAGGCAGATTTCCCTCCATTGTGTTCATGATCCGTCTTCATCACAAGCAGCAAATCAGCCTTTCAGTAGTGAGAGGAATCACGCCCACCCAAAAGCAGGAGGAAGCTCTCCAGGGCTGCTGGGGGGGATAGGGCTCCCATAATGGTGACTGGGGTTAGGCAGTGGCAATATGTCACTGGAGATGCAGCGATGACCTGGGAGTCACGGCATCCTTATGGAGTCAGCTGGGAGGGTAGCCAGCGTGGACCACTACCACGAGAAGGGATGTACAAATACTGCTCCTTTAGGCAACCATTCTTTTAAGCTATATTGAGCTCATATATTATTTCTAGAGATTTGGAAGTTTGTTTACTGTGTTAAGAAACATAACGAACTCTGTTTATGATCTTGTCAATACAACAAAGATTTGTCTTTCCATTACACCATTTCTTTGGTGTTCATAAGACACTTCATTAACACAAATAAGCTAGCTTGGCCAGTAAGGCTTTAAGAGGCTAAATCACCCAGATTTTCGTGCTCTGGCTTTTTTTCTCCCCCTCAAAGTACATTAGCAGTGGCAACATGCACAGACGGACGAACAGGCTATCACAGCCAAAGACATGGCCACACCGAGTCTCTAGTGTTGTTTTCACAGAGGGGACACGCAGCAGTCACGAAAGCACCAGTAATCCCTCGATGTTCTGCCTGCCTTCAAGCACTTCTGTATTGACTTCTCTGCTGCTAAGGTATCATCCTCAGCCACCTCCATCTGCTCATTTTCAAATGTTGCTGTTCACAACCGATGCTCATTAAATTATTAGTCACCACACTTACATTATTTCCTCCCTAGAATTTTAGCTTCTGGTGAGGAAAGATGGCATGTTTGCTTGGGAGGTGGGGAGGGGGCTCATTATTAACATAAGGCAATGCAAAAAAAGGTGAATTTGGTGTTGCATGTGCAGCTGTTTCAGAAGTATATGTAACTTAATTTGCTGAAGTTTGCCTCAGTAATGAGCTTGCCCTGCTTGCGGCTTGCAGACATTGGGATCACAAGCTAGATGTAGCATGCTGCTATCTGGGAACCTATGAACTATCAGTGCCCCTATGAATAAGGTAATAACACATCCCAAGATGGAAAAGCTGAGCGAGAATTTTGTTCTTACAGAAGAAAAAAGGATGAATACTTAATTTCATCAGAAACTGTCTTAAATCTGGTTCATATTCAGGCATTTACAACATTTTGCTATGTGCATGCACAGCTATGGAAGCTGTCACTCGTGTCAAAATGTTATCATATTGCACCCGTGAGCTGGGTATTTATGGGCTGAGGACCCAGAAGCCTAATAACAGCTTGACTCCGGGGGCTGAGGGGAGGTGGGAAGGGACTGGGAAAGGTTATTATTAGTATTGCCTTCCTCTAAAGCCTCCTTCTCATTAGGGAGCAATGCCAACACATTCACTACCTGTTTTCTTCCCAAGGATTCATCACTTGTTCATCAAATCCCTGATCTTTATCAGTGTTTTCTGAAAAGAGTATGTCAAGGTCGCAAGGTAACAGAATAGCCTCTTAAGAAATGGCTTCTAAGCAACCTGATAAAGTGATGTTCCTTTCTGGAGACAGCCAATCTCTTCCAAAAGAAATACTTTCTCCCTCTTCCCAGATGTTTTTTTTTTAGTTTTTTAATGTGAGGTAAGATGATTCACAGCTGCATTAGTAAGTGGCAAGTAGTTGGCATGCCTTGGTCAGTATGTTATTTGCTCACACCTCTCAGAAGCTAAAGCTGCAAACACCCAGCACAGAATCACAAATTGCCTTCCTTTTTTTTAATTCTTTTTCCTTATACTCCTTTAAAATGGTAGTTTCTATTTTCCCCCTTTATCTCTATCTCTAGAAGCCTCTAGGGTCCAGTCAGTATATCATCAGGAGCTGCTTAAGATGTGTGCAACCAGCTGTGGATATACAGAAAAGAGGGCAGAGATCTGTAAATTCCTACAGAGACAGATGGGTTTACAGCTCCCTGGGAACACAGCTTATTTCAACCAGATTTTATTACAGCAGCACTTAAAAGCCCTGAGTAGGATAGATGGGCCACCCTGAGAGACCCTGTAGCTGTGTGCAGCAGAAACAGGTCCTCATACCAAAGACCTTGTGCTCTAAATGGAGAAAAGTATGGGAGGAAATAGGGGAGAGAAATGTAAGTATTTCCACTCTGCAGTAAAGGAATTGATGCTGCTGGTTGCTAAAGACATGGCAGAAAGTCTGTGAATGCCTCAGGAATTAAATGTAAGGGCCACCTCCCCTGTTCTCCCAGACAGTGGTGGTGGTGGCAGAGTCCCATCAGGACTCTTCACTTTAGCAGCTCCCCGCTCCATGTAGAAAGCAGAGAGCTCTCATCACCCTGGGCCTTGACCTCATACCTTTGCTCTTGGCTCCTCAAGTCACTTCTGCCTTTTGAAACCAGCACAATGTGACACCGAATCTTTCTTCCCTCCTTGTGTTTTTGCCTTCCTCTGTGAGACAAGTTCTCACGCAATCAGTTCATGCAGCATATCTGCTTCCATAGAGATGCCCTCCATGTGGATACTTTGCCATGATTTAAGGAATCGATATTCTCTGTTTTACTACAGGATATCACAGGGTAAGATTACGCATGTTGCAATTTCACACACTGACTTAGCTGCTGGGATCAGGTGTGTTTGTAAATATTCTTGATCTTCAGTTTATAGTAAATAATTGCAAGGAAGAAAAAGGCTAGCTGCCATATCCTAATTTTCTAATAACCATTAACATCCTTGGCATTTTGGGTTTCCAACCCTTTGTCCTGATGAGCCAAGGTTGCATTTCTGATCATAGATTTCCCCAGATAGAAGCACTCATTTCACCAGATCAGATCTAATCCTGTAGTGTAGAGACTAGTCTGCCTTTCCAAAGATACAAAGCCAACCCATAAAACCCCATGAGAATAGAAAGCAGACCTCCTGGCTGTCAGCCCCGGGCTGCAATGATATCTTCCTGTGCTGGAGCAACAGAAATCAGAGATCTTTCTTGGAAAATTATTGGAAATGAAAAGGAGTTGGAGGACACCATCCAATGTCTACAAGATTCAGATTGCCTGTTCCCCAGCACTTGATCAGAGATAGCCACTGGGAATGGAAACATTAATGGACCAGCATAAAAACTACTTGCTACCTGCAAATGTTATCAGCAAGATTTTTGCTCTGGTTGTAGCGTATTGGGTTTTATTGTTTTCAGGCTTTGCCAGTTGGAAAAACTTGCATTCCTCTCCCTTCACTGTCCTATAAATAGGAAAAGAAAAATCTGCACTTCTGTGACGGTACAGTTTTTCACCTCCCTCTAAAAAGTCACATTTCTAGGCACGGATGCATCCTGCATACATAACATGTTATTGTAAAATATGCGGGCAGCTCCTTGTTTGCTTGCATGCCAAGCTGTTCTTTAGGTACAAACACAGATTTTTTTTTTATTTTTTTTTTTCTGAGAATCAAGGTATTCCCATCTGAAAATCATTTAGAAAATTGCAATGGTAGATGTCTGCTAGTGGAACTCAAATGATACCCTTGAGAATGACATAAAAAATGAGCTTTTTTTTATTTTCTAGGTTTTGGATGGTTAGATAGAATAAGTTGCTCTGCAATCCAGGTGACTGATTGTAAACTTACATCAAATATTATGTTGCTGATTGCAGGATAAAAGTTATATTGTGATAAGGCAGGGGAAGAGTTTAAGCTTTCAACATCCCTGCCTTTCAGGGAAGCAGCAGGGAGCCAACTAGGCTTTCTGGGCTTTGCAGGGCAGCAGAGTCTTGTGAGTAAAAGGATTTGCTAAGAGGGAGGGAAAAGGGGAAGGAGCTGGAGGTCTGGCTGAGGCTGAACATGCCCTGAAGAAGGATGTACCTCATCTAATTTTTTAAAATTAGCTCAGTTTTCTTTGGCATAAAGTCAACGTATTTTCTCATAATAAACTCAAAGCAAAAATATATGAAATGCTGTTCACGGCTGATGTTCAGTGCAGTGTAAAAAAATAGCAGCAACATGGGCAGTACTATAATCTAGACAATATTAACACTATTTTTTCTTACCATAGTATCAGTATATTCTTCAAGCTTTTCTTCACTAACCATCTTGTTATGCTGCAAAAACAGATCTCTCAGGAAATCCTGTAGTAAGAGAAGTGACAAATTTTACTCTGTAGATCAGATTCAAGAAGTGATAGTAAGAAATTCAATCCAAATTCAGCAGGGTTACATGAATCTAATTTCACATTCCTGATTAGTACTAGTGTCTTTAACGTCACATAAAATCCACATTGTTTTAGTTGAAACGTATTTTTTCAAATAAATTACTGGAATAAATCATAATTAACTCACAAAATAAGCGAAAGATAACAAGTTCTGCAATATTTGCTAACTGATCATAAACAAAAATATTTGCCATTCAGCAAAATATTTTAGCATCCTTTTAGGTCTTCATTGAGGTACAGGCTGAAGCCATGCACCAAGAGGTCAGCTCAGAATCTGCAGCCCAGGGACAGACTTATGTGCCCAGTTGGCTCAAAGTGTTTGAATTACAGTTTCTGAACAGGCTTCTGCCTCACTAGTCTGAGCTTTAAAAAAAAATATCAGTGTTCAGAAAATCTGCAGGCTTGGAAAGATGTTATGAAGAAATTCCATTAATAAAACACAACGGCTTTGGCTCTGCTTAGCTGGGAGACGGACATGTGCATAACAAGGTGAGGCATGCTTCTGGGTGCTCCTTAGGTGTTCGAGGGGCACTAAGACAAGTGGGTCATGGGACAAGGCAAGTGGAAAGCAGGACAGCAAGGACAACAGCACAGCATCCTCCCTTCCAGTTGGGTCCCTGCAGCTACATCAGAAGGTTGGAGGGTCCATAGTTCTTTAATTTGCCAAGAACAACATAGAAATGCCATCCATGAACCACAAAAAAGTGCAGTAAATTGGTAATGCTGATGGAAAGGCTCTCATTGTAAAATCAACAGAAAGGCTCCCGTTGAAAACAGTGAGCTGTAGATCAAGCCCAAAGAGACTTATTAGAAGAACTTACTTTGAGCTCGCCAGCCGAAATAAATCCACTGCTATCAGCATCGTAACTACGCCAGATCTGAATGGAGACAGATTGATACGTCACATAAATATTGCAGCTAATCATCTGCTTGGATGATAGATTGTAAAGATTCAAGTCAGGACTTCCACAATGAGCAAACTGTTGTATTATCCAGTATTTAATCAATTGTGGAAGAAATAAAACAAACTTTCTACGTAATAGTTTTTATTCTCACTTGGATGGTGTACATGTAACATTCTACTATCACATATTTAATGCAGAATCACTGTCTATAAAAGGAAGAAAAAACTATGAAACTGCTCTGCTTTTCTTTGTACATGCAGCTTCTCTTATTGCACTGAATAAAATTCAAGGCAGTACACAACTGGCCACTGATCTGTAGAAGTCCTCAGCTCAGATGTGGAATAAAAGTAATTGTAAGCAGTCTCGGAAAAATTGAAATTCTGCACTGGGATACTTAGGAGCAGGGAGTGGAGGGAGATTGGGCATTGTTAAGGAAACCTCATGGGCTTGTGCTTCTCAGTTAGCCCAGCTTATGGAGATTTCCACTCCACACCCTGACAGGCTAATTCTTCAGGGTAAAACATCGCTTAAAACGTGCCTGGTCTGCCTTCTTGGTCTGTGCTGTACTGTGGGTGAGGAGCTGCAGTTGTGGCTGTAGCTCCCAACAGGGTTGAGTTTATCAGTGAGTAGGTATTAGGTACGGTTTTGTCTATGGCAGCATGATTGATAGGTGGCTCAGAGTGCTTGCTAAGATTAATGAACTTTCTGGGTGCCCTTGGTCCAGTCTTAAGAGACCACATCTCAGCTTTGCTGGTGTAATATACAACCTTCTCTACCTAAACAGGTCAGAATGTGTTTTCTTCTACAATACCTGTGTATTTCCCAAGCTATGCTCTACAGGTGGGGGAAGTGTACTTATTGAAGAAGCTGTTGGTGTGCAAGGGGAAGAGACAACAGAGAGGCACAAACCCGCATGAATTCCACACTGTTGTCCAAAGGAGTTTCTCGTCGGAAAAGCAGCAGAAAGTTCTCATCATCTGGCAAGACCATATTTGCAAGCTGAAAGAAAAAATAAAAATGAAACAAACCTAACAAAAAGACAAGAAAAGAAAAAATTTCAGTGTCTGCTGACCCAGTATGGGAATTACAAGCTTGACATGTTGCTGCCTTGGAAATAAACCCCACACCACGTGATCTGGCTAATGACTCACTTCCTCCACACTCAGGCTCTACCTCTCACACCTTCCAGTCTGCTCTAGGTCCTATTTATCCCTTCTTCCGTAAAAGAAAACCTGTGCTGTGATTGGAGTGAGGTACCTCTTGGATTTGCAAGCGTCCATCTGCAGTTACATCATAGGCAGACAGGAACTGCTCCTTCATCCTTTGAACTTTTTCTTCTGTGACAGTGTCCTGCCATGAGGAAAGTAACACGCACATGAACTTTTCTGACGGCACTAGAAATCTGTTCTCACTCATAGATAACCACCAGGGTCATCACATCCTCACAGTCAGGGCCTAATGTTTCTAAAAGCCCACAAACACACCACCTCAGACAAATAAGTCCTATGCATAGCTTTGTAGCAACTAAATTTTTAGTTGAAAGAATAGTATTTGGAGACGCCAAAATTATTTCAGTGACACTTCCTTGTTTAGCCAGCTATTCCCACTCTGTCACTGGGATTTCATTTTGTTCGAGTGCATGTTACAGCAGTTTCCATGCTGAACGTTTTCAACTTTTCAGGAAGGCGTATTTATCCTTGAACTACAGCTCCGTAGTTCATCAGATCATGAGCCTTGAAAGGTGTCAGTGGAGATAGATTGTTACTTATTATTGCCTGTCAACTGGTTCAAGCCCTGGCACCAAGCCCTGTCAGTGTTTCTGGGTTAAAACCACGGACTTTCAAGCAATTCACATTCTGTTTGCATCTGCTCAACCCCATAATCAATTCATACACAGTGAGGAACTTTCAGGACTTGTCAGGTTATACGTTTTGACAAGCACCACTTTGACAGGTGAAATGCAACGCTTGGGTTCATCGAGCGTGATTTCTTTTTTTTTAGCAGTAACCGTTAAGGCTCCTCTCCCAGGTGTGCAAAGTGTCCCCCTCTGGGAGGGAAGGAATGGAGCAGGTTTATCCATATTGGCTTTTGGCATACCTTTGCAGCATTTTTTACAAGATAATAAATTCTTTCCAACCCCTGAAGAAAAGCTCTTCAAAGGTTTTATCAAGCCTATGTGCAGGTGGACTTAGGAATACAGCTGCATCTTCCTGGGTTTTCTAACTCAGTTTCTCCTCCTTTCAGTTACTATTGCAGGTCCATCAGGTTGTACAATCCCTTTCTTAATACCGTGACACAAGACCATGAGTGACTTTCTCAAATTTACTCAATGCATACTCAGTGCAGCCTGCCTGGCTGTTCAGAGATTAAGCAAATATAAACCCCATGCTTAGGAAAGGACACTCCCTGTTGTCCTGTCCAGGCAGAGTGAACAGTAGGTGTGCATGCTCTGCATGATGTCCTGGATGCAGCACATCCAGGCCTCAGATTATTCACTACCTTATATACATCTTTAAGCCCTGATTCTGCAAGGTAGGAACTGAAGCACAAAGTTGCACGTGGTAGACGAGATCTTTCTGTAAGGTTTGTCACGCTGAGCAGAGTAACATGGCCAGGCTGCACATGCAGCAACTGCAGCTTATGTTCTAATTTCATATGGGTATTTAAAACCACCACACAGAAAACTGAACATGCCTCACACCCCTAAGTCTTCTTGGCCATACCCACATTCAGTAGGTATCCAAGTGATGATGGGAATTTCCAGTTGTTTTCAAGAGCTACTGTTGCAGTACCTTTGCTCGGCTTAGTGATAGAGATGTAGAGACTCACTGGAATCATAGAATGTCCTGGGCTGGAAGGGACCCACAAGGATCATCGAGTCCAACTCCTGTCCCATGCATGGGACAACCTCAACATTCACACCACGTGTCTGAGGACATTGTCCAAATGCTTCTTGAATATTGCCAGGCTTGGCACCGTGACCGCTTCCCTGGGGAGCTGTTCCAGTGCTCCGCCTCCCTCTGGGAGGAGAACCTTCTCCTAATATCCAATCTAAACCTGCTCTGGCACATCTTCCGGCCATTCCCTTGAATCCTATCATTGGTCATCATGAGTAGACGGATACAGATAGTATGACTGATGAGGTGCTGAAGCGCGTCCAGAGAAGGGCAACAAGGCTGGTGAGTGGGTTGGAGAACAAGTCCTACCAGGAACGGCTGAGGGAATTGGTGTTGTTTAGCCTGGAGAACAGGAGGCTGAGGGGAGACCCTCATCACTGTCTACAACTGCCTGAAAGGAGGTTGTGACGGGGTGGGTGCTGGGCTCTTCTCACAAGTGACAAGTGATAGGACAAGAGGAAATGGCCGCAAGTTGTGCCAGGGGAGGTTTAGACTGGACATTAGGAAGAATTTCTTCACTGAAAGAGTGGTCGGACGCTGGAACAGCTGCCCAGGGAGGTGGTGGAGTCACCATCCCTGAAGGCGTTTAAAAGATGGGTAGATGAGTATCTTAGGGACATGATTTAGTAAGGGGACAGGCATGGTTGGACTCGATGATCTGAAAGGTCTTTTCCTACTGGATGGTTCTATGATTCTATGATCATTTATGACATAATTTAATTTGCCTTCATCTTACTTCAGAGCTCATGAACACTTACCTGCACAAAGTCATTATGGGCTTATACAGAACTCTTTAATAGTGTTGTCAGTGCAGAAGATCCTATATTGAAATCAGGGGAAAGAATTAATTTGCTTTGAATTATAAAAGTCACCTCAACACAACCAAGAGGAAGATCTACTTAGAATAAGCTAAACTCCTTCATCAAGAATAATACAGGACTAGGATGCACCAAATGATGGAAAATATGGGAATGTGGGAGTGGGAATGGGAGGATAGGGGTGCCCATGGCTCTTTGGAGTGCAGGTGGGTCACATGCCATGGGAACATCCTTGGAGCACAGCACTGACAGCTGGAACTCCCAGATAGAGACATGGTCATTGTTCCAGCAGGGATTTGCAGTGACATGCCCAACGTGGTGGTCCCCCTCCCAGGGCCCACCTGGTGGTGGCCCCGAGTAGGTCCCAGGGCATGGCTGCAGGATGTTCCAATCCTTGTGGTCGTGGCTGGCAAACCCAGTGGGCTGTACCACTGGGTACAAACCAGATGCCTGTACCACTGCTCTGGGTGGTGCTCACTGTTAGTCCAATGGTGTGGGTATCAGCACACCATTGACCACACACATAGTTTTCTTTCCCATTGTCATTATAACTAGCTCTCACGCTATTTAAATTGCTTTATGATAGTACCTTGAGGCTTTGAGACACCTCTCTGGCAATAGGCAAGCCTATCAGTTGCTGACTTCAATAAGCTTGCAAAGTACTCTGAAATTATCCTTCTCCATGCCCAGAGGGATAAGTTATTTCTGAAACAATAATCATAGCTAATATTTGACAAGTGCACTGTGGAGTTCAGACTAGTCTTTTGTTAAGAAAGCTGATTGTTCAACTTTGTGTCACCTATTAACCACCACATCATTGAGCTTTGTGTGGCAGGAACACTGTTATCTGCAGAAAAATAGGTCTGCCTCCTTTCTTATTTATTTTTATCTGATTTAAACTATGTGATACATCAATTAAATACCCAAAGTATTTACACAGCTTCAACAGGTTTTAGTCCAAGGGATTACACTACAGTAGTTTTTTCAAATTACTCAGTCTCTCTCTTTTCATAAATATTCTACTTATGAAACACAAAAGGTGATAGATCTACTGAAACCCAACCTTTACTCCCAAAGAATAAAAGTGAAGTAAAAAATACTGCACAAACTGGCTTTCTCAAGATGCGTGCCTAAGGCAAAATTATTTGTATATCATGAATTTTTATACTGAGAATGATACATCCTGGTTTATGACCATTAGGTTTCTAAGGTGACCTTTATATTTACCAAAAACCACAATCCAATATCAGAAGATAAAAAAAAGATCAAATAAGCTGTGCCATTGCAAGCAGAAACCAAGACTGGGAGACGTGGTCTCCCAGGTCAATCTTCTGGTGGTGCAGACCAACAGCTTGCTCTGATTGCCTTTCCATTCCAAAAACATTTAAAAGGTTGGAACAACCTCACATGCAATCTGCTTGATTTATTCCTCTTACCCAATCAAGGACAGGAACTGCAGACTCCTGCTGTACTTTCAGACTCTCTAATCTGAATTTGGAGGTCTTCAGCATGTGTTGGGGCAGACTGCAGGGCAGAGACAAGACAGTGGGGCAGATGGCTGGATGTGCTGATCTCTCCATTGAATTCAGTTCTCTGACTTGTTTAGATGTTCTTCATGTATGGTTCTACCTCGAAATTAGGGCTGCGGCTTTGCTCCAGTGAGGCAGTGACAATGGGAAGTTTGTGAATGGTTCAGCAGGAGCCTCATGCCCAGAAAATGGCATGCTCAGAAACAGAGGATTAGAAGTATTGGGGCAAAATACTGCCTAGGTAATATTCCAGGATTTATGGACCTGAGGTAGGATTTTACTGACTAAACATGTTGTCTTTGGTCTTATTGGCACTTGTGCAACGTCTTCGAAGCCCTATGAGGGCTTCAGGAGGAGGCAACCCAACTGGGACTCCAAGCTCTGCTCAGAAGAAAGGAGATGGACAAAGGCAAATAGCAAGTAAAGCTAGTCAGTGGGGAAATAAAGAGACAATATGGGGACCATTAAATTTTTTAAAAGCCTTGTAGATATAGCAACAAATTACATGTAAGTATATTAAGCATATTCTTTTTTTTTAAGTAGTATTGGCGGTTTGTAGAGACAAGATTCAGGTATCCCTAAAGGGGGCAAAATAACTATTCATGGTCTGGGTAGAGATCCAGCAACCCATCGGCAGTGTGGGAGGGCATTTCTTACCCACAGCTGAGGCCAGGGCCAAGCTGGGACTCTTGTGCAGCCCCCTTTCTGTCTTGGCCACTCTGCAATGACGTTGCTGAGGAGAGGCCAAAGGTAAAAGCGTGGCAATTTGCTGGTCAAAAGGCCGGATTTATTTTATTCTCTGCTTTTTGGCTCCTACAAATATTTCCGTGCCTCCCAGACTGGAGCAAAAACTATGGTAGAAGAAGAAAGATCTGGAACAGAAGAGGAAGAAGGGGAGACCTCCAGACAAGCACATGTAGGGATGTATAGAATTTACACAGAAACACAGGTGCTGAAACGAATGGTACGTCCACCAGCTTCTCTGGGACATTTGTTTTCCCTTCCTTCCCTTTAATTATTAACTCACTGTTCAACTACAGATTGCAGCAAGCTGGAAAGCCTAAAAGCCAAACATGATCTCAGTGCCTCAGGCTCACACTCCATTTTTTCAAGCACTACAGATTACAGGGGGAGTAATAAAGAAAATATATCACCATTCTGCTCTGGAAAGCAACTGTTCAACTAGCATGATACAAATTTGCACCTCTTGTCTGTATAAACTGGGGGAAATGGCTTTGCAGCAACTAGACAGCTGTAGTTGAGCACAGCTTCTTTCACCAGAGCTAGTGCTTCCTTGACTGTGCTGCCTGTCTTAAGCACCAGATCCCTCCCCAGTTTCAGCTATTTGCAAAGCTTGGGTTAAAATTTTGCAGACTTGTTAGCAAACAGGTAAAATTTCCTTTTGGGGAACATTTAAGTCAGTGCTGTTGCATTCTTTCTTATAGCTACCTGTATGGGGAGACCTTCCTTCTCATTCCTTTTTTCCCCCCTGCTGCATGCATCTCCCTGAGTTACAGAAAGAGAATTTAATCAAGACGTACTAGCCCTAACTGACAGAGGAGCACAATTTCCCCTGAATTGCTGCCTACTTAGAGCAGAAACATCTATAGAGATGCTGACATTTAGCATCAATCAACACTGTGATTAAGAGGAGTCCCTGCCACAGACAGAAAGAAATAGTTGAACTATGACCTGTCTACAGATTTGCTCAGGGTTGGGCTTAGGAAGAGTGCAGTTGGAGGGAAAGCAAATGCTTGATTGGGAAGCAAGAAAGGGTCCTCTATCAGAAGGAACCCCCCTGCAATGTTCTTAATGCTCACTTCAGGGACATAAAGCCCTCAATGCTCCACTAATTTCCATGAAATATGATTGCCATTGGACTGTATTGATGATGGGAGCTAGCCTGGAGCAGAGAGGTGCTTTAACCCTTTTCAGCTTTCATCATAGAAGTTGTAAAGCCCTAGTCCCTCACAGGTAGATGCTGCACGGTTTCCAAGAACTGTTGCGTGTCCTCACTATTCAGTCATGGAAGATATCCTTGCTACGCACCATGAGCAGAGGAGCATGTCATTTTTGCCCTCATAAAAGCACACGGTTTGAAACATTGCTGTGGCTTTGTGCATACATTTCTTGTGGTTAAGGAGTAAATTTCCTACTATGGATTCTCCTTCACAGATTTTTATTGAGAAAAGCTTCTGTGCTTCAAGTTGCTGTAACAAATGAATTTTCTGCTTTCTCCTTTCCATGTCCAGTCTATCTTTTCCCTTTTGCAAAAACCTTTTAAAAGTATTTAGCATCACAAAAGTAATCTGATTTTTAATGCTGTTTGTAATAATGGAAAGGGTATGCTCACAATTTTTTTACATCTCCACAGCATTTAATTTCTTTGTTGTGGTTGGTTATGACTCTCTAGAAACATGGCTGTAATCTGTCTTCTTCGTTAACCCATACATTTATATCGTCACACTCTTTGCCCTACGATACCTAATTAAATTTTTACTCAGTAAGAGATCCACGTGCTTGACAGCAGCTTGCCTTGATGAAAACACAACTATGAGTCATATGTTTTGAGGAGGGCAAAAAGAAAATGTATGGAGCACTGTGGAACCTCTCCTACTTGATGAAAGTGGGTGTCATTTAATTCCTCCTAATCAAGACAGTCTTGGCATAAAATGTGAGGTTTTTTCCTGCTTGACATGATTCTTGGAAGCAAGCTACTCTATTGATAAGGATATAAAAAGCAAGAAGAAACCAAACTTAAGGGACTACTACAGCCTATTCCTTGAAAAAAAAGGAGGCTTATCTGAAAATACTGGCTTGAGCACATGTTTGTCCTAACAACTTTTCAGTCAAAATTGATAGAAGAGCAAAGAGTCCCTGAGATATCAAGTTCCTACAAGATCTATGAAAATAAATTATGTCTGCCAAGAACGATAGTTGGAAAACAAACTCAACATCTATTACCATGCCAAAACCCACACAGTGCAGATAGGAGCCCAGCAAAGACCAGATGAGACATCAGTAACATACACGTTGACATTGGAATAAGAATCTTTTTTGGCCCAATCCTTCTTGAAATCCCGTAGCATTAGGAAAATGAATCACATGAATCACTTCATTCCATTCCTGTAGTTGTACATTGGATTGCCTGCATTAGTGTGGGATTTCACCCCATAGCTCTCAGGCCAACTTCTCGTTTATGCCAATCTTGCTTACTTAACTACAGTGTTATCACTTGAGAATTTGTCCCCATATTTTGGTTAGGATTTACTGTAATCCTGCATGCTACAATAGATGAGTGCTCATCCTATCATCCCATGTTGTGTTTTGGTTCTTTTTTTAGCTCTCATCAGCACATATGTGGGAAATATTTTTTCATGCAGAAGACACCCACACCCAACAAAGGCTATTACAGTCCTCCCTGTGCCGTCATGGTTTTGTGGTTAGGCTTTGGACAGGTTCTTTGTTCTGCCCTTTATGCTAGGATGAAAGTTTTTTGACATGCCTTTGGGCAATGAGAACATATCGTGTCTATTTTTCCCCTTAGGCATGTTGAGTTTGCATTTAGACATACTTTCAGGAGCCTGTAGTGCCCTGCCTTAATGTACAGGAACAAAACCAGGAACTGAGCAGTTAATCAAGGCTGACAAAAGACACACTGAAAGAAATAACTGCATTTGGCAACCATAGTATCATAGAATGGTTTGGATTGGAAGGGATCTTAAAGATCGTCCATTTCCAACCCCGCCCTGCCGTGGGCAGTAACACCTTCCACTAGCTCAGATTGCTCAAAGCCCCATCCAGCCCAGCCTTAAACACATCCAGGAAGGAGGCATTCACAACTTCTCTGGGCATTATGTTCCAGTGCCTCACCACCCTCACAGTAAACAATTTCTTCTTTATATCTACATCATCAGGACTGACGCACAGTTCAGATTTCTGAGTTAGCCTGAAGGAGGATGCAAGATGAATGCTTTCTGCAAGAGGTCTTCTTGCTGAGACCTGCTGGTCACCAGGGACCTGGTCCGTGTTCCGAGGTCTCTTGAGGTAGTAAAACATACAGGGAGTCTGCTTTGATGCTGGCTTTGGGGCTGGCTGATAAGCTTTGGCCACTGAACTTAGTTTGAATCACTAGCTGCTGCATTCCTAACCACACATAATGTAGACAGAAAATACATTGTGCAAGGCAAAGATGAAGTGCAAGAGTAGCTGAAGTCTGCTCATCTTCTTTGGAAGCAAAAATCAAAGACAAGTCCTTTATGCCCGTTCAGGGTGCGCTCCTGAAGATTAACTTCAGTCCCTTCCAGTTGTAACTATCCAGTTGGTTTTGGGGCAGGGAGGATTATAACAAGGCTAATACCTGTCTTGCCTGATCAAATTTACATTTCAAAAAATTTTACGTATGGTCTCTTCCACACTTACTGCTAGGTGAGGGGAAGTGACTTTTACCTGAAAGTCTTCTCTCTAATTTTAGTATAATGTAAGCAAATGAAATACCTTTCTGTGAAAGTGTCCTCCAAGTATAAAGGTAACATGCATTTCCTTCTGTATCTGCACAGGTATCATTGATTTTATGAAACGTTCAGTAATATGAATCCAAAATTTATGGTCATTTATCTATAAAACTCTTCATGTCTAATTACTACAAGTATATAGAACTCCATTAAAAGTATGGCAAAGAGTAAGCAAGGAAGATCCTACTTGAACTCTATACAGAAAGGTGTATAACAACAAAAGAGAGAGATGCAGAGGCTTTCTTTTTCCAATAAAATTACTTATTCAGTGATGAAACTGTTCTTTTCACTAAATTTTCAGCTTATTTAGAAAAACGCATAAAAAAGTGTCAATAATGTAGAACAAATATGTTTCTGAGTAAGCAGAAGAGAGCACAGACAGCTCACAGCAGCCATACGGGAGCAGGTTGGAAAATGGAGGCTCAAATTTTTAGAGAGAAGTCATGAGAGTAATAACAACAGCAGGTGGATAATGTCAGCTATTCACAAACCTGTGTTGGTGTCTGGCTGAATTATCCTCTGTTCTGCCCTGTATCCCCTAAATGAAACAAACTACTTCACAGAAGCCCCTCTGGCTGATGGAGAATTTATATAAACTTCAGTCCATCAATGCCATAAATCCCTGATGTTTCGCTGAAGATTTGTGTGTATGTAACACACGCCTGGAAACCGAAGGCATTTTGGTAGAAACAGAATAGAATAGAATAGAATAGAATAGAATAGAATAGAATAGAATAGAATAGA
Organism: Neomorphus geoffroyi; assembly: GCA_033558235.1. Classification (NCBI taxonomy): domain Eukaryota; kingdom Metazoa; phylum Chordata; class Aves; order Cuculiformes; family Neomorphidae; genus Neomorphus; species Neomorphus geoffroyi. Next base: position 18,254,462 of record JAUMJM010000002.1, on the reverse strand, counting down.
ATAGAATAGAATAGAATAGAATAGAATATTTCAGTTGGAAGGGACCTAAAATGATCATCTAGTTGAACTGCCTGACCACTTCAGGGCTGACCAGAAGTTAAAGCATGTTATTAGGGGCATTGTCCAAAGGCCTCCAGCAATGGACTTAGAAACAGAAAGCAGCATCTGGGATTTAGGTCAGTTGATTGTAAAGTTAAAAGGCATTGCCAAAATTCATGTCTACCTTTGTTGCAAAGTTTTCCCTTCCTCACAAAACTATTCCTGATGGTTCAATAAAAGGCGATGAATGTCACTGGATGGTATTTCACCTTTCCCTCCTTACTTAGAGCTGTCAGGAAGACCTGGGCCTCAGCTTCCTGACTGGCTCCCTTTTGCATTGTTTTCCCAGCTGCTCCCATCCACTGGCATTTAGTGTCAGCTGGGGAGGCTGAGTAGCTGGGGAGAAAAACAGAGTTAAAAGACGACAGTGGTCATTAAGAAAAATAACAGCTTGGAGAGTGCAGGTTGAAAAAAATATAATTATGAAGCCGCTCGCTATTCAAGCAGAGACAACTACTAGGGCTGATAACATTATTTACCACTTGTTTAGAAGTCACAGTCACTAATTAATCTTTGCGACACATCTGGAAATTATGCCAATGTATTACTGTCTCCCCCTTTTACTGTGCAAGGAAACGGAGATGTTAAGAGTCTAAAGAAAAACTAAAGGTCAAAACAAGAACTAAAACGCAGAGGTGTTTAATCACAGCTCTCTCCTTGTATCACAAGCACCACTTTCTTTCTGTAGCATCATGAAAATCAGTCTAAAGGCTCTATACTCGCACTATAACCACAAGCCTGTACAATATAAATATTTTGAAAAAGAAAAAAATGGCTCAACGTTGTTAGACAAACTCATCGTACAAATACAGTAGAGACCTTTGTTTAAGGTCATACCTGGGGAAGCGGGGCAGGGGACTGCTCTTGGTCTCCCAAGGTAAAGCTCACCTTGGGTTTTCTGCCACTGCAGCAGATTTCTCTGCTGACTGACTGCTTGTCAGGAGACCGTTTTGTCCCTAAACAACCATGAGAACCAAACCCAGACTGCTGGCAAAGGGGAATAAGGCAACATGTCATTTTATCACTCAGGATACTCATTCAGGAGAAATTCGTGTTACCCAAAGAAATCGCGGATGTCCCATCCCTGGAGGCGTTCAAGGCCAGGTTAGATGGGGCTTTGAGCAACCTGATCTAGTGGGAGATGTCCTGCCCATGGCAGAGGGCTTGTAACTATATGATCTTTAACTTCCCTTCCAACAAAAATCATTCTATGATTCTATGAAATACTGCCAAAAGCAAGCAAGAAAACCAAGGGAGAAAATGTGGAACACTTGGGAACCTGTTTGTACAGCCTGGCAGTTAGTGAGCACCGTCTTCCATAATTACCCTATATCTTCTATTAAACAGGCAGAGAGGGAGTTAGTTCTTTCTTCATTCAAATTGTGTTAAGTTTTTTCTTTTAGTGGCAAAATCTCACCAGCGAAAGCAAAGGAGTTGTAAGCTAGATGAGGGTGCTGGTTTAAGCTGGAGCCATCTAAGCAATGACTTTTGGCAATTGTTGAGACTATTTTTGGTTTCTTGAAGTCAAATAGTTCAGTGCTAGATAACTCCTCTTTTGCATGTATCTGTGGGCTGGTACCTGACACAGTATAATAGAAGTCACATCAGTATCAGCAAGATCAAAACAACTGCTGTAACACACCAGGTTTGCAACCCCTCCATTGTGATGCTGTCCCCAAAATCTCATGTGAGGGACATGCAAGAAAGGGACAGCTGTGGGCTTGAGTGGGGCTGGAAGTTTCCTCTTGACCTTTCATAATTAGGAAGGTGTTTGCAGCCTGAGATCCCCAGCTAAACCTCAGTTTTATCACCAACTACTGTCAAGTCTATAGGTAGAAGTGGGATGTAGACAGTGAGAGAGGGGAAATGCTGCCAAAAACATGAAAGAAAACCAAGGAAGAAACCCAGAAACACCTGAGGGCAAGGTCTTGACTCTATGAGCAATGGAATTGACTCCTGTTTGGCTTCTAGCTATCTTCAGCAATGTGGATGTACATCATCTTCCTAAGCACCATTTAAAAATAATGACAGTGTATTTGTTAAAAATTGACTTTGGAAACAAACATATCATATTATCAAAGATAATTAGTGCTCACTTGAATAAACCATCACTATTGTCCTCCCCCTCGTCCTGCCAGACTGTGTGCTAGTGCTTTTTCATTTGTTTCTATTCAATGGCAGTAAATTACTTTCTCTCCTTGCTTCCAGCCAGCACCTTCAGCTGGTACCAACAGCAGTCTCACCATGACAGCAGCTATTGGACTGAAAACAACTGATCAAGCATCTCAGGTGGCTGCACTTGTTTTCATACCCGCTTAAATACCACTTTGTTGCCAAGAGAAAAGCTGTTAACCTCAAGGATTGCTAAGGAAGCCAGCAATCAGAGAACAACAAATAGAAATAATCACTCAGCATAATAACATTTTTGCTTGCATTTGATGCACCACTAACATGGCTCAGTACTTACTTCTGGTCCCAGTGTCTCCAGGAGATGATGAAAAAAGTTGTCAAGCTCCTTCCCTTCTATGTAACCATTGTCTAAATAAAAGTAAAGGTATTAATGGTCAGATGGTACTGCCTGAGCTCTGAGAACCATATCATGATCTGCATGCAGGGAGCCAAAGGATGCATGGTAGAGTTCTAAGCTGGGGACCCTGCCTTCCCACTCGGGAAGTTTCATATCCAAATTGACAAGTTCACGTCTATGGTGCTGGGTACAGCATTGTGGAGCTCCCTTGGAAGTTTTCCTTACAGAAAACTTTTCAGAAAAAAACCCAAACCAGCATATCAAAACTAAGGACCACAAGAAGGAACAAGGAGGTGGTGGAAAGGCAAAAACTTTGGGATGACAAGGGAGATTTTAAGACCTGATATTAGGGCAAGAGGAGGAGGAAGAAGTGGGCTTTGAAACACCTGCAGGAGCCCATGGGGGTGAAGACCAGACGCACTAGCAGGCACCTACTCATGTAGGCACGAGTCCAAACATGCATTTGCCCGGTCTCTCCATGCTGCAACCACATCTAGGTGGCCACCCCCACCTCACCTGTCCCCACTCACGTGGACAGCTCTTAAGTGGTGGCCCCCATCCATCCCAGCACCCATGCAGACAGCACCTACACACCCGGGCACCCTCTAGGCAGCAGCCTCCTAGGTGGGGAGCCAGCAGACACCCCTCTGGATGCCCCCACCCCTTGCGTGTTCCCCCAGACCCCCACCGTCCCCACTTGCCATCGGCGTCGAAGCGCTTCCAGGCACCCAGGAAGGCGGCGGCGTCGAGGCACCCCGCGGCGCCTCTGTCCATGGTGCTGCCGCCGCCGGCGCCCGCCCTGCGCAGCCACGCGCAGCCCCCGCGCAGACCCCGTGCAGCCCCACGCAGCTTCCACACAGCCTCCGCGCAGCCCCTGCGCAGGTTCTGCCCTCCGCCCGTCAGTGGCCCCGGCTTTGAGAGCGGCGGCCCCGCCCCGGGGGCGGCCCCGGGGGGGGGCGCGGGGAGGAGGGGAATCCCCCCCTACGAGTAGGGACACAGCCCCGCGGGGACCGTCCCACCTACCCTGGGGTTGCTTTGCCTGAGCTGCTGCAGCTTCAACCCTCCCAGAGCTGCATCCCTGCCCGGATCCCACCTGTTGCAGGTGTCTCAGGCGGCGATGGAGCAAGGCCCTTGTATAAAGGCTTTAAGTTGGAAGGAGGAAGATTTAGATTAGACATTAGGAAGAAATTCTTCACGCTGAGAGTGGTGAGGCACTGGCACAGGTTGCCCAGGGAAGCTGTGGATGCCCCCTCCCTGGAAGTGTTCAAGGCCAGGTTGGATGGGGCCTTGAGCAGCCTGGGCTGGTGGGAGGTGTCCCTGCCCATGGCAGGGGGGTTGGAACTGGATGGGCTTTAAGGTCCCTTCCAACCCAAACCATTCTGTGGTTCTAAATCCGGGTGGGTTTGGGCAGAGATTTTGGCGGGACGTATCACAGCCTCCCCAGTAAGACTGGAAAAACACCTGACCCTGCAGCCATTACTTTGGAAGAGCTGTGCGCTGCTTGTAGGCATTATTTAAAGTTTCAAAACTCCCCAAATGAAGACAGAAGTGCTTGAGAGAAATGTGAGTGTTCAGACAAGTGGGCTTTAGGAAAAAACCCCAAGTTTGCTAAAACTTGTAACCCTCCTCAGGTCATGAAAGCAAAGCAGCAGGAGACAGAGATCTCCCACCATCTCATCCCTTAGATATCAGGAGGGTTTCGTTTGCAGGAATGAAAAGCCACAGAATGAAGGTGGATGTAATTCTACACCCTCTTCCTCCTGTAATACTAATCAAAAGAAGAAACGTTGGGGTCAGACGTTTCAGCGCTGATAGAGATAGGCTGATATTTATATTCATGATGGATCTGCCTGGGATTAGCTGTGATTTGAATGTGACCTGTATAAACACCTGTAGCAATTTCAGCTACCTCGGACTGGGCTCTGGCTCATTGCAGTCTTGGTGTGCACTCTCAGAATCATTTCTAGCAACTTTACTGTCTCCTTTGAGATCCCTTACAGATATTTTTTCCAGATTGCTTTTGATTTGAGATAGATATATATGTGTATGTATATTCTGATTTTATGCAAATACTGATTGCTTTTGAGAGGCTATTAAAAGCAGAGCAGAAAAAGGCTTTTGGAAAGTATTTAACATTTTCCCTGAGCAGGCTCCCATTTGATCTGAGGAAAAAACAAGCCAACAAACAAAAAAACCTGCCCTGAAGAGTGAAAAGTTGTATTTTACTCTGACAATATCAGATCTGTAAATTATACTCTTTCAGAAAGATCCCAGTGGTGGCATTCAGCTTTTCCAGTCTGCCAAGGAGAAGGAGTCGCCACAGAGCTGCAGCCATTAAGCAGCAGTGTGTTAGCAGCTCGGTACAGGGGTGCCCTGGCCAGAAGCCCAAGGTCGCCTCCAAATTCCAGAAAAATGATTATCAAGATGCTAATGTAAAAGCAGGACTAAAAGCAACCCCTGGGTTTCATGAGTGTGCTCACAAGGGGGACCCCAGCAAAGGAAAGCAAAATCTCACATTTCCCTCAAGCATTTCTGTCTTCATTTGGGGAGTTTTGAAACTTTAGAAGTTGTCTGCAAGAAGTGCACAGCTCTTCTGAAGTGGTGGCTGCAGGGCTGAGTTTTCTCCAGTCTCCCTTGGAAGGCTGAGATCCATTTCGTTCATTAGGTAATGACACATGGGGGAAGTCCACAATTTTACACAGGTTTCTTTTTGACCCATCTTTGCTTTATCTTGGATATTTCCAAAGGGTATTTCTGTCCTTGGGGCAACCACTTCCCCATGACAATTCTCCTGCAACATCTTCTCCCCTCTGCTTCTCACCATGGCTCCTCAGCAGCAGTGGCCTTTTGTGTCCAGTAGGAGCTGCCTGAATTCTTGTGTGGTATGAGATCACCTGGTGCTGTTCCATGGCACAGTGGGGCGGGAATGCCCTTTCTCTTTTTCCAGGACCTAGAGCCCATCTGACTCAGACAGAGAGAATCCTGATCCCCTTTTTTAGCAAAGAGCTGCCCACCAGTTTCCAGCGAGGTTTGTAACCTGGCTTTGGAAAGCCTCACCATAGCTGATACCAACAAGGGTCCTTGGTAGAGTGTTCATGACAACTAGTTTCTTACTAAAGATGTTCTTAACACAAACAACTTAAAAGGAAATGCCACCCATGTTTTGAAATACCAGTAAGGGGAAATCACTCTGAAGTTTGACAGGGATAGAGACAGTGAGGTTTTATGGCAACCGGTGCAAAACTCAGAGCACGGACAGCAGCTTGTCACAGCTGCTTCCGCTCCACGTCCTAACAGGGGAAGAGCAGGCAAGAAGCATCAACTTATTTAGACTGTCAATACTTATTCAGGATCTCACACAACCTCAGTGTAACCAGGCTGGAGATAAAAAAAGGACCTTAAAGCTTATTTGGCTCTTACAAACACCCATCATTACCTGTGCATGAAGGTGTGGATGACACACGTCCATCTGTCTGAGCGTTGTTTGTCCTCTCACACATCCTCAGTGCCGGCAGAGAGAGGCTTTGCTTTCACACAGCAGCAGAGCATGCTTGAAAAGGGGGGGAAAATGATGTTTGTACTAGCTATGCCTTCACTCCCTCTCAAAATTCTCCACCAACATAGCGCATAGATAAGTGCCACTCCATAGACAAAAAGCTCAACAACTCTGCTCCCATAAGTATTGCACACAATGGTTTTAGGGGTCTTACAGGTGGGACTGCAGAAATTTAGCTTGAAGTGACTAGAACCAGGCAAGTTGAGACAAACCCTAGCCTGTGGTGAGGATCCAGCTGCCCTTGTCATGCTCCACATGTGCACAGAGGCTGCCACGAGGCACCCGGAAACACAAAATATGTCAAAGGCTGGAGAAAACCAGGGGTCTGAGGAACTCTGCAGAGGATGTGGGTGAATATCCAATATGGGAAAAAAACCTCTTAGTTCCTTAATAGCATGAACAAATACTCAAATACCCCTTCAAAACTTCAGCACATCATCCTAAACACAGATGGCACCGATGTGGCTTACAGTGGTATCAGTTACACCATATTTCAAATAAAATTTTGCATGGCTAAAATAGATTTAGGTTTCTCCAGTTGATTTAGGTGGCTCATTAAAGCATAAATAAAAATAAAACCAGCTCAGAACAAGTTTTTACTGGTTTGGCAGCAGGGTATCGTAAGTTAGAGGAGCATATTGAACCGTGGATCTATTACTGTTAGTGTTAAAGTAACCCAATGGAGATGATAGCTGCTGTGTGTGCAGCTCACGTGCCAAGCTCAGTAAATGTTCTGCCTTGTCCTATTTCCTTAAAGGAATAAATAAGAATTAAAAGGAAAAAGTATTTTAAATAAGTAGGGAATGCTTTTGTTTAAGGACTTCTTCTTTAGCTCTGGCTTTGCACGATAATGCTTGAGGTAAAAAATCTCAAATCCTTGTTTGGAAAAGCTGAAAATGAAAAAAAATACCCGCAATTGAATTCTTTTGCTTCATAGCATTATAGATTTTTAATGCTACATACTTTAAAAACCACACCACTTCGCCATTATTTTTTTCTTAACTTCAGAAATGGCTTTAATGTAATAATACCTGACAGGATGATTTTTTCCATTAAGGCCTTGTGATGGCAGATCATTAGTTGAGATGTTTCTTTTATTGGTTTATTTTCAGATTATGGTAATTACACGTCAAAGAGTAAAAAATGTCTCTATTAGTCATTGTGGGTTTTTTAATGTGAATCTGGGTGTGTAAAATAGCCTTTAAAAAGTATAAAAGTAGCTATTTTTCTAGAAATCTTGCTTTCTTTGTGATCTGCATGGCTCCTGAAAAAAGCAACCCCAAATTTGGGATATAGGTGAGTAAGATTCACGAGGAACTGGGACTGGGAACGAGCTTATTCCCAGTAACTCTTTCCGCCTTTTGGCTCAGGCAGTCTCTAATTGATGGGTACCAGCCCTCGCTCGCTCTCCTGCTCAGGAAGCCTTTGACCTGGCTCCTGCATCTTCATGGGCTCCCTTACAGGTGCTTCTCTCCTGCAGCATCCCTTGTCCTTCCCCAAATTCTGCCTTGAGAAGTCTCACAAAGATGTTCTCATCTGCAAAGAAGAGAAAATACCCTGGGTCCACTTTGACTTCAGTGGCATTTGGCGAAGTCTTATGTGAAGGGGCTTCAGTAGTTGCCTTCACACTGGAAGAATTTGCATGGCCATTATGAGACCCTGATATGGGTTAGGGTGCCCTCCAGCTGGGAAACATCAGCAATGCCATGTTATTTATTTAGCTGATAATAAATTTTAAAAAAATAGCAATTTTTCCAAAGTAAGGAGCGAAGTAAAGAGCATGTGGCCGAATCCAAGCTGGGCTAGCTTTCTAGAAGGAATTAATCAAGCTGCAGTAAATGGGAAAATATACATAAAAGTATAGATTGCTCATTAGGAAACAGAAATATGAGTAGCTGACAAATGTCTCGCTCTTTGGGCCAGATTCAGAATACTGGCACCTCACATTTGAGTTCCCGTATCCAGAATTGAGAACAAAAAAGAATCAGCATCCAAAAGTGTGGCATGACTTTGTCCCTCACCTTTTCAGAAGATAATTCCCAATAGATGCAGACACAGATTTATAAATGGAAATAATCTTCCTCATCAAATGTCTTCAGGTACCCTCAGCTTTGCACTAACTGGAGACACAGAGGAAGCCTGCACTGGCACCCATCAACATTTCCATGTGTTTTGCAGGTGGCTTGGGTCCTGCATAGGTCCTGTAGGAAGACCAAGCCCTGATCCTTGGCACGTCCCGGCCCTCAGCACCTGATTTCTATCAGTGGGGTGGGAAGCAAAGGCGCCAGCTGAGCTGCTGTGCACAGCTGGGCTGCAAGAGGGTGGGGACAATGTGCTGGCGCCCAGCAAGGGGTCTGTGAGCATCCCAGCGAAGAAAAACACTGGAGAAGCAGATGAAAGACAAACTGGAAGGGAAACAAAGTGGAAATAACAGAGTCAGTGAATCCCCCTACCATTTGCCTGGAAATAAGTCAGAGATAAAGCTGTCTGCTGCAGAGAAGAAATAGATGCTTCTTTTTTCCAACCCCACCCTTAGATGGGTACAAACTGCCTATCAGCAGCAGACCCCAACACCCACCTTCCAAGCAGATGCCTTCCTTCCTCCCCCCTGCTCCCTCCCTCCCTCTGCCCAGCAAATCTCACATCCCTGCGCCAAGCAGGATGCTAGCTCATCCTTTTCTGGCTTAGCTGGCGTGGGGTGTGTGGGTGCAGGGGTGAATGAAGGTGCACAGACGGTTCAGGTCCTGATACTGACAGATGTGATGTGACATGATGACAACCATCCCACAGATGCCCTCATCCATGGATTCCTAACAAGGCCAGTCTTTTCCAGCCTTCCCTGTGCAGCCCCTAAACTAAGAGGCATCAGTCCTCTGTCCTCTTCTCCATTTTGGACCAGCAATGGGAATCCCTTGAGTATTATGGGGGAGCAGCCAATCACTTCCCACCAGAATGCTGCTGGAAAAGAAGGGTCAGGACTCAGGCCATCAGATGGGATCTAAGAAGAGATTTCCCTGAGGAAAAACTGACATTTCTTCCAGCCGCATGCTAATCAATGCTACCCAGCCAGGGACTGCAGTCTCAGTTACAGTTAATGACTTTCACTATTTCAGCCTTGTGCTAGAATTTAATGTTATCCAAATAAAGTGGGGGCTGTACACCCTCCACGAGGCTCTCCTCTACACATCACTGGGACTTAACACACATATGCAAGTGGGAAGGGAAGGAGGCACCCCCAGAGCACTGCCAAGCAGAGATTAGAGAGTTAACTCCACTTAGTGAAACCAAATCAGATTTGCCAAGATAGCAGCCCCTCTTCTGCCTTCTCTGGCCAGGATGAATCTAATTAAAATGCTTGTTCTCCCAGGCAGCTTTTCTTCTCCTCAAATCAACTTACTGGAAAAGCAGAAAAGCCAAGCTCTGAAGGGTTGGGGCTGGGGTTAGCTGGCAGAGCTCATTGCAAATTGCCAAAGCAGCATCAGCCCCGTGGCACCAGAACACGGACAGTGCCATGGGGCTGGGAGGGACTGCAGCAGCACCCCTGCTCTCCCATGCAGGCCTCTCAAATGTGGGTGCTTGAAACTTGCATCTAATACAGTTCCCCAGGACAGGTGAGGTAGGACTGTCAAAGGCAGAGTGGCATCCATACTGCAGAAGGACTCTTCTCATATTGGTAGGAGCCTCTTCAGTTTGCTGCAGGATATGGCATAAGGAAATAGGTTTTGTGATAGCACAGTCCTTGCAAAGACACGTCTCAAAAAATGTTTTCCCCTTCGTCTGCTGCACAGAGGCCTTCACTTTGTTTACTCTTTCTTCACCAATGTTCAGCTTCTTGGTGCCAATGTGCATCATTGCTCTTACAGCTATTTCTCTGCAGTACTTGGCACTGGGGGAATCTGCAACCCCAGAGCAGCTGTGGTGCCTGACCCCGTGGGGTCACTCTGATGCAGCAGGAGCAACCACGGGTAGGGTCATCAGCATCAGCATCAGCAGCGGCTGCTGAAGTGAGGTGAAGTCATGGCCTGAGGGCCAGGGAGCCCTGAATGTTTGGTGAAACTGGCTGCTTTCAACCAAACACAAGTGTAACCCTCTCTGCCCCCCAGGGAATTCACCTCAGCTGCTGTAGGGTCTTGCCCTGCCTCTGGTCATGATGGTGTTGGAGATGTTGGACGCTGGTGGAGGCTCAGGTGGAGAGCCATTTGCTGTGGCACTGCCAAGATGCTCATGTTGGGAAGCAGTGTGAGGGACTGCACGACGATGGGCACAGGGATGAGGTGGCTGCCTGGCAGATCTTCCTGTGATCTCTTATATCTAGGACAGGAAGGTGGAGGCCAGCCCAAGGCAGCAATTTTTTCTCTTCAGCAGGACAGAAGTAATGGGCTATGTGCCGTGAGAGAGTTCAGTGGAGGGCCACAAAGATGATTAGGAAACTGAAGCATTTCTCTTATGAGGAAAGGCTGAGAGACCTGGGTTTGTTGAGCCTGGAGAAGACTCTTATCAATGCTTGCAAATACCAGAAGGCTGGGTGTCAGGAGAGTGGGGCCAGACTCTATAACAGTGCCCAGAGACAGGACAAGGAACAATGGGCACAAACCAGAGCACAGGAAGTTCCACTTCAACATGAAGAAAAACTTCCTTACTGTAAGGGTGACAGAGCACTGGAACAAGCTGCCCAGAGAGGCTGTGGAGTTTCTTTCTCTGGAGATATTAAAATCCTGCCTGGACACATTCCTGTGCCACCTGCTCCAGAAGCTGCTTTAGCAGGGGGGCTGCACTGGATGATTTCCAGAGGTCTCTTCCAAACCTGACCAGTCTGTGATTGTGTAATGTTTATACAACAGACCGAAGGCATTTTAATTATTCAGTGACCACTCTATGTTTTGTGAGAGCACTGGCGATGCTATTGGAGCATCCAAAGGAGTTCGAAGGCTTTTGGCTGGGTAAAGGCAGGGAAGTGAGGCCTGTAGCACTTGCTCACTGAGGAAAGACGAGGTCATCACCACGTAGATATGCAGCAATTTTCACCTTCCCCATTTACAAACTCTTTTTTTAAGACAGGGAAAGACTGCTCCACTTTCCAGGCGTGATCAGCAAGAGTTCGTCATTGAATGACAATCTCTGGTACTCAGCTGTGCTGTATTTGTTAGAGGTCCTCTGGGCCACAGCTCCAGGAGAAGCAAAGGACAGTGTCGCTACCTGAAATCTCCCGCAGCTTCAGCACAGGCAGAGGACAGTCTCCAGAGGGGGGATTCAGGCACAGGCCACCCAGCATTAGCATCCCTGGGTGGGGAGAAAGCAGCATGGCTTTCTTATGACCACAAGAAAGCAGCATTTCAAATGGAATGCTTCAATGGAAGCAGAGCTTTCTGGTATTTTCCTAGAAAATGTTTCTCAGTAGCTTTTTTTTCTATGAAAAAGGAGAGAGAAATCATCTCCACATTAATCAATTAATAAGCAGTGGCAGCAAGAGCTCACACGGATGGCAGCTCTCTATTGAGTGCAGTGGGTCAGACAGATTTGTGACTAATGGGCCACATTAATTCCCAAATGGTTTCAGCCTGGCTGGATGACTGGTGGAGGGAGAGGATTTCAGACAAATGCTGTTTCCATCTTAGGAAGCAGATATTTACTGTTGTTACTGCACATCAGGGAATACTTTAAAATGCTCAAAATCTATCACCAGTCAGATTTTAACTTGCTGTACTAGGGCGTGGGAAATGGGTCCTGAAGAACTGGTATAGAGCCGTCTGAGTTCATGCTGCAGCCAGGTAGGCAGCCTTAGCCCTCCCTAGGCCATCTCAGGTGGAGAGGTGGTTCTGCTACATACACCACAGGTGAAATTCTTCAATGGCAAAACCTGAAAAATCAGACTTGGGAGCAGAAAATGCAGCTTCCTCTGAGAAATTCTTGCCCCTTTTTCCCAAGGTTGGATCAGGTAGGTGTGGATCCTGGCACTAGGACCCCTTCCAGGGCAGCATTTCTAACTGAGTGACCAGGGCTGCCTGGTCCTGTGCTCTGATTTAGTCATATAGTCATGTGCTTGCTGTCACCTCGTGTGCTGCCACCTTCTTGCCATCACTACCAAACATGGTGAACACAACAAACAACTTCCTCAGACCAGCCACAGTCCAGGGACCAAATCATCGTGCTGGACAAACCCTAGCTGGACCCCTCCAAGTCCTTGCTAAGCAGCGTTGTGGAGATGCCCTTGGCTACAAGAGGAAGGATGGCGGGAGCAAGCCACCTCTTCTCCCATGCCAACCCCTGCTCCCACTGCTGGCAGCGCAGCTGGAGGTCCTCAGGCAGAGCCTGCTGTGGGATGGTGAGAAACATAGAGCATCGGCGGTACTCAACGACACTATGGATGCAAACTCACGGCTCCCACCATTCTCCTGCTCCTGCAGCATGCTGTCAAGAGCATAGGTAGGGGCAAGGAGCTCGGTGCTGCCGCTGGGTAGAAACAAGGCGCCAGACCAGATAAAACAAGGTGGAGGGATGGATTCAACCTGCCAGTTTGACACTCTTGCCCTAGGAGAACAAGTAACAGCACTTCTGCTGATCTCTCTTATTCAGCCTCCCAGAAGCTCCAGGGATCTCTGCCATTAGCATCCCACCAAAGCAGCAGGAGACGGTTTAGGTGAGGTGGGCTCTGCCCCCTCATCATCACAGGGCACCGCATGGCCAGGGACAGGCAGGGAGCATGGGGGACCACAGAGCATCACAGGGGTGACTCAGGCAGCAGGGAGGCAACAAGAGGAACAAGCAGGGTTCCCTCCCTGCTTTGGAGGGCTTGCAGCTCGTGGAAAGGCAGTGCCACTCCTGTCCCCTGGAACCATGGCCCCACAGATTTCCCAAGCAGCTTGGCTTGGCACCAGGGTACAGTGATTGTTACTTCCCCAAAACGCACTGCCACTAAAATGAGGTCTCTATGGACTCAAGATACCGAAAGTAAAAGTCTCTGTTGCTTAAACGTAGCAGTGGTACAACAAGGGTGCTCTGGATTCACTGAACATGAACTCTTTGCAATTGAGCTGACTGTGCCGGGCTTGCCTGGCAGAAAGACAGTAAAGAAATTAAAATTATCACTCCTCCCCGCCCCCTTCCCCCCCCAAAACCACACACACACACAAAAACAACCCCCAGGGCTCCAGGAGCTCACATTAGCACTCCCTAACGTCATTTCTCTACCACCCACGTCTGCCCATAACACATGGACAACTGGAATAAAGACTGGAAAGGCTTTCCATAACTAATACGGAAAAAGATTGTTGTCTAATGAAATCTTTACACTCCAGCAGACAACTGTTCCAGCACTACAGCTTTTCTTCTTCTTGCGTTTATCAGCACAGGCACAGGCACATGCTTTCTCACAGCATTTCAGATATCCTTGTCTTTGGTTTACTGATACCAGAGTGACAGGCACACACTATTGCCGTGCCTTCTCATGGCGGGATCAGTACAACTGTTGAGAAGGCCAGCGAGCACAAATAAGAGAAATTCTCATCAGTTTGAAGTCAGAGACTATGTATATTTTTAAAATTAATAGGACAATCCTTGCTGTTAATTTTCTTAAATTCAAAAAAACAACAAATCAAGCAATGCTTGTATATTCACACTTCCCAGATAGTAATCTTTTCCATGCTCCTATGTGGAAGAAAATTCCAGCAGATTATTTATGACTGGATTATTTTTCCTTTCTAATACAAACATCTCAAATTTTCCTTTGCCATTTGTCTTATTTTTCTCACTGATGTCCAGTAAAGCACGAATGTACCTAGAAATTAGTAACTTTCTCTTAACGACTTTAGACAAGTGCAAAATTTCCAGACAGTACATATGTCACGGTACTTAGATACAACCCCCCAGCCTTCCAGACATCTTTCCCAAAGCCTTGTACTTTAATTTTGAGATTTAAACCTCTACAAAGTGCTTCTATAAAAGATTCTGGTATAAAAAGCTATTACTTCGACGTAGCAACCCTTTATACTGCAATAGAAGTGGTGATAGTGAGAATGTGCACAGGGATCAGATGAAAGTTCATTTGACCAACAGGTATCTGAGCATTTCTACCCAGGTAAGAAGCCACAGCAAGGTCAGGGTAATCTTTCTTGGGGAGAGTTACCAAAGCAATTTTGTTCTATCCTATGGAACCAAACAAGAGACTTTAACTAGCAGGTGTTTCTGGCCCATGTGAAGGCTGAAGAGCCCAAGAGAGACGAGCAAAATACAGTAATTTTACGAAGATCGTGTTTGCATGTCCCTTTCAACAGGAACAGACTTTTTCTACAAGCAGAAAAAGAGTATGTGGGTTTTGTCTTAACTGCACACTTTGTCTACCTGACACAATACCATCATTGAAAGAGCAGAGACTGTCAAACCAAAAACAGTGCTGTAAAAACGAAGACTAGTATTTCAGTTGTAAAATCATTTTTTATTGTTACAAATATACATATGAATAAAATCCCTTCAACCTGTAATGTAAATGGGTAGCTGTGAAACTTGCAAGCCCTCCCTCAAAAGCTGAAATGTTTTTGCAGATGTCAAACTATTTTTCTCATAGAATTACACATTGAAAGGAAGCTAATAAGCAGACAGAACCAAAGAAGGCCTCTAGAAAACACCAATATTAATAAAATTTCAATTGCCCTCATTCCAGTCAACTATATACATTAATATACGAATGTGGAAGCATACCATGATTATACGTCATCCAAATCCTTCTCTGTTGTGCTTTTTGACGGTACACAAATGTAAGCGTTGGAGCTTTATGTACAGTAGGGGAACAGGAAGAAAGAAGCTCCCTATGGGAGAATGTAAAAACCATACCCAAGCATTTAATATATATAATCTATACAAATTATTTTATTAGTGTGCTCTTTTAATATAATTACAATGTGCAATTGCATACCGCAAGAATATATTTATAGTTAAGTCACGTGCAGATTTGACACATTTACATTCAGCAGTACAACACATTACCTGCTGTACAGTGTATTAGTGTAAGACAGAGTCCAGTTAATTTGCTTTGCTTTCTAAATGCCCTAATGCAGGACACTCTCTGTAGCTGCTTCAGAGAAATTCAAGTAGAATACATGAAAGAATCGCTGGCTTTAGAAAAGGCATGGAAAAGAACGTCTGCATTGTACAGAACAGAAATTAAGGACCAAATCAATGCCAAGTCAGTGTATAGTAAATCATGATTGGAAGATCAGGTTTTCTGCATGGAAATGTACCTGTGGTGAAAGAGCAGCTGGCTAGAAGGGCTGTTGATTGCTGAACCCTGATTGTTATAAAAAAGCTCTCACTACGAAGCACTTGTACTGATTGCTAAACAAAAATAAAATCTTTATCTGCTTCTTCGCCAGAGTCACTGGACTTGTTTCCCTGATGGCCATCTTTACTTAAGGATCTTTGCTTCAGTTCCTGGAACTCATGGGACTGCTGCCCAGGGCTTCTTTTTGCAGCTGTATGAAACAGAAATAGGTCTTACTAATGACTGTTGAAAAGAAAATTAATAATACAAAACGTTATTCATGCACACAGGACCTTCTCCTGCTCCCACCGAATTCATTTGCACTAGTAGGGGTTGCATTAATTCTTCAACCCAGGAAAAGGGGAAAGAGAGAAGAGAAAAAGTTTGCTCAAGCTTTATTTCTACCAGTGGTTGGCAAACAGACAAACTCGAAACATGAAACTCAGTACTTCACTGTGACACGGATACACATTACAGTTAGAAATGCCCTGGAGACTTTCTTCTCATCACACCACTTCAAAAACAGGACAGCGTTCTTTTTCCAGCTGGGCTGCATCACAGACAACGCACTCCTGACCGCTGAGGTGAATATCCGTGCTGGGCACCACTCAGCCCAGTGGCGCGCGTCGCAGGCAGGCCCTCCTCCCTAGCTGGACACAGCTATGTTCTCCCTTTTGACCTAGCAGCCTTAATCAGGACACTCACCCTGGCATTGAAGTTACCTGAACTGCTGCTCCCTGCCCCACCAGCACTGCTGGGTCCCACTGCCCTCCTTGTTCCCAGATGGGGGGGACACCCATGGCTCTGAGCCCAACCTGCACCTCTTCCAGCTGAGACCATGGCTCTGCACCTTGTTGTGCTTGGCAGTGGGGAAAGCGGGAGGACATAACCACTTGCCATCATCTAAAAGCAAACAGTACCCATTTTATTCATCCAGTACTGTAAAACCTCAGTAAGGCCAGACTTTTCCCAAAACCTAAAAGCTTTGAAATAAAGCAGAAAGAAGGTCATAAAATCTTGTTAAGATTTCTGATCTAATTTGTGGTCTAAAATTGCTATGGCAACAGGAGAGTTGTTACACGCATCAGTGAAGGTGATGTTACACAAGGACTGACAGCTTTAGAAATCTCATACTTCCAATTAAAATGAACCTTTAAACACACTGCAGCCCTTAAATGTGACTTCGTTTCAAGTCACCTCACTTCACTCCCACAAAAATAAATGTTAACAGTTATGAGATCTTTGCTCCACCATTTCCCATAAGGATGCTCAGCTTTGGTTTGCTCTGATTCTTATGTCTGTTCACATTTGTGCACACCTCTCAACAAGGCACCAACAGCCTCAGGAGGAAGCACCATCTCTTCTTCACCTACAGCTTTACTGCTGCAAGGGACACTCTGCCCTGTCACCAGCGTACAGCTCCAGCCACAGCAGCGGCACCGAGCAGCAGGGTGAAAGCAACGCATCTCCGTGGCCATTTCGAAGTGTGCCAGGCTGTGTCAGGGTTTGCCAGGAATGTGGAAAATGCAGAGGGGAATCCTGAGGGAGCCAATGCTGCCGAGCTGCTGGGGTAGCCTCAGCAGGGATGTTTCCTGTGTCTTTGGGGATCCAGCCCAACTCCCCAGGCAGTGCCAATGTGTGCCAACAGGCTGTAAAACAATGGATGGAAATCTCCGGCCTGTTTTCACTTGGCCCAGAAGTTGTCCAGTTCTGGATCTCTGCTGTTATGAAAGCAGACCAGACACATCCAGCACGTGTCTCGCAGAGATCCACCTCCGCACATACAGCACATTTGCTGCCCAAATAGTCCTCCTGAGTCCAACACACCTGTTTCCTTATCTGTGCTAGCCAAAACATGGGAGGAAACAAGATCCAGCAGCTACATACTCGCTGCGTTCTTATCCTGGCTTTGCAAGTTGAGAAAGAAGAGGAAAGGATTTTGAGAAGCGTTTTTAAAGCTATCTAATGGAATTGAAGGGGATTAAGATACCTGAATTCTGAAAATAAAAAAAATTAAAAAAAAAATACAAATCAGACATTTCCACCATCACAAACGCCACTGCTTTTCAAAGAAATATGTGCCTGGAAATTTTGAGTCTTGTACCTTTTTCAAATTACATGGCCTTTGCTTGAACCTCCATTCACTCTTCCAACAAAACCCAGAACACATCCTGCAGCAACCACTTTAGTTTATGGCCTGATTAATCAAGACAGGTCATTTGCCCCATAAATACGCGAGACAAATATCAGGCATTTCAGTTCTGCCCAAAGGGCTTCCCCTTGGCCCGACGAAACCATACACAGGTGAACCGTCGTAGATCTGCAGCAGCATCTGAATTTTTGAGACTTACTTTATCAGAGAGACATTGGAGAACAATCTAAAACATCATAATCTGATTATGATGGGGAAGAGAGATTCTAAGTTTGAGTGGGCTGAGTTTGATTCTACAATATGAAAAGGAAATCAGTTTATACGTTTTGGGCTGAGGATGTTACAAAAGGGATACATGATAGCTTATAAACAGAAAAACTGTGGGTAAATATAATTGCAAATGTTTGAACACCTCAGAAAAAAAGTAATTTTGAATCATTGTTTAAAAAAAACAGTGAAGAGGTAAAGAGAGGAATGTAAACATGAACCATTTGAGAAAAGGAACTTCTGTATTTTAAAAACATATCAACCAAACAGTTTTATAGCCTGCTGAATGAGTTCACTCTAAGTCAGAGCTGCTCTTAAGGAAGCGAGGCTTAAGCATACAGCACAGTGCTGGGTTTGGGTTCTTTTGGGGTTTTTTTGTTTGTTTATGCAGCTGAAGAGCAAAGTACCGTGTCAAAATAAATTGATTCACCCAGTTCTCAAACGGTTTTGTGAGTGATGTACTGAAACTGGCACTAACAATACTCACGCTGAAACGTATTTTGAAATACTTCAGTGCACACATCTTAAAAAACGAAAGGTACGTAAGCACTCAGAGCTGCAGGGAGTCCACCTGCAGCGTACTTACACAGCAGTGTGCCACCATCACTGCAACGAGCACTCACGGTTTGTAACAGCTCCTCTTCTGCAGAGTGGCTGCAGGTGCTATAATAGTACTGGTCAGTGGTGTTGACACAAAGGAAAAATACACACGCATTTCTTATCTGGAATTGTTGTCAAGCCATGTATTTCCCATGGGGACAGAAACACGATTAGCATCACGAGCGATTTTTACTTTTCTCATAACTCAATGACAAACCCACACCCTTTTGCAGCTTCTTTGCTCTTACAGTTTCTTAACGATTGTTAGTGCCAGTTATCAAGCAGTGTCTCGATGAAAAATTAAAACTTCTAACCAGAAGTGGGCTGTGTCTTCCTCTGCCCAAGCACATTAGCTTCCTCTTCTGCACTGGTAGAATACTGCCCCGAAGTGGTTTTCACGCTGCCAGATGGCTTGGCACAGTCATGAGCTGTATCACCTTTTTGACCATCTCCTGTTTGCTCTAGCAGGGAAAAGGATTAGTTTATACCCTTAAGATGTGTTCTGTAGGCCCACGTAGGGTAATATAAATAATTCCATTATCCATTCCATTTAATCAGCTGTTCAAAGAGCAGTAATCGATATGCCGGATGCTTGCTTAAATTTTGTCCAGATACTGGATATGTTGGTAATTCCAGCCCCACCTTAGAGGTGTGCTGTGTAAAGAGATGTATTTTGAGATTGTCCCACAAAGTAAATTTAAATGTTTTAACATAAATCCATTTTATAGTCAAGTATCATCTAATTTGCAGCTTTCTTTCATGGGAGATATGATTTTGTTTGCTAACTTAGGCAGATTTGCAGAGATTTACCAGTTGCAGAAACAAACTGAGCATGCTAGCCTGAAAGGCAGCAGAAAGCAAGGACAGAGGAATGACTGAATGAGGAAGTGAAACAGTAATAAAGAAAAAGGAAAACCTGAGAAAGAATAAAAAAAATAGAAAAAACTGAATTTACTCCTTCCTGAACAACTTTATGCAAAGCATAGCAGCTCCATAAGGACCTGGAAACCCAATTTGAGGCTTTTAAACTATTACTGATAAAATTTGCAAAGTGCAATGTAGCCGCAACTAGAAAACTGTGTTGGGTCAAGTCATTTGTGGAAATCTAAGGTCTAAGATAGCAAGTGAGGAAAGCACAGTGTCTGACCCCTTTTTGTGTAAGAGTTTCCAAACAGTCAATATATTCTAAAAACAAAGCAATTGTCCATCATCTCACGTAACAACAACAAACTGCAAAATCTTTTCAAATCTCTGCTGCATTAGAGATTGCTGTAACATGAAAGGACTGTAGTTACGATCCCGTATCCCTTGCTTCTCTAATATGTCTCCTCTGATGACAGGGAGATGGAGAAGGCATATAGCACAGAAATGGTGAGGTTAACCCCAAATTACCATATACCTGCCGCAAGTCCCATTACATTGTGTTTCTCGTTATCATAGAATCATAGAATGGTTTGGGTTGGAAGGGACCTTAAAAGCCCACCCAGTTCCAACCCCCCTGCCATGGGCAGGGACACCTCCCACCAGATCAGGCTGCTGAAGGTCTCATCCAACCTAGCCTTGAACACTTCCAGGGAGGGGGCATCCACAGCTTCCTTGGGCAACCTGTGCCAGTGCCTCACCACCCTCATCATGATGAATTTCTTCCTAATGTGTAATCTAAATCTTCCCCTTCCAATTTACAGCCTTTCCCCCTTGTCCTCTCACTACTTGCCTTTGTAAAAAGTCCCTCCCCAGCTTTCCTGTAGCCCCTTCAGGTACGGGAAAGCCGCTATAAGGTCTCCACGGAGCCTTCTCCAGGCTGAACAATCCCAACTCTCTTAGCCTGTCAACACAGCAGAGGTGCTCCAGCCCTCTGATCATCTTTGTAGCCCTCCTCTGGCTCATTCCATCAGTTCCGTATACTTCTCATGTTGGGGATTCCAGAACTGGATGCAATACTCCAGGTTATGTAGCAATGTGTTCTCTTTTACAGTCTGGTGAAAAGCTAGTGAGAAGGGCTCTAGCATTTATTAGACAGCACCAGAGAGAGGCTGTTCTGGCAAAAGCCTTTGACTGTAACCATTCCCAACATGATAGCACCAGTACAGTGAGTCTGATCCCTAAGCTGTAGTCCAGTTCACTTGTCTCAACACAGGCTGCTCTGATGGGACTAAAGGCACTAGAATAAACAGGCTCTACGCTGCCTTGCAGCCCTCACAATGCCACAGCCACCAGGAGGTACTTTAGATACGCTGTCTTTTGGGGACTCTCAGACTGTGGCAGCTTTTGGCTATATGCACCATCTGACCCCTCTGGTCCTTTCCAGATACAGGAGAGGTCCTTGCGTGTGCCCTGTCCTGCTAGCTCTACTAAACTCAGTGAGATAGTGGTGGCTCTGCTGGGCTACCTTTAATGGCACAAGAGCAGCCCTGCAGAACCATACAGGTGGATGAAGTGAGAGCCACGATCTCTAGACAGCTACTGCACATATGCTGACATGCAGTCACCAAACGGTAGCCACCACATCACCGATTTTTCAAGCAGAGCAAACCTCAGACTGCAAGATAAGTCATTTCATTAAGGAAATGGTAGTTCTAGGAGAGAAAGGGAAAAGCTTCAGAAAATACACTTCTGCACCATCCCACTTTGGGGATGGCTTTGCCCCTGCTATCATCTAGAGGGTAACGGTGGGCTCTGTGTGCAGCACAACTGCGCAGCCTTCAAAACCCAGTGTTACTTATCTGCCTTGACCTGTCTGCACCCATTCCACACTCTGAAAAACTGCTGGCAGCATCCCTTTGTCTCACTGCTTAAGAGATGGGAATCGCCTTCAGAGAGAAATGGGGCTCACTGTCTTTTCTCGAGCAGAGCCCCAGAAAGGAAGAGGTCTCCCCCCAGATGTCCAATCTTGTAATTTGTGCCAACTAACACCACGTTGAACAATACTTCTGTGACTATTTCTCCACGTATCCTATACTACCAGAGGAAGCATTAGGTCTTCTAAGAGCCAACTGTGGGCAAGCAAATGCATCAGAAAAAGCAGAGATCCAGTGCACACATGAAAAGCAGCACAAAGACAGCAGAGCCTAGTGTTGTGTGTAGAAGTTACCAAGCCCTGCCCTCACACATAGACACATATCACCCGAGAAGGAGGTGAACTTAGTCACATGCAGTGACCCCACAGAAAGAAAGAGTACAAACAAAGCAACAGGCTGGTTTCAAGAAGCAAAGTCATGGCTGCTTCCCTGGCAATCCACTGAACCACAGAGTTACATTTTGCATTTTTGTGTGTGACCAATTCCAATCAGCATCTTGATCCAGACCAAATTAAACCATAATATGCACAACACAACAGTCCCTTAATTGTTCCGGTACATTATTAATACCAAGGGATTCATCGTTCCCTTGGTTTGATCAGAGGAAGAAAATACAGGGCACCAGCCCATGGGTGGAGATGGGGAATAGGTAAGCAGATACTCTTTATTGCTCTTTTCTCCTCTAAATTAATAAACCCTCTTCCCTTTCAAGTGAAAACAAATTAGGGGACAATGACACATAAAACTCTAGCAGAAGACAAGCATGCTGTAACAATAGTCATACCAACATACCTACCTTCTTGAGAATATGATCTGACTGTGGGGCTGCTCTGACCATCCTTTTCTTTATCAGAGGGAACCTTCTTCAGCACAGGTGGAAGCAGGGCAACTTTAGGGGAACTGGGGCCGGAAGGAGACTCTGGAGCATCCTCTGTGGAGTACCATGAACAAAAGAGTGAGAACTTACATTTGCACTTTACCTCACAGAAATGGTGCTGTTACAATGGTCCAAACCTCAACACAAGACAGAAACAAGAAACAGCTAGAATCTGTGCCAGAAAATGAAGGAACCAGGAATTTAAATTATGTCAAGAGAACACATGATGGCCCTCAGGCCAGGTGAAAGAATTTTAATACCCAAAGTAAAGATCTCAACTTCAGCATTTTTAATGCATACTGCTGTTGTAGCACAAATAGAAATCTGATGGGACGAACTGAATTTCCTGTAAGACAAGTATGCAATTTGTAAAGAACAGCTGAAAATTATTTTGGATAGATTTTTGGAAAGAATTTGTTCTATTTATATTTTTATTGTCCTGAAACATAACGAACTGATCAATTTAGATGTCCTGTTTCACAGTTATAAGGCATAAAGATGAACCAGTGAATTGGATTTCATAAATAGCTTGCAGAACTCTGTACTTTCAGAAATAAATTGCCAGTACATGATAGCATTTGCAAACACTTTCTAAACAGAAAAAATACTTTGTCCTCTAGACTGTAAGGGAATCTGGAATTTAAATTCAGGTCCATAGTTTAAAACACTTGGATATCTGGTTTCTCTAAAAGGCTGGATATGTGTTATGCAGGACAAGTTGACTATCACTGTAACAGTCTTTACAGCAAGACCTTTCCAGTCTCACACTAGACAGCCTTTGGACAGCAGGGAAGTACAGTTGCAATGGATGACTTAAGCTGCTTGCATGCTTGCTTCCCAAGGAGTAAACAGTAGCATATGTACGCAACAGAGATATTGAGAAGACACATTAATATTGAGAGAAGGGAAAAGGAACTCAGAGTATCACCTGTATTGCATATTTGTACAATGATTTAATTCAGGTGCATACTGGAATTTATCTCACTGTTCAGACAACACAAAGGAGTCAATCTTTTTACTTTCAGCTAAGGAAAGCAATGACCTTCCAAAAGCAACTTGATCTGCACAGATACACCAATTACTAAACCTTCTCCATGCTTTTGATGTGCCTGCAAGGCCAGTTGCTTTAGGAAACTCGGTATCAAATACGGATGAGCACAGCACTTGGTAAACACAACTATGTATTTGTGAACTAAAGCTGTTGTGTACTTTACCAAGGAACCACTTTCAGTCTTTGCTTATGTGTGGACACCTGAGCTGTGCTTCTTTGCCCTCAGGTTACTTAGCAAAAATTTGCTACCTTTAGTTTGGCGACACCGCTGCAAACAATGGCAGGAGCAAGAGCATAAATAGGATTATGCTTGGCTTCTTAATCACATCGCCTAGGCCTGCTTAACCAGCAGGTTGCTACAAGTACTAGGACAGAAGTTAGACTGCAATGCGGACTGTGCTGCTTTTGCTGCTACCTGAGGAGCTGGCCTATTATGAGTAAATATTAATTAGTCTCTGTGTTAAATCCACAGTGTGTTCTCTGCATGAAATAGGACCTGGCAGAAAAATATAGCTCACATCTTTCTGATAGCTAAGATTTTGAGATTACACACTGCCTGGTTTACACATTAAGCATCACCAAATAAGCCCTGCTTTCCCTATTGTATTCGTCTCCATGAGCATCTTACCCGGCACCTCCCATTTTTACGACGGTTTCTAAAATGGCCAATAAAATTAAAGCCATCGAAAACCCGAAGGTGATTCTGTACTTGAAAAAAATTCTATCCACTGGAGTGCAGAGACTAAGTAATGCTCAGGTACACATCCAGGGCAGGGAAGAAGGTGTAATACTCTTCCACCCTCTCGTCCTCACCAGAAGTGACATCTTTCTAAGGTGAACAATGAGTATGGGAAGAGCCTAGAGGCATGCAAGCTCTTTCAGATGGCTATGCTCACATATTTCAGTCATTAACAATTAATAAGCTGTATTTGCCATAGCTACTGGAGGAGTCAGCGACTAGCATTTAATTCCCCTCAACTGAAGTGGCTGTACTTGGGGAAGAGGAGGTTGCGACACTAGCCTATTAAATAGCAGACAGACAAATGTATGGCAGATATGATGAAATATTTCCAAGTATTGGAAACCTTAAAATAATATCTGGGCAGGAGGTTAGGACAGATCAGAAGTTAATAGTCACTCAACTGGCAGTCTTGCAGGGTTATAAAAGCACAGTTAACCATTATTTCCAGTCAAAACCAATAAGGTAAAAAAGGAGGGCAAAATAAGTAAAAAGAGTGTGAGACAATCAGTTTGTGCAAGTTATTAAGAATAACAGGCATTTCCTTGAGGGCCTGAGTAGCCTGCCACAAAAAACCCAAGCACTTTAGTATTTAAAACCAGCTGTTTACAGAAAACACAGTTATTTTTGTCAGTGCTACTACAAAAGGGCTTTGAAGCTGAAGTAGCTTTCTATGCTCTCCTCTTCTGCAAAAGCAGGCTAACTAAAAACAGCTCTGCTGCTGCTTCTCCTCAGGCTTTACTATTGCAGATCACAGATTAAACCATTTTAATAAGTCTATTTGAATTAGGGCAGAGGGAGATGGAAAAGAAGGCTGCAAGTCAAGAGCAAGTGACTGAAGAACCTGTCCCTCTACATTTAATTCCTGTTGAGGATGTGCCCATGGTTGTCTCCTCAATAGCCCACACAAACACTACTCAGAAGTACCCAACAAGCAGATAACAAATGCCCAGAGGAGTTCCTCACCAGTACGAGAGGCAGATCGTGGTTTCTGCGGCACCGTGGGTCGTCCTGCTAGGCTGGGCTTTGTTGACTGCAATGGGGGTTTTGGGCTGGTCGGTGTATTGGAAGAACTTCTTGCCTTTGCACCAGTTTCTGCCTTTGGTTCAGCTTTTGAATTTTTTTCTGATGATGCTGAGATGGAGTCACCTTTATTTGAAGCAAACCGACTCTCTGGAAGGGTCTGCTGGAGTTTAGGCACTAAAATAAAGAGACATATAAAATAAAATCTCCTGCAGCACAGAAGGTTCCATGCACAGGTATGCTCCTGTGGAAAAGATCATCATTAGTTCACATCTCACTGCTGCATTGCAGTGTGAGCGTGAAAGAGGATCCTTGATATTTCATTCAAAATCACAGCAAAAAAAGCTTCTAAACCCATCGATTCTTGCATGTGCTGAACTTCATAATTAATTTACATTAAAGGCAATAGCATATCTCCCTTTTTAATACATTTGAGGTGATGCCTGGCTGGACCTTATACTCCCTTCATATTTCTGGGAGCAGATGGTACAGCTTACCTGCTGAGAAAGCAGTAATGGATCAGTGGAAAAGGCAGCCTTTGGCTGTTTTGTACCTCTACAGACAAAAGATTGGCTATCCAAGACCAACAAAGAAATCCTGGACCAGAAAATAAATCTCAAATACATGATCAGCAGGCTACATCTTGTTATTTGTTGCTTTTAGCAAGCTCTAGAGGAGATTTTGAAACTTAACTGAGATCAAAGTATTCTTTCTATAATATTCACATTTATCTAATAACACTGTATATGGATTATGGTTTCCACACATTAGCAAGTTTATCAACATATTATATACCCCAAAGGCCAAGATATTTATAGATAGAGCTATACTGACTTCCAAGCAATCGGTCCTATCTAGCTGTGCAAGTTGGTAGAAAGCCTGCTTGACGCTAGGTTGCAAACATGCAAAATGTTCGCCCTGCTTCCCTTCTTTGCAGCTTTGAGAAGGCCAAAGACTTGTATGAAGCAGAGATAATAGGAATTTTGGAACTTGTATGCTAGCTTAGGACTTTCAACAACTGTGTCATCCTTATTTTCAGAAGAGAATTACAGACTAACTGAAATGCAGACTGGTGGCCTTGGTAGCTGGCAAAGCCAAGTATGTGCTCACACACTTGGCCTACCTACCTGCTATTCCCGTTCAGAAAGCCTACTTGTTCCAAAGTGCTGAGCACAGACACTTTAACGGGAGTGAGAGGCAGGGGAGCGTTGATACAGTTCATTGCAAACTAATCTCCAATATGTTTTTCCAGCTTATGCAGCTGTTTTTCAGCCCAGCTGGAGTTAAACTCTGGCAAACCACAGAGAGTTGTGTGGTGCATATATATTTGTGTGAGTGTGTGATAGGGAGAGTTTGTCTGCATGCACGCAATAGACCTTCGTCCCGCAAGCAAAACAGCAGGACACCTTCTCCACCTGTGTGTGCGTGCATACAAAAAAAGCAGGCAATATCCAGACATGAAGCAAGGAATAAACCCCCCCCTTTTTCTCCTTCAGCATCAATTTTCCATTAACTCTCTTTCTTGCCTTCCTAACCTCAGGCCTGCTAATATTATTAGAACCTAGTAAGTTAAAATTAACCCAAACCAAAGACAAACTGCAGCCACAACAGCAAAGAGCAGCCTTGGGGAGCTCTCAAGCAAGAGTGGACAAGAAAGAACTGACAGCTGGAGGCCAAAAGGAAGAGGGATGCACAGAGCAGTGAGGTGTAGGTGAAGTGTGTCATATACAGAGGCAAGAACCAGATAAAAACTGAGGTTAGACACCCCCAGCTCCTCTAATGCCCCAAAAAGACTATTCTTGCTCCTCTGACTTCAGTTTGATGATAACAGGAGACACAGGCAGCACACAAGGTCCCCCTCAAAAGATAAACAGGCTTTAAAAGCATTGAGGTTATAGAGTTCAGCGTCCTTTGAATATGCTATTTTTTAAAACTATCTTTAGAAATTTGTAAAACTTCAAAAACCATTTCTGAAATGCTCAACCAAGATGATCACATTTGGATTGAGATTTCAGCCTGCTTTTTCAGCCTTCTTTCTGTAGGTTGTGGCAACCCTATGGGCTGTGCTGGTAGGATACCTAGCAAAATTGCTGAGAAATCAGACTTGGATTTCCTAGTCCAGCCCAGTCCTTTGGACTGGTGAAGGTACTGCACACAAACCACCAGAGCAGAATCCCTTTTGAACATTTCACTGGTCAGTCCCAAAAGTCTGCATGTATGCACAGAGACCAGAATTCCATCTTGCACTCAGATAGCTGAATTGTAGTAGGGCCCAGGACTACGGCTTGTCGAAGGTGACCTCAGCGAGCGCTCAGCAGGACGAGCTGCAGTACGAATCGGTGCTGTAAGCACTGCAAGGCTGAACTCCACTTTGTAGAGGACAGGGAGTCATTTTGTGCATGCCTGCAGTTTCCAGGGGCCTCCACAGCTTTGCAGAGAGCCTTGGCTTCAGTCAAGCTGGATAAACCCTGGGAACAGTCTGCTGACATTGTCCATGAGACATCTGTTGTAACAGCTGAAAGCCAGGACTGCTCAAGATGGTACCTGCACTGACTACTATAAACCGCACAAATTGTTTAGGTTATCAGGTGAATTCAGGAGATTCTCTTCTTTGTGCACAGACCATTTTGCTGGCTCCTGGGTTCAGCTTCAGCTTTGTTGATCCCATAGCAAGTCAGCACCCTTTTGAAGGCACCCCAAACACATGCACCAAGTACTAAGTACCTCCTGTGCAACATGAGGCACAAGGGTAAAAGCTGAGCTGCCAACTCAGCCCTCGAGCTGAGTTCATGAAAAGTGCTGTTAAACAGTACATAAAGTGAGCTTTGTTCCTAATCCTTTCAACTTAGCACAAGGTCATATTTTGCTTAAGCAACTCTAGGCACACGATCTGGAGAGGAAAGTGAGATTTTGAGGTTAGGGTTTTGCACTTTCCAGAAAGAGTTTATACCAGGAAAAATAAAATGTACCTGTACCACTTCCATCCAGTCGTTCTGAGCTCATTGCCGTGTCAAAAGACTCTCTGGGAGTTGTGTCATTCCCAAGTTTCTGAAAGAGTGAGAAAAGCTCTCATATTAATAATGTATCAGTGATTAATACAACTCAGTGGTTCTGTTAGGAAAAAAGCTCTAATTGGGAAGCAATAATGCAGAGAAAGCAGTGACAGCAATAAATGGTAGATTCTCTCTCCCTGCTTTTCCTTCAGGTTTTGGAGACCTAAGTAGGAAGAAAACAACACTGATTTGATAACTAATACTGTCACATGTATAACAAAGCTGCAATGGCATCCTGCCTCCTAAAACTCTGCAAATGTGCAAGAGTTGAAACTAAGAGCGCTAGTTGAACCAGGTCTTTTCTCCAAAGATAGTTTTCTATTCAAAAATCCCCTTTTTTTAGGTTTAAAATAAAAAGTCCTTTTTTCTGAACATCTAGATCTTGAATATAAGACTGCTGAATGGATTGCATGCTCTTCCATATCCAAGAATAACTTTGTATTTTAGATAAACTTACAACTTCAGAAGCAGCAGTGCTCACATATTTACAGGATTTCTATAAAAACAAGTAGATCTTAGTTCCTGAAAGTCTTCTGTTCCCAACAACAGCTTTCCTAACAACCTGGCCTCAAAAGAAAAAGTGCGAAGACTTTCATCATGCCATAGCTCTAGCCTATGTGAGCTTGAAATCTGTGTATTCAACAGAAAAATTCTAGATACACAGCTAATGTGTTTGTAAAAGAACCAGCTTCCCTTTTCTATTATCTGCCATGAAAGCAGAGGGATAAATGGGAGGATACAAAAAGTGCCTGGGAATAAGTGCAGGCTATTCTAAGACAGTAAACCTTATGAAGATAAAGCTAGGCAAAATAGTGAGAAACTAAAAATGTGGGGGTAGATTTTGCAGGCAGGTTCAATCTTGATCTTGATTTGCTATTTTAAGATAGTGTAGCAGATGACTTAAAGCAAATGATCCGTGCTGATGACCATGGCATTTGATTATATATCTGCAAATAGGTCACACTGACATGTTCAGGACACTGCTGCTACTCCAGCACCAATTCTGCATGACTTGTGCTGGGATCTGTCTGCTCCACAATGTTCAGAAACCTGCACCACATGCCACTCAGTCTAAGTCAAACATGGTCTTTGGAGTCTACCATCTAAAAGACTCCTAGGTATTGTATGCATGTAAAAATTGGACAACAGGACATGCAGGAAGGAAGAGAATGCTTGCAAGTAGCAGAAGCACACACTAATTAAAGAAAAAACGACAGTTTTACAGTGAAAAGAGCATTTTAAATATAAACATAAAGGAATGATCTCTAAACATCCATGCTGGCCATCTGTCTTTCCCCTGTGGTGGGAGGTCACCACAGAAGCAGATTTCGGGGAGCAATGCACGTAACTGTGGTTGGCCTTACAAATTTACCAATACCTCCATTTTGTTCATGTATTCTCACAGCTCTTGAAACAAAGCCTCTCTTTAATACAACAAAGAAAAGGATGGAGATGCTGAGTGCCTGCTATTCCTGTATAAGACCTGGTAGTGTAATGCCACCTCCGGATCTCTCCACTAAGTACAGACATGCACTTAAA
Source organism: Neomorphus geoffroyi (assembly GCA_033558235.1). Taxonomy (NCBI): domain Eukaryota; kingdom Metazoa; phylum Chordata; class Aves; order Cuculiformes; family Neomorphidae; genus Neomorphus; species Neomorphus geoffroyi. Next base: position 18,224,928 of record JAUMJM010000002.1, on the reverse strand, counting down.
ATGGCACATCCCATTAAGGAGGATGTTATAATGTTTGTCATTAAATTTCCTGTACTGTAAAAATACCCCAGTGGAGACAGAACTATCCACTCTAAGGGACTGTGTTTCTACAGGTTTCAAATATAAAATCATCTGTATGCTAAAAAGCATGTGTAAGACAAACTATGAAGTGTTCTAGCCACAAGCAACCTAGAAATGCATTGACTTGTAAGACTAGAATGGTAAGCGACAGTGCCCGTACAGACACAGCAAAGTGCTTTCCAAAGCTAACAGGAACTTTATGCTTTGTACCACTGGATACTCATTTTCTTATGTAAATATTGAAGATATATGCATAACACTTAGCTACAGTGAATTATATTTAAGAGAGCTGTATGATAATATGAAAACTAATTTTACTTTATCTCCTTCTTCCCTTCCTAGTTATGGGACTACAGGGGAAATAAGACCATGTTCAAAGACAAGTACAAAAGCCAGTGCTGACTTTTATTAGTGTAGTAGTTAAAAATGCAATTAGGATGTTAGCATGTCTGGCTACTTACTGTAAGCACATTATAAACAGCTTATTGTCCCTAGACAACACTAAACACTTGCTGCAAAAATTTACTCTGAGAAGCCCTCAGTGATGTCAGACAAATGTAGGTGAATTTATTACGTAGACAAATAATGACTAGGCTCTGCTTTTGATAGAAATTCATGCAAGGTTGGGAAATATTGCAGTCGAGTGCCACTGGGCGTGAATAAACAGGTTACAGATCACCTTGATCTGCTTGAGGTATTTTTAATATTTAAAAATGCAGTCTGCAGACACTAGATGGAGCTAAAAGATCTTTTTATATATGCCTAGTGGCAACACTAATCTGCAAATACTCTACCATTAATGCCAATTTTCATGTTGTATTCTAAGCAAAAGAAAACAAAAAACATTCACCATCTTTCCATTTACTGTGCACATGCTCATCTTGTATCTGTAACAAGACTGCAGTAAGGTATAAATGAAATAGTAAATTCCTTCTGGCATTGTTTTCATGTAAAATAGCTCAGAATGTAAGCAGCCATCTGTATTTCTATCGTACTGGAATTCTGATACATCTGAAGATGCTAGGGAAGTTGATGTCATACCCATCCTAAAGAATGTAACAGCAGTGGGATGGTTTCTTCTGGAGCTCAACCATCAGGATGCTGTACAATTCTCACCTTCATGGATATCATGAATAAAAGCATAAACCTGAATTATTCAATATTGAGATCTAGGATGAAGTATGTGAAAAATTCTTTTGAACAGCAGTTCCATTTTGTGTGGTCTGGGCAACATTAAGAATGGATAACTCAGTACCCTGCTGTGTACAGGTTCCTATTTCAAATCAGTTCTCTTGTTGCTCTTTAAATAAATAAAAGACCTACTTTTGCATTCCATAAATATAAATTTTTACAAAATCTTACAAAAAAATAAGATCAAACCCATTATCTTCTTGAAAATTAAACCTCAAAGAGGAGTAATATTTCCAACTGGTAAAAAGTGATGGATGGAAAAAAAATACTGCAAAAAGGCGACAACTTTTCTTTTTGATAGGTGAAATTCAAGTTTTCAATCAATGCAACGAAAGCTCATCAACTGAAGAGGACTTCTACCCTCCACACTTAAAAAACATTACACATGCTAATGTTCTACCTCAGTCACATTATTCCAGATCTAGCTTTAGATGATGAGTGTTAAGAACCTGAAGAGCATCAAGCACACACAATTAATGCAGCTGTAAAAATATATAGAATCTGGAGTAGCTTGGTATTTTATAAGTTACAGGCAGATCATGCACTAATATGAAACCACATGGCATTTTACTTGAAAACTTGGGTGCTTAAGAAATCAATAAGACTATTCACAGGCACTACTTAGAACCAATGAAAAGGGTTGGAATTGGTTGTTCTTCATAAACAAACATCTTTAAGCTGCGGATCCTTTTACTGAGCCATAGACTACTGTGTTAATCTGAATCTGCTTATCACAAGACTCCAATGTCTGCCGGAATGGTTCAGACATTACAGCAAGCACTATAAGGCTAAGAAGAAAGGTAAAAATGAAATTTGGGTGCCTTGCTTGGTCAGACAAAGACAATTCTGCAGTGTGCTAAATGAAGGAAAACACAGCAAAGCTCGCAGATGAGCTCTGTCGTAAGGTAACGCCTTTCAAATTACAGAGGATAATGGTGGGGAATGGAGAGCATCTGAGTGCCCTGCACGATGAAAGGGACAGAGGAGTGAAAAAAGTCTAATCCTTTGGTAATTTTAGAACATGCCAACTGCAGCTGAGAGGAAGTAGGGAATGATAACAGGGAAGTTTGATGGGAAATGGGCATCAGGCAAAATAGGTCAGCAGAAAATGCTTTGGAGCAACACAGAGACATCCCGCTCTGCATATCTGCGAGTGAAACAGGGTTCCTGCCCAGCGTAAGCACTTCAGAGAGAAGAAAATTAAAGAGAGTGAAGGGAATCCAGACAGATAACTGCGAATACATTAATTCTTTTATATATATACACATATATATATACACACATATATTCTTTTTAATAGAGAAATCAAAGAAAAAAAATAATTAGATGTGGTTCCAAAGGAAATAAAAATAAAAGAGTGCAACAGGAGAAGTATAAGCTGAATAGCTGTAAACAGTGTCTGGAAACCAGATCTACCTGTCTGCATAGAAAATAGAACTTAAAATACATCACGTCTCTCCACCTTTCTACATCACTCTTCCAAAAGGGAAAAGTACAGATGGTTAACTCTGCCAGACATCTGCGGTACCAGCGTGCAGGGGGCACACAGTAAGAAGTCTGTCCTAGCTTTACCTTTTGTAAAGCGTGCTTCTGTTACACGTGAACAAACCACACATCATATAGAGTGGAGACATCCAAGCTATGCTTACTAGACACCCAAAATTCACTCTGTAACACGTGCAAACTATTATGAGTCCTCTTCCGTGCTTATGATGGCCTGACATCAAGCGCAAGAGGTGGTATCACCTCCTCCACAAGAGAAGAGAAAGTACAGGTGTAAGGGTGCATCTCCTGCTCCACATGTGCAGCATAGTCTTTGCTCAGGGTACTATTTGTGTGCAAGCCCTGCAGCAGACAGCAATCCTCTTGGAGAAACAACATAATCCCTAGTGGAAAGCAGGACTGATGTGTCAAGCCCCAGCCACCAACCCTTGTAGACCCAGCCCACGTCCTCTGAAGAAATCTAGATCTTGCTCATTTTTTCAACAAATAATGAGAAATCAAATTGCCTTCACCTTTTGAGCAGAGGCTGCTCTCTTCTCCTGCTTGGCTTTCATTTCTGCGAGAAGTCCACTGCCCATCACCTGCACACCATACCTCCGGCCTCCTTGTGGGCTTCCTTTGCTGTCACCCCTCTCAGCTTTTGCAGCATCGTCTGGCTGCATCTCCTCCACAGAGTCTGGCGTCTTTAATTCCTCAGAGCGCTCTGTACCACCATTCTGCTCTGCAGGCTTTACCTCCTTCTTGCTTGTGTCCACAGCTGGACTTTTTGAAACAACCTTGGGCGAGGAGGGCTCCTCTGCCACTAACACAGTCTGAGGACGTTCAGATTTGGAGCCTCTTGACTTGATTAAGTTAAGGAAGCCACTCTTCCGTGAGTCCCTCTTCTTCTTCTCATCACCTGCTTCACTGGGCTCGCTGCTGTCTGAACTTTTCGTTGATGGCTTCCTAATGAAAGACACAGACATTTTAAATTCTTCTCCACTCCCCTCCTCCCCCTCTTTTAATTAATACCTAATGACTTCCGGGCAAAGCTAATCCTCTGTGTCATCCATACATTGTCCTAGGCCCAGCCATTAGTTGCTGTCTCCAAATTAAAAACTGGACAACTAACATTGATCACACTGTCCTGAGGATTCCTGTGCTGACCTCGTGCATAGTATAATGAAGAGAGGCATCCATTTTGTTTGCACTGGGCATCCAGCTGTTTCCAACACCAGCAAGGCATTGCTTCAGTGGAACTCTGCCCAGGCTGTCAATGCACACGCAGTTTCACTCTGTGCTGTTTCCAGAGTACACTGCCTCCATTTGTATCGGCCCATTAGTAAAAGGAGAAGAACTGATCCCGGCACGTGATCCACACAGCTTTTGGGGGATCTTGTCCCTTAAGGGCCCTGCTTGAAATAGGAACTAGCTGGCCCAGCCTCTTTCTCTCAATAAGGAACATGGAGAGGTCACCCGCATAGTGCAGATGCTCATCCTGAAAATGAAAACCCAAAGCCATCCCCCAAACAACCTACCTGCCAGTAAGATTTTCTACAGGGATCTTAGAAGCAGAATAGTAACACTTGAGGGGAATTTGCAAGTTCAGGGATACTGCAAGTTCATGGGGACATCTGAAGTGAGTGGCTGGCAGGCACCCGAGAGAAGCACAGGAGTTTGCAGTAGTCTGTGAGCACCCTGAACTTATCCTGACTAATCATTTTTTCAAAGCTACCATAATTTTACCACTACACATGGTATATCACACACGGCTCCTCTTGTCACTGTAGATACTGATAACTCACAGTGACATTAAAAACATTTGGTTTTCCTGCCACAGCTATCTACCAGTTAACACCGTTTTCCTTAATGGTTGTCACATGCAGTACAGAAAGGGTCATTTCAAGTTGTCTGGAAACCGCCCTCGGTTTCTCATTTATATGTAAGTATTTGTGTGTGTGTGTTTCTGTGTGTATGTGCACAAACATGCAGGAATACAATAACACCTAATTGCATGGTTTACCAGCTACAAAGCAACCATATAAGCTGAATAACCCTAATACAAAGCTGAAGGAGACATGTCTTTGAGACAAATGTATTGCCTAAATCTAGAATACCACAAATTGGCCAAACAGATCTTTAACATATTTCTAAACCACATCTACTGTCATCTATCAAAACACTGTGCTGAACTGCAGTTCTTACTAGACAGAGAAACTTGTGTGTACTACTAGCATTGAAGATGACAGCCTCAACCAATACACAGCTCTGCTTCAGATCTAAGGAGCTCCACTAAAGTGTAATATGAAGTCAACTGAATTACAAAAATACACACTAGACAATAATCCCCTCCACATGGTATATTAAAGCGATTTATTTCAAAGTAGCCATTTTTAAGAGAGGATAATTGAATTCACAATGTCTTGTCTACTAAGGTATTTTCTGACTTTGAAAACAGCAACCCTGGATATTGGGAACAGAAGAAGTCAACTATAATTTGGAAGTGCTAGTTGTCCAGCTAACAGGATGGTTGCTTTCTTTTTTAATTTAATTTCAAAAAAATAAATCTGAACTTACTTTGAATCCATTTTCGTCACTTTCTTAGTAAAAAACTCATCCACACCTTCATCCACTCTCCCCATTAGGCCATTCTGATCCCCTTCTGGAGGCACTCCAGCAGACACCTGGCAGAAGGAAAAACTCTGGTATAAAATAATCTAAGTATATTTATTTCAATGACAATGATTAAGAGTTAAGACATTATAAAAATTGCATGTGCCAACCAAGCCTCAGTGCAGACAACGGAATCACCACTGCAATTCCCTCTTCAGTCAAGTCAGTTTACATATTACGTCAAATAAAATGTAACCCAAAACACTGGTGACAAATTGGATGCTGCAATGCATAAGGCCAGGAATCAAGTCCCTTGGGCTCCTGAGTATGAAGCACTAGTTCAGTTAGAAAAGAAAAAAAAACAGTTAAGGAAAAATTAAATCCTGATCAGGTGGTGACCTGAAGAGAAGGTATTTTCAGCAGCTAGTTGTTTCCCTGTTCAGAGAAAAGCATATGTTCTGGATTTTGGATTTAGAGATTTAGAAACAGAGTTCCAGCAGGCTAACAGAGCCTTTTATAATTCATTCAATCCAGCAATCCCAAAAGCACAGACTCCAAATACAGAATCAGGTGCTTCACTTTAAGAATCAGATTTTCACTGAGTGCCTGAAAATGGAAAAACTGCTCCCTGTCTTTGGTCTCATGGCTTGGATGTCCATGTTTTGAATGCAGGTGACTGGAGGCATCTAAACTGGGTTGACTTAGCAATACCTGGCCACCACAAACGCCCTATGAAGATTAGCTGCTGATTCTGTAGCCTCCCAAAGATGAAACACGCCTTTTCCTGGGAGGATTTCTCATATGGTCCAGCTCCCATACGTGGCTTTGATGTGGAAGAGTTCAATTATCAGTAAAAAGGCTTCCTTCAATTTAAATGTCATATAGAAATCTTTTAGGTGACCGCAGAGGACTCCACAAGACCCAGCTCAGTTCTATTCTTTGTAGTACAAAGAATCATGAATCAGTCTCCCAAAAAACAGTGGGGTTCATCATTTGAAACAATTTAAATCAAGGAATATCCTAGTTGCCACGATAATTCTGAGTAATCCTAGCTACCTCTTTCAGATGGAATACACATGCTTTTCTATGCCTCTAAAAATAAATAGTCTTAAAAGCTGCTGTTAACATCAAACTTAGCCTCGTTAAGACAGGACAATGGAATGCATATGAAACATTTTACTTTCCAGTGGCTGAATCGTGTTAGAAGCCTCGTATTTACTTTATTATGAAAGATAGTTAATATTTTATTGATACCTGCTGTAGCAATGTAATACTGATCAGAAAAGAGCCCACCTGGCAATGACTGCTTTGTTGCGAGTCAAACTGTGTATTATTAAGAAACAATTTTATTCTAAGAAGCACAAAGACTTCTCAGGCTTCCACCTCTGCCAGCTTCTTCAGGGTTTTCTGCAGAGAGATTGTTTAGCTGGAACATCCGACACTAGGCAGAAATGCAGATACTGACATCTGGGTTGGTCACACCAGTGCTGGTTGTCTCAGTGTCAATACTTATCTTCTTGGTCAAAATACATTTGACATTTCAACTGAAAGGTGTCAATCAAATGTGGCTGATGCATTTCAACAGAAATGAGAAACTAACTAAAATTGATATGGGAGATCTCCAGACAGCAGGAACAAACATCTAAGTATCAAAGGCAAGAGCATCTCCTGAAGGGGAAGTAATGCAAAGATTCAATAACCTCCAGTGAATGAGATCTGCCTCATAAAATAAATAATTTTGCATCTGAAAAAGCAGCAAGTTCCTAAAAATGTACTAACAACGTAAACAAATGCTGAGTGCCTACTAAGGTGCAGGGTATTCTACGGATGCTTATCTTAATGCCTTTTAGCCTGTAATATTAGTGTAAATGACTGAACTCTGGTTTGTGTTTTATGCTCCTAATGCTAATGCTGTTTTTCATTTATCTTTTTGTTTTTCAATTCTAACTTTAAAGGTGAGCCTTCTGTTTCTTTACAAAGGAAAAAAACTAGCTTGGAAGCACAAATAAATAAGATGTATTACAAACTCATACATTAGAGATTCACCTCGTTCTCATACTAAATCTTCACACATAGAGTCATAGAATCACTAGGTTGGAAGAGACCTCTGAGATGACCGAGTCCAACCATGCCTGTCTCCTGACTAAACCATGCCCCTAAGAAACTCATCTACCCATCTTTTAAACACCTCCAGGGATGGTGACTCCACCACCTCCCTGGGCAACCTGTTCTAATCCTTGACCACTCTTTCAGTAAAGAAATCCTTCCTAATGTCCAGTCTAAACCTCCCCTGGCACAACTTGCGGCCATTTCCTCTTGTCCTATTGCTTGTCACTTGTGAGAAGAGCCCAGCACCCACCCCGTCACAACCTCCTTTCAGGCAGTTGTAGACAATGATGAGGTCTCCCCTCAGCCTCCTCTTCTCTAAGCTAAACAACCCCAATTCCCTCAGCCGCTCCTCATAGAGCTTATTCTCCAGCTCCCTCCCCAGCCTCGTTGTCCTTCTCTGGACGCGCTCCAGCCCCTCAATGTCCTTCCTGTAGTGAGGGACCCAAAACTGAACCCAGCACTCGAGCTGCGGCCTCACCAGTGCTGAGCACAGGGGCACAATCACTTCCCTGCCTCTGCTGGCCATGCTGTTTCTGATACAGGCCAAGATGCCATTGGCCCTCTTGGCCACCTGGGCACACTGCTGGCTCACGTTCAGTCAGCTGTTAACCAACACCCCCAGGTTCTTCTCTGCCAGGCAGCTCTCCAGCCACTCTTCCCCAGGCCTGTAAGGCTGCATGGGGTTGTTGTGACCCAAATGGAGGGCTCTGCACTTGGCCTTGTTGAACCTCATCCCGTTGGTCTCAGCCCATCGATCCAGCCTGTCCAGATCTCTCTGCAGAGCCTCCCTTCCTTCAAGCAGATCCACACTTCCACCTGGCTTGGTGTCATCTGCAAACTTGCTAAGGATGCACTCAGTGCCTTCGTCGAGATCATTGATAAAGATGTTAAACAGGACTGGACCTAGCACTGAATAACCGGGGGAATAACTGGGGAATAACCGCTCGTGACCGGTTTCCAATTGGATTTAGTTTCATTTACCACAACCCTTTGGGCCCAGCCATCCAGCCAGTTTTTAACCCAGCAGAGGGTGTGCCTGTCCACGCCGACAGCAGGCAGTTTCTCCAGCAGGATACTGTGAGAAATGGTGTCAAAGGCTTTACTGAAGTCCAGGCACACCACATCCACAGCCTTTCCCTCGTCCATTAAACGGGTAACCTTATCATAGAAGGAGATCAAGTTGGTGTGGCAGGACCTGCCTTTGGTGAACCCATGTTGACTGGGCCTGATCACCCGGTTGTCCCGTGTGTGCGCTCAAGGATGATCTGCTCCATGACCTTCCCTGGTAACGAGGTCAGACTGACAGGTCTGCAATTTCCCGGATCTTCCCTTTGACCCTTCTTGTAAATGGGCGTAACATTCGCCAGTCTCCAGTCTAGCGGCACTTCCCCAGTCAGCCAGGACTGCTGGTAGATGAGGGAAAGGGGTTTGGCGAGAACCTCTGCCAGTTCCCTTAATACCCTCGGATGGATCCCATCTGACCCCATGGATTTGTGTATGTCTGATTGGCCAAGGAGGTCTCTAACCAAATCCTCCCAAAAGCTGGAGCTTCATTCACACCATCTCCCGGCTGAGGGGGCTGAGTATCCCTAGCACTTTCCTCTTTGTAGTTAAAGACCGACACAAAGAAGGCATTGAGCACCTCTGCCTTGTCCTCGTCCCTCATCGCTACTGTCCCATCTGCACTCAGCGAGGGAGGGTGAGGTCGAGATCTCACAAATTCGAAATGATAAACAACTGTTTCACCATATTGCTTCAAAGCTACTTTGCAGGTGGGCAGTGCTGAGATTTTCTTTTTAATCCTCTCTCTTTTTTTTTTTCTCCTCTGAACACTTGTTTCAGTAAAAGCCCTGATAAAATATAAATCTTTCTTCTGCCTGCCCACCTACCCCAAGTTAAAAGTTTACATGTCTTTTTTCCCCATTTTTTCTTTTTTTTTTTTATTTTACATTTTCCAGCTTATAAAGAACAAATCTGTTTTCCAGTAAAATCAGAGAAGTACAGCTATGATCATCTGAGAATGCTTAAATTACTAAATGGCAATAATGGGAACAGCAAACAACCTAACAGACCTGACTGAAGCTGTAGAAACGGTCAAGATTTTGCCTCTCACATTTCAAGTGTTTTTCCTAATCACTGCTTTCTGTGTTCTCAAGGTGGCAAAACCTGCCGCAAATCAATTCTGTGAACAATGATACAGTCCACTCACAACTCTGGCCTTCAAAATTTGGCTGTTCTATTTTTGGCAGCACCCGAGCAAACAAGTCTTTCAAGGTTTTGTTTAGTCTTGTCATGAGGTCAGATTTAGTAAGGAATTAAATGGTCCATAAAAACAAGATGGGGCAAATGAGTTTTTAAAAGTTCCTTTTAATTTCTGCAACTAAACAAACACCTAATTTCCTAAATAATCCTATATTGATGAACATTCCTGCAACACTGCACTATCATGGGACATAACACTTCTCTACAAGAAGTAAGCTTTTTTGCTTCTGTTGAGCAAGACATTGTATGCCCTAGCTTCATGCCTAGTGGCAAAGCACTTGCCCTCCCATACCCCTACTCGTTCTCAACCCTTGTGCAGACAACACAGGACGCGCTGAGTAAGTTTGGAAGAGTGGCAAGTTTAGCAACTGGGAAAACATGTGCATTCTGCATAATTAGAATTGGAAGAAGTAAACACAGATGCGTTTTCACTACAACCCAGAGACTAGTCCATCCTCCTGCTACCTCCATCCTTCCCTGTAAAGTGCAGCGGGATGGAAAGCTGGCTTGAATATCCCCTCTGCTTGAAGACTTCTCCATTTCCAAATGATGCAAAAAGCATTCTACTTCCTGATACGATCTTTCCCAGCATTAGGGAAATTTTGAAGGATCTTCTCTGCTGAAAACCCTCGAGGAGCAGATGAGGCCACAGACATTCATTACTAGGCAGCATAACTCAGAAAAGTAATGGCTGTCCCTTGATAAGTGTTTACTTATCCTATCAACTGTGCTCTGTCGCCATGAGATAGCTCTGTAACTCCTCCAGATCTGCCCTTACATACCCTGAGGACATACTATCACAGAAATAAATCTTTATTGATGTGGTATGCCAAGGAAATGGAACTGTGGGAACTCCACACACGTATACTTGGGTTCACACCAACGCTTTTCGTAGGCAGACAGTGCTCTTCTGTTTTGTTTTTCTAAGGCAAGCTCCAGCGTGAAAAGCAGATCTGTGACTATGCAGATTTGCCGGCCCCAACACCATCTTTAGTTATGAAGTTGCAGGAAGCTGGGTGTCACAGAGTAGCTCTTCTGAGAGCTGATAGAAATAAAATTTCATGCCAAGTTACCACGTCCTAATGCAGGCAGAAAAAAGGATTAAGACTTAACAAAACCCTGCAATGTAATTTAGAAGTCTCACGACACTTCGTGCCTTTCCTGTGAAATCTCGAAGTACCTCCAGAAACTGCTTACATGAAAGAACAAGAGCAAATTAAAAAAGCATAAAACACATCCTGGTTTTAGGTTGTGTTAAACAAGACAAAAAGCTTATAATACAGATTGCATGGCTGAAAGACATGAATAACAGAAGAAAAATTAAGTAGTTGCTTATGGCTCTTATAACTTTGTCCTCATTACATTGCAAGATCTGACTCATGGCAAAAAGCAATCAACAGATGACATTGCCAGCAATATTTTAATGTAGACTCACTGCTGCTTGGCTGGGCTGCTGTTTTTTATTCCTTTTGGGCCTTAATTTTGTAAAGTGTTCCAGTTTTCTCCCTTCTTCTGATGGCAGCTCTGAAATGAATCCAGAAGTTCGTTTGTCCGGCCTGCTGGAAGGAAATGGTGGGTCTTCTATATGGATAGGTACTTCTTCCAGTGCTTTATCTAGATCAAATTCCATTTCTAAGAGAAATCAAAACTTTCTAATTAGACTTAACTTGCTATTTAAAACAAAATACAATGCCATTCCTCTCTTTTGTGGTAAATACTTATAAACACGTCTAGAGGACTCAGCCACAACATGTTTGTGAGCAAACAGAGCACTGTAAGCATTTACTATCAAACACGGTAGCAGAATCACAAGACAAAGCAAGCAGTGTGGATCCCAAATGCAATCTGGAGGAAGGGAGAGTCACCTGTCTTTTTCCATCAAGAACTACCAAGGAGAATCTCAAGCAAGCAAAGAAGCAAAAAGGTTTTAAGTAATCCTCACTTACCAAAAGCTCTGGATACCGGCCGGAGCATTCTACTGTGAATGCTTTTCCTTTTTGATTTAGGAGTCATCTATCGACATAAAGTAAAACAAAATTATTTCAGCAGGCATAAAAAAATGACAAAGAACACCTTTTTGTTTCTATCCAAAAGATCACTTGTTTTATCTCATGTATCATTTCAAGATGTAGTTGAATTTAACACCAGGAGGGAATGGGCCTTTTTCCTCCCCTTCTCCAACATCCAAACCTTTTTCTAAATTGACTTTTTGTTCAACTGACTTTGAACAGAACCACGGAGTAGTTTATTCATCCCATTAAAATCACAGGCCGTACACAGGATGATTATTTGAATTGCCCAAGCATTAACTCACGATCCCCAACAATAAAACAAGGGAACATTAAAACCTCACCTCTGCATTTAAAAGCACAGGGCAGAGAAAACTTAATTACTGCATACAGTACTGCACAGTTGATGATGATAGCGGGGATAATCTCCCCCTTGTTCTGGCTTTTATTTTTTCATACAAAATACACTTCCTCGGTTCATTTCTTAGTGACAAGCTACTGGGAATGATTAAAATTCAGATATCTAAGCCTCTGGACATCACCACCACCACCACTCACCAAACTTCCCTAGGAAAATGCTGTCTTGGAGCACACAGTCCTTCACAAAGCAGAAATACTGTGTCAGTGTTAGCAATATCTCCAGCAAACACATGACTTCCCTGGACTTTTGATACACTTAGAATAGGTGGAAAGTTACCTTGGCATACATTCAAAGCAGTTACTGAAAGTTATGTGTTATTATTCTTCTCATTTTTGTGTTCCCAGAAAAAAAAAAGAATATGTTGTCTTAAGAGAACAAATATTCAGACTTAAGACCCAAGAAAGTTGTTTTTGGAAGAAAATTGCCCTTATTTTCTTGCCTGAACTCTTCTGAAAGTTTGCACAGCAAGAAGGACTGTTTTGCTACAGGAAGTGCGTGCATCACCTCTTAACATAGCACTGTAAGACTTACAAACAAAAAGTTGACCTGCAGGTTTTCTAAGAGTTATCTTAAAATGACTCAGCTTCTGAAAAGATGGGCTCCTTTTGTGGTAGAGTTGTACGTGCTGGCTCTAATGACATCCATATACTTCTCTTTACTTGCTAGTCTTGAAGCCTAGTGGCTTCAAATCGGGAGTGTCAGTCAGGAAGTTGTTACAGTCCACAACTCATTAACAGAATTGTTAATCAAGGTCAGTAGTATCAATTTTATATGAGCCAGAAAGACACAGCTGGCATTGACATTTCAGACAAATTATGAATTGTTCAAAGGTAAACATCTGCTAGTTTTTATGTATGGAAAGTTCAGTGCACAGACTTGCATGTACTGAATTCATATTACCATCCAATGTAAGTCAAGAGGGTTATTATGCCATTATTCACATGCTCAGAGTTATGACAGATTTTCATAACAGGAAAGTTATTAACCCATCTTCTCAAGATCAAAGAAAGGACTCGCAGACTACAGAGCGGGCAGTGACAGCACTGTTTGGGCAACAGAGCTCTTACTGCCATGCACATCACTGGTGAAAAAAGATGCTTTCAGCTATTGCACGTTTCCACTTCCACTTTTGACAAGTATCAGTAATTCATACAATCGTTTCAAGACTGGCTAGGAAATAGTTTGCCACCTGAGCAGACTTACCCTGAAACTAATGAGCAGGCAAAGTGTGACTGCATCAAAAGGTCAGATATTACTTTCAGAGTTACTGATAAAGTAAATGCAATGGATTTGATGGCAAGTGGCGCAAGAACTTTTCCAGCCAAAATTGCAGTGGATAGTGCAATGGGTAGGCAGCTGGGCAACCTCTGAAATGCACACCTCGACAGCGGCTGATCCATCACGTAAATCTGGAACAACCAGCACAGCATTTGGGGGACAGCAATTAGGAGTCACTATCGGCAGTCCCATGATTTTACTTCCAGCCATAGCCCATTTCTCTTGTTAATGTATATTTACATACATTTTGTTCTGTTTGCCATCTTTTTTGATGGTGTGACTGAAAATTAGATCATACGATAATGTAGCAACTAATACACTAAAGAAGATCAGAAAGGGAAACAGAAAACAAGGCTGAAGGGAGACCTCTGATCATTCAGTAACTTGATAGCCATGGCCAGTTTTCAGAATGTTCCTCATTGAACACAGGCAAGGCGAGAGCTGCACTGGCCCAGGGCACCAATGCAGAACAGCTCAGGGCAGACTTTGAGGTTCCTGTGCAGGGACTCAAAAGCTTCATGACAACCCCAACAGTCAAGAATAAAATGATTTCATCTTCCTTCTCAGACAAGGAAATGCCCTCGGATGACCCTGCAGAGCTTGTGCTGATGACCATAAGCCAGTCTCTGGCTCACTGCTATAACTTACTGTCAGCTTGGCACGATGCATCAGCAGCTTGGTTGCTGGGGATAAAGGCAGAGGGATATAGATGCTTCCCATTTGCTTTAACAGCATGAATAACAACTACACATACACTTTATTTGAAAACCTTCTGTTTTCTAGCCTGTTTAGGAAGTGCACAGATGAAAGGCTTCTTGCCAAATGAACCTTCAGGATCACACACAGAGCAAAATGGGTCAAAGCATTAATTTAAATAGGCCAGTGTGCTCTTTTTACAAAATATTAGACTTAATCTCAGCTTAATATCTCAGCCACCGCACAGTCTGCTCCAGCAGCAGAGCACATTTCATTACCAGAGTAGCTATCTGAACACATAGGGAAAGACCTCTGTCTCTCCCAAGCCTGAGCCTCATTTTCCATCATTCATGGATGCAGCTCAGGTTTGGCAGATGTGTACCTTCTGCTTTCCCACCACCTCTGGCCACAGAAGCACAGTGAAGCTCTAACTTTTGTTTCACTCATGGCCTTTCCAGAGGAACAGCTGTTAATATTGACCTCCCCTCCTTCACTTCCTCCACATCTTCCAGGGGCTTTCCATTCTAGCAGACCATGTCCTGAACTTCTTCCTTGTTTTGCCCTACTTTTCCGTGAGCACACAGTATGCTGCCTGGCAGAACAGATAAAAACACGAACTGCATGCCTGGGTCTTAGGAGGCCCTCTTGGTCACTGAAATCTCTGGAGATCACTTCACGAAGGTACCCTTCTGCAGAAGATGAGAGCCAGCAAATCTTCACCATGCTCCCAAACAAGGGCTTATTTAGAGTTATACACTCTCATGTGCCCAATTTAACTTTAAACTCCCAGGACCTCTTCCCATGATCACTTCTCCAGATTCCTTCTTTCTGACTCCTTCCTCGCAAAACTATCTCAGCTCTCGAGTTTTCTTAAATTATATTACCAACTGTGGAAGAACACTTGTGTCTTGGGAATCAAAGCAACAACTAAAATCAATTTGTTTTAAGTGCTAGAAACAAAGTGAATTTAGCAACAGGGTCTCAAATATTCTACATTCCTTGATTATAGAGATAATTGAAATTCTTCTGTGCTGAAGGTTACACTCACTTCCATATTTTCCTCCTCCTAAGTAATTTATATTCAGTCTTATTAGATACAAGGATGCTCTGTGGCCTTCCTGTCACTTCCCTTTCAAAAGACTTCAAACAAGCTCTCTCTCCCTCTTGAAATTCAGCTCCCCAATTGGTTCTCCTTTCTCCCCTCTTTCCTGTAAAACAATGGATGGGTTTTCAGCTTCAAGAACGCATTAAGTGCAACACCACAAAAAGGTGACAACAGCAGTCAAAAGCTCAAGGTGATTCAACTAAATGAAGAAAACGCAACTGACCATACTGAGATAACCCTTGACATCTCTTCCACCCTAGTGGCAAGAAAGTCCTAGCTTATGCTCATTTTTATGCCATTCTTTCATTAAGCTGAATGATGCTTGAATATAAAACCAAATCAATAGATTTGATTTCCAAGCAGTGACATTTGTGCTTACACTTCTGACATCAGCACTCTGCTTTTGTTTGGTCTCAGAGTCAAGGGATGCTTTAAATTCAGATGCTACGCTAGCGGAACCTTTTTGTAAAATCCATGTAAAATCCAATCTCATCCCCAAACTGAGGCCTGTTTCATTTGTAGGTGCAGATGGATGCCACTACATTCTCCCAGGGGACTCACAAGGCAGTACAGAGGCAAATGGAGCACAAAAACGTAAACAAGTAGGGCAGAAAGAGCAGAGCTAAAAAAATACTTACACTTGTACAGCAGAGAGTCTCCATGCAGCAAAAAAGAAAGAAAAAAGAATATGAATGGGGAAGACAAAGCAATAGCAGTTCTCAGGAAAGGAGGCAAAACCAGCAGTCACCAAAATAAAGGAAATTAAAGCCAAAACACTTAAAACTCTCAGCAGGAAAGGGAACATGCAAGAATGAGGTAAAAATCCTTTGCATTTGGAGGTGCCATACACTCAGTGTTTCCAGAGGATAACCAGAGAAGATTGTGATCTCTCTTGTTTTATCTATATCTGGACAACTTCAAGTTTTCAGATGTTTGTTTCCAATATGTGGCACTCACTAATGGTGCCAACCTGCCACCTGCTGTCCCAATGTACTGTGGCTTTTTTTCATTTTGCTGGCACTAGCAGTGAGAAAAAAGCCTGTAAATCTGTTATTTCCTAGTCTGAAGGAAGCTTCTGAATTAAAAATCTGCAGTTTGTTGTGGAAAGCAGGAGAGCAAATAAAACAAAACAAAGCTTCTCTTGAAAGAAAAAAAAAAAGGCATGCAAGCCTATTCTCTAGTGTTTTAAATAAACCTAATCCAAAGCAACAGTATTTCTCCTTCCCATAACGAGGTTTAGAGGTGCAGGCCTTTCAAGCATTTTGGCACATTAGAAGAATGCTACTCCATTAGTAAAGCACAACTTTTCCTGTCCCCTTGAGAAATACATATATATATTTTTTTTTTTTTTTCAAAAAAAAAGCAAGCAAGCAGCACAGTCGTCATATGAAATGAAGCAATGCCATATCCCATCTTTCGGGTGGCACGTGACCCATTCAAGCACACTCCTCCATAATTTAGAGTAAAAAGTCCCAATTGTTACAAGTGCAGTTTTGCTTTAAAGTTGAATGGGAACTGCTGATATAACAACACTGCAGATATTCACACAGGGGTTGTCGCAGAAGTCAACAGTCATGGTTGGGATTAAACTGCTCAGCAAGGAAGTTCTGCATTTTTAAATGGATATTGCACTAGTGTTTTAATTATCTGCAGTGAAAACAGTCTGTGTAGCAGGAAGTTCATAATTTAATTGTTGAAGGGATATTAAGGTCAGTTATTCAATGCTTTGACATTTTCAACAATAATGATCCACTTGTCACGGTTCATCCTTTGAAGCTTAATTGTAACTAGAATTTTTAAAGACACGATCGGTTATCTTTGACTACCAAGAGCAGCATTCTTGCACACAGCTCAACTCCTTTATTTTCGTACTGTTCTCAGGGGGTTTGTTTGTTGGTTTAGTGGTTATTTTCTTTTACTTTCATAAACTTAGCCTTTATGCATGAGTTCTCAGCTAACAGTGATTCAGGCAAACCTCCTCATTACTCTCATTTTTGTATGCTATCCACATACACACACACAACTCTTATCCCACTTCCCTGCCAGAATCCATGTTCTCTCTTGCCTATATCCTATACTACCATTCCCTAGGGCTGCTTTGAGGTTGCTGGAGAGACTGCAGAATCCACTGAGGATCATCTCAAAAACTGAAACCATCTTAAAAATAAAATCTCCAGCACACTTTAAAAATCAATCTGCAACACAGTTTCTCTTCCAGACAGCATTCACGGTAGTACTCCAGTGTGTTTTGTGTATTTAATGCTTAGGCAGGAAAGTTATTTATATTATACAAGCAGCTGGAAACACCATTATGACCAAAGTGCAAAGCAATATGTACATAACAGGAAGGAATATTAGGATATCAGGGAGTTTACAGTCTACAGTCCTGATCCAGCAAGGTGTTACGGAAACTCCTACTATCCATGCTTTAGTGATCTCACCTAAATGAGTGTGACTACTGAGCCACTCAAAAGTTAAAAGGTGCTAAACAGCTTGTGGGTGAGGAGTAAGGAGGGAGAAGGAGGAGAGGGAGGCACGCAGCAGGCAAAGGTTAGACAATAAAGCACTATTAAGCAAAGTAAAGATGAAGAGACTAGCCTGAAGTCACCGAGGAACCTGGCTGCTCTGCAAGGAGCCTAATGACAGACTCCAGACTCCTGAAGTACTACAGAACACAACGCCACCCAACCCTTCCCTTCGTTTGCTCCCCCCATTAATTGCAAAATAAAGTGGTCTGCCTCCCGGCGTACATGGACCATTGCTAAAGACAAAACATCAAACCACAATCAAAAATCCCAACCAAATTCAATCCAAACAAACCCCCAAAATGGATCAAGGAATCATAACAATGTGCTAACTGAGAATGAGCTGTCAGAAAAAATTCTTCCAGAACATTTTAAAGTAGTGCTAAATTGTTTCAGCTACATGTGTTTTGTGGGGCAAGTCTTTTACAGAAAGAGGCATAAGAAAACAAGGCATTTTATCATAAGTCTTGCTGTTTTCTTTTCTGTAAGGAATCCTGACCTGTAAAGCTGCCATGACACTATGTCAGTCAGTTCATATTTCCCACCCTTATTCCAGCCTCTTAATTACTTTTGACAGGAACGTCATATATCTATTGTCTCATTTAAAAAACAAAATAATAATCTTCACGTATTCTTTATAAAGCAGAGCAGTAAATTGACCTACTTTCCTTTTTTGCATATGAATCTTTGGACACAGAGGGGTCTCAGCACCTGTATAGAAAGCCCTAGAACCTAGGAGGTTGCTATAGCTTGTTCCAGCTACTAAAGATTTAATAACACGATTTCCAGGCTAAAACCCTCAGCATAGCTTACACAAATTTAGCTATGAACTTCCCACGAGCAGGCACGGTAACTTGAATCACCGTCCTTAGAATCTCCCTCTTGAGTGCCATTGTCCTTGGAAAGTTAAACACAATGCTAAAATCTATGACAGCTAACGGAGTATTTTACAGGAGTCAGGAGACCAAAGCCACTAACACATAGTTTAGAAACCAAGGCCAAGCTGCAATGGGCTGCTGTTTGTTGATACAGCTGTCCTGAATGTAGCAGCTATGAATTTTTACACCAGCAGAGGATCTAGTACTGACTTTATATTTGAGTATCGTGTACTCTATGGGGAAACACCACGTATAAAGATAGATATTGTAAACAAGTACAGCATAGAAATAATCGGTAAGTGAATTTAAGGAGCGTGTTTATTTATTTCCTTTCCTTCCTCAAGAGCTGAATTTCTAGAGAACAAGATGCGGTTCAGAATTAATCCAATTAGTCTCATCTAAGCTAGCCTGACCTTTAGAATTTCTTTGTACAGGAACATCTTCTGAAAGAAAAGGAGTAGCACAGTAAGATAAGCTCAATAGTTTTACCCTTGAGCTCATTTCATTTTACTAACCAAGAAAACTTTGCCTTTCTACTTGCCGAGATGAGGCTCATGCCCACTGTGATATTTCAACTATTTCAATATATTCTTTTAATTAATAATTCTGCCCTTGCATCTTTCAAGCCATGTAAAATTTCTGCTAATAGATATTCCTGCATATAAATATCCAAAGCATTTATTATGAAGAGTAAAAGACCAGATGCATGAATTAAACTGAGCAGTTCCTACAACCATTCAATTGAATCTTTTATTTCACATGCTGAATGAGTATCCTGCAAGGAACTCTGCCTGCAACTACCACTTGCAAGAGAAAAAGCGATTCTCCGTATCATCAGCTCTGTTTTCTACTTTCTTATGAAGAGGCTAGCAGCATCTTCTACAGCAGCTGGGCTTCAAGATGATCAAAGAGGATGGTTCCAATTGATTTATTTTAGTTAAAAACGAAGTGTAGAATGGAGAGCTGCTACATGTCTGATGGCATGAACTATCTCTTTAAGCCACCACTACCTGCTTGCTTGTGGTTGTTCATTATCTTCACCTGCCAAATCATGAGGCAAAACTTACTTGTTCATGACCTAAGCTTCCATATACTAAGATAAAAACCTCTTCACCTCAGCCAATATGGTGGACAGTCATTTAAGATATTCTTAGGCAATTCTTTAAAGGCAGCCACCTTATCTATCAGGTGCCCTGGGCAATAAAATCATTAAAGCAAGTTTGAGGTAGGGTACTCCTGAATAGAAGTGCTCAAAGTCAAGTGGGATGGGGCTTTGCGCAACCTGATCTAGTGAAAGATGTCCCTATTCATGGCAGGAATTTAGACTAGATGATCTTTAAAGGTTCCTTCCAACCTAAACTTTTCTATGATTATATAAACAGGAACTGCTTTATCTACCTGCCTGACAGCTTCCCAGGACCGCAAATCACCACAACTTCTGCATCTCACCTTCCTTCCAACAACCCAAAGCGAACAGCTACCCAAATGATAAGTAGCAATCCAGGCAAAACTCACCATTCATCTTGACATGTATGGCTTGCACGGAAGCAGTGACATTTCAAAGGAGAAATGCTACAGGGAGACTCATCACAATTAATGACATAGTGTTTGCTCTGGATGGGGAAGTGGACTAGTAACCTCCCTGCTCAGAATTATGATAGGAAGCCTTACCCTTGAAAACCCAGGCATACTTGAGCTGCTGCTCTTTTCTCATTGATGTTTGTTGCAGGCATTTTTTCAGCATGCACAGTAAATCTTTACATTCTTCGGACATTTGAAATACACTTTCATGAGCTTAAAACATTAAAAACCCCCCTCCAATCTCCTGCATTTTATGTCCTGTCATGAACTACTGTATCAAGGTATCTCCCTATTAAAACCAGCAGATATCTTGACAGGTAACTAGCAAATATTCTAAGACCCTGTACGGGAAACAAATATTTGAGCAGAGTTTTGAGTTCCTTCTCTGTAACAAACTGACGGAAAGGGTCAACCATAATTACCCAAGAGCAGATGGCAAAACTCAAAAGTTGATCTATGGAGTGCCAGCACTTAAGTGTGATACATGATTTAAATAATGCTGCCCGGTCAGACAATCATGATGCAGCACATAAGCCTATGAAGGACAGAAACACCATTAAAGAAGAGGAAGATGCCTATTCTGCAAAGCAGACCTGCTCAGTCGCAAGCCTGAAATTAAGTTCTGGCTGGTAACAAGGCACTGGATTCTGGCATGTTTCAGAAAGTATGGACACAAACTTCCCCTGGAGTATTTAAATACTGTGGTACTGGAAATGACACACAGCTGAAATATGCAAGATAAAAAGAGGTTCTGAATGAAACTACACTGACTTTTAAATCCCATTATCTTTCTATCCTGCTCATTCCTTTTAGTTTTCTTTAATATCTGCTTTCACTAGTTTAAGTGCTTTTTGGTTTCAGATCAGTATTTCAATTCTGTCACTAACCTCAAAAATTCACAGCAACATGATCTTTACTTACCTGACGTAAGATCTTATTGCAGTTACACTGACCAATTTGCAATGAGGCTTTAGCTGACCTTATTAACATCAGAAGAAAAAATCTCTTTACCTCTTAAGTTCTCCTCCAGTCTGAGAGGGAGATGTTTTTAGAGGAATCCCACTAAATTTATGAATGGATTGTGTGATATAGTTGTTAGTGACAGCAGAGATGAGATTTGATGACTCAGAAGCTGTCTTCTAGCCTTTTGGCACTATGAACTCTTGATCTTATTTATTTATTTATTTTCATAAGCTCCTATTCCAGTAACCCAGCTCATCCTAACCTCCTTTTCTTTAACAAAATATAGCAAAATCTAATATTACTCTAAAACCACCTGTCCTAACACAGCCTTCCTCTCCCCTCTTCCTACGAGCAATTGTTCTTTATCCCTGCAATGTGGGGTACGAATTTTGCAGAGCCAAAAATTGCAAGCCTCCTGTTCTTTTGGGTGAAGTGAGAACCATGAAGCACTCTCACTGAGAGAGACTCGTGCATGTGCTATTTTCAGTAGGCTCTCCAGATTTCAGAGTAAACAAGACTCCCCCATACAACACAGATAAGTAAATCGTGCCAAGGTATTTATGTGAGATGCTGGAAGAATCAAAAAGCAGCAGAAAGGACCATGCAACCTATATAGAAAACTCCACAACCCCTTGAGTTCAACTTGCTAGATATTAAATGAATTAAGAAGCATTATGGCTGCAGATAGATGTGCTACAAAACCAGCAGTTTACTCTCATGCTGTTTGCTGTTGTCCCTCTGCCAAAGGTTACAGAGTCTAGACTTTGGCAAGAACTCCTCCAAAGTACCTCTTGCTACCAGCTGCACTGTTTCAACCTAAGCAGAAAACAGTCCAATTTCAGGCCACTTTTTTTTTTTCTTAAGTAAACATGCAGTGCCATTACTAGAAGCAGTTTGTCACATTCTTCATTTACTTCAAATTGTGCCACTAATGTACCCTAGATTATGAGAAACTTTGAACTCTTAAGAAATCTCAGTTGGTTTAAGAAAAACATACTACATATCAACTATCCATCACCTCTTCCACCGGAAACCAAAAAAACCACATTGAAAGTCAAGTTTCTTTTCAAGTGTTTCAGTTGGGAACATGCGATCCATCCGTGAGCCTGAAAGAGACTGTAGTCTACGCATGTAACAGGTATTGAATAAACATAGATAAGGACCTCTAAGGGCAGTGAGAATGCTGCAAAACTACATATAAAGGAACCCATGAAAAGATATGCACAAATATTCACAGTTAAAATTACTGTACTCATAATACTAATGGTGAGGCTAACAGATAAGACACACAACTTGCAAATAAACAAGATCTTCACAGGTTCTGCAAAAATTATCGAACCAGCTCCCTTGGTTTCTTACATTCTCAGCCATAAAAATGTATGTGCAGAGATGAGCTTACAGAGCACGCTGGCGCTGTGCTGCGCTCCTCCTGGTGATGTTTTCATAAACTGTCCTAGACCAGGGTGAGTCAGAAATATTACTCTTCTCCCACTGAAGCAGATTTGCTCGCATGCCTGCGATGAAGCCTTTTCAGAAGCCAAGAATAGTCTCACATAACATAGTGCCAATTCCTAGCTTCCCACAGAGTGCTGTATTTACTACACATCAAAGGCCCATTTCTGCTAATGCATACAAGAGGGAAACTCGAGTGTCACAATCAATTTAATCCGGCATTCATCTAGGCTGTTGCCTTTGCCCTCATCCCTGTCTGCTTGTTCCTACTGCTCAGGACTTGTTTTGTGAACTCAGCCAGAGGACTAGTCACTCTGTAAACTGACCTGGGAAAGAAATCCTCCATAAAAAGCTTAAGTTTCAGCTGAATCAGTTCCCACACCCAGTTTGCAGGGAGGCTGTGTGAATACCAGTACGAGCGTGAAGGTGTGGGCAGGAAAGAGCGATCTGCTTAGAGGGGAAAGTGGAAATGCTCTTTTGACCAAGAACAATGATTTTTGCTGGATTAAACCAGTAGCAGAGCTAGAGCTTTATTTATAGCACAGGACAACATATAGAGTCTAATAGGAACTGGAGTTTTATTGCAGTAGGTGTTCAGTCTTTCATCCGAAAAGCTAACTATGCCTGACACAGTCCTCCTGCAAGTAAACAGCGAGCAACAAGAATCAGAAGTTGCAGTACATCAGGGCATTCCTGAGAATCTCTACTTTAATTTTTCTACCTACAGTATCAGTGCACACGTACTTAAGTCCATATCATGATTTTCTCCCTCCTCTAGTGAAAGCAATCGGAGTGGTTTCTGTTGTTTTAATTCTAATTTGTTTTGGATGGGGTGTAAAGCAGAGAAAAGCTTTCAGGTGAAGTTTTCCTTTTTTTTTTTAAATTATTTCTGGTGTGGTGAGTGCAATTTCTCCCTTTTCTCTTTAAACACTGAGGCCCGTGGACTTGTTGTCTTTCAGAATCCGCTGGTTCATAAGACTTCACCAGGAAACTGGACTAATCTGATATATCTTTGAAAATGGCTAGTTAGTACATTTCCAGGAAAAAACATACACCACCAATCTACAAGCGTTCTTTGACTTTGGCAAATTTTCTTCTCTACTGTACAGGTGAAATCCATTGTCCTGTAAAGATTACAATATTTATATACTGATAATAGCATTATTTTTTGTTTTAAACTTCCCTCCATTAAAGTCATAGAACCATCTCTATGGTTAAAATTAGAAATATATGGGAAATGGCTAAAATTCAACATTCATCACAGGCAGGCCTTTTCTATTAGCTACAAGCATTTTTGTAAACACATAATTTACCATCCAAGCATTTCAATCTCACACTGAAATGCTTTAAAGAAGATTTACAAGCAGACTTGCGTATTACAACCTACAATTCCTTTACACATTTCAATTTCCTACCATAACTCTTCAAAATGCAAATAACCTCTGCTTTTCTTTGAAAGCAATACTTTCCCTGGCCATATGCTTGTTAGTACCTATAGTAATAAAATTATATTGCTGAAATGGATATTTTAAAGATGACGAGTACATGGATTTCTAGTAAAAAAGCTATTTCTCTCAAACCTTTTCTTTAAATAGCGCCTCAAATCTGGTGATCTTTTAGTATTCTGGAAGCCAAATGAACAATCAAACAGCTACAAAGAGAAAAGCTTTAAAAAATAACTGTTAAAACACAATCGAAGAAAGATGCTCCATCACCTTTTAGTGGGGAATTGAGCACTATTTAATCTCTTACTACTTCAAAGAACTAATGGTTATGAAAGAATAAGGTACAACTAGAAGCATTATGCAAATTTAAATCAGTATCTACCTACACAAGTACACTTACTAAGATACATGATATCCAATCTCAGTAAAAAAGGGTGCTTTATTTAAAGCTAGTTTTAAAATCCATGCTTTAGTCTAAATGTGTCACTCGTCATGTACGCAGACAAAAATTTAGAGAAACCTTACTATTTTACGGAATTAATTAATGAATGAGTCTAAGCCCTGAAAGGCAGGCCACAGTTTTGCCTTTAATCTGAGAATAGTAAGTAATTTTCTGCATAAAGAATTTTCTTTCCATCTTACCTGCACACAACTTTTTTCTAACAACTTATTAGCATCAATGCACCTCTAATTAACCACAGACAACTAAACCAGCTGTAGATTAGGGAAGCATCAATTTACTGTACTGCAGCCCAGGGAGATCAGAAACTCTTGGATTCATAACGTTTTAGCTATTGCATCCTACATCGGACCACTGAATCATCCTCAGTGTTCTTCAGAACTCATTTAACAGACTAGCAAATTCTGGTATGACTGACAGATCTTTCATATCATGGGCTCTCAGGCTACTGTTAAAGGCTGGATAAAAATCATACTCTAAGTTGAACCTAACAAGCTTTAACTGCACGGTTTGGTATTTAGATAAATCTGAATTCTCACAACAAAAAAACCATACTAGAAATAACATTTAAACATCTATTTTTCCATGATGCATTTCACAAGCCCATTTGTGATGCTTCATTCTCTCTTGTCTGCGTTGTTTATAGATATCAAATTTTGAAGTGGATGGATGGCAACTCTCTACGTTGGCAGGGAAATCCTCCCAGCCACAGCCACTCTGCACCCTGCCTGAGAACAGGTGGGCAGGCTGTGAAAAACACCAGTGCCTCTTCGTTTGCTGTGTCACCAGCAGTGGGGGGTTTAGATACCTCTGCTGCCAGTCCAAGATTTATAAACAAACCTTCTTGTCTTCCACTTTCAATTAGCACATAAGAACAATACTCATAAGCATTTTATTACAAATACATCTACCTCACTTATAGTTATTTCCCTAGCTTCAGTAATATACGATCTACCCGTAACAATAGAGTCAGTTTTTCTCCAAATTGTTCAAATACAGCTTCAAGGGAGACTTGTGAATAACAACATGCTGTTGTATACATTGCTGCAGCCAGAATGCTCATCCTCAAAACACTCTTCAAAGAAAATAAGAAAGAATAGGCTCACTGAAGATAATGGGTTTGCGAAATGAATCCAGTTTTGCAAATGAAAAAAACCCCATCTCCCCCCAAAACAGCAGTCCAAGCTCAGTGCCTCTTCTATAAGATCAAAATCTCTTCTTCCTCAGGCGTCTTCACAACTAACTGTAGCAAACTGATAGACAAGGCTTACAACAGGTGAGTTTTTCCTGGCATCCCAGCAATGTGATCAGCCTCATCCCACATTCCACATTCTTCTGGCAATAGGAGATTAGGCTGCCAAACACGCACAAGACCGAGCTGCAATTCAAGGTTTCAGGTTTGTAGAATACAAAGCCAGGTGCATCATTTACTCACAAGGCTAAGATCTGTTTTATTGTCACACTTCGTAATGCTTAGGGAAGTCCAATGGCCAAATAAGGCAACGTTCTGGACTAATGCCATTATGGAAGTGGGATTTAAATAGCTATTTCTCATCTAAGATTAAAAATAATCAAAGGAAATTAGGTTCATATTAATAGTTCATAAAACCACATGCTTCTCTTTCTAGTAAAATATTTCGGCAACAAATCTGTTTTCTGCACTGACCAGCAAACAAGGCATTCACTCATGCCTCTTTCATAAGGTTCCTCATTTCCTTGCAAACATGTGCACAACACATAGAAGTTGCCACAAATCACGTTAATTTTTTCCAAGATAATATCAGAAATCTGTAAAATATAGCTAAATACATCACTTGAAATAGCTAAAATACATCACTTGAAAATGCTATCTTTGAAGTTACTAACTCCACTCAGAAAAATCAAGAAATCCATTCTTAAGGTGCTTTTACTTGCAAAAGTAAGAAAACTAGCCCGGTAAAATTCCCTGCATTTCTCAGCCTCTTGAGGTCCTCTATGTATTTTTACAACAGCAACCAATATCACTCGCACCCAGGATGAAAAAAAGCAGCTCTTAAAAACGGATTACAGTTTTTAATAAGTGGATTCTTTAGCACTAAGATTACTGCCTTATGTTTATTTGATGCTTTATTCTCTTCAGAAATTAGATACTGATGAGAATCTGGGTCACAAAGGTATTTGAATCTCTCTGCAGATGAAGGTAAATGAAGAGAATGAAGAGAGATATAAACCCTTCTGAAGATAAGCACAGTTAGCATCTAATGCATCCTTTAGAGTGTAAGCAGTATCATATTTCCATTATTTTAATATGACCAAAGTGAAAGATAAAAGCGCAGCAATATGATCCTTTCATATAACCATGGTGATACGAGATAAAGACAGACACTATGTTTAAAATTTCTAGTATTATTATTCTTAACAGACTACAAGAATAAATTTAAAGGTGGAGGGTGGCGTGTCAAAATAAGCACTTAGCTTATTTTTTCTATACATGAAGCCAGCACGCGAAAACTAAGTTACAGGTACAGGGTTGAGATGCCACATACTTTACTGGGATGTCTCTCTTCCACAGGATTTAGGTCTCAAAATGATTACGGAATGTTGGTTACAGAAAGCTCTGGGAATTTGATAGTACCAGTGATAAGTCAGATGATGGCATCACCACCACATGCTTCACAGGGATTTGTGACGTTCAAACACTGCATCTGATCAAGTCTTGGTGAAGAAGGAGATTTGGAAGGGAGAGAGAACTATTTTAAGCTGATTGTTTCTGAATGAAGGTGTGTTCTGTTTGATAGCGATGTGGGACCAACAGATAGCTGCTGCAGAAAGGAACAACCCTGCTGCTCCTTCTTCTGAACTGCACTTGTCTGACTTTGTAGTAAATCTAAGTAGGGAGCTGAATCAACAAGACTCCTTCTACAAAAAGATGCAATCAGTTTTTCTGCCAGTTTAGCTTCCTGTGAAAGCATATGGGCAAGGAGCCGGGTAGGAGGGTAGAGGAGAAAGCCAGTCTCTTGCAGCAGTGACCACCTATCAGACTGACTCAGCTGCAGTAGAGAAGCACTCCCTGAAGTTCCTGTTCACACTAGAGTTCTTCAATAGGCTGAGCTGTGTGGAGGGGAATTTGAGGTTGGAAACAGTTAGCAACCCGTTTATTTGCAATTCTGTGGATTTACATCTCAAAGAATCATGATAGGGCATGAAGCCATCTTTATAATAAAAATTACACATTGGATTTTATAATGCACTCCAGTGACTTATGTTCAGCATTTTTACTGAAAGTCACACTCCTAACTCATTTACTTGTGAAAAGTTTGCCCTCTAGCATCACTTGTAGCACAATTTCAAGGTTTTAAGACTTCTTCCATACATTAAAAAGCTAATTTTAAAACCATCAACTTCCATTCATGGTCAATGATATAACTTGCAAGCAGAAGCAATTTTTGTCATGGTTCAGAGGAATCCATGCCAAGTGGAACAAAGACAAAGGCAGCATGTTTTCAAAGGATAGCATGGTCCAATTTATTACTGCAGCTGAACCTCTGTGAAGCAGTTGCCAGTGGAAGAGATGTTTGTTGTATTAGCTTGATTGTAGCAATGTCTGTAAGGGAAGTGCCGTTGAAAAGGTACCAGCAAAGGAGAAGTGAAGAAAAGGGAAAAACTTTTCCTTTGCTGAACAGCAATATGCAGCTCAAAGTGTTTACAAGCTAACACTTATTCTTTTCTAGAAGCCAATTCCTAATTTCAGTTTCCTGACAGCATTAAACTGACAGTAACATTTTGAAAAACATTTTCCTTCCAGTTATATGCGTGCCTAACCAAAGGACTGAGAATCGTGTCTTACCATACAAGTATCCAGATCCTCCAAACGTTCTATCTCTGTTAACTCCTCAACCGTGATGACAGAGCGTTTAGTTGGTCTTTCTTCAGCTAACTCAATTTCCAGTGATTCCTGCTGTGGAAGTGGTTTGCCGCGTCTGGTCAAATGATCAGCCTGGAGGCAAGGATAAAGACAGAGATACATCAATCAAACTGTTAAAAAAGGTAAACTAAACCCAGCCAGAAAGTTTACAGAACTTAAGTGATCACAGATCCCAGAAGACCAATTACAAAAGCAAAGATCGAGATTTGTTTTGGTTATCTCTTTTTTTTGGATGCAAACCCCCTTCCATCACACATTCTAAGCAGGAATGGAGGAAGTCTAACAGGAAAAAAGAAAAGTAAAAAGGTCAGCTAAAAAGCCATCCTACTTTTGACTTGTAAGAGTATTATGGGGCCTCCTCAGCATTTGTCCTCTCTTGATTATGAAGGAAATAAAGGCATGGAAGAGAAGCTTTGTCCTAGATCATGTTTTTAAAATTAAGTACCACAACGACATGTACAATTTCAGCTAATATAATTTTCATAATTATTACATGACCAAAATATTATCACCCTCTATTCCAAAAACAAGACATACCTCCGTTATGTTTCACTGAAGAATTAGGTAGTGGTTACCATAAATACATCTATGGGATAAGATGTATTTTTTTAAAGTATCAGAGAGGAAAAACTCCAACAATAATAATATGCATTTTTAGATTGCATAGCAAAAACTGTTACTAAGAACACAGAACGTTACATAAACCATCCTGGATTGTATTTAGAATGGAATGGGTTCATGTTGTCAAGAAAATTAAAAAATATTTTGTAGTTCTGTTAGTAACTAAAGAGAATATTAAATAACATCTGTTAAAAGCAAGTATTTGAAGATCAGCTGGCCCAAATCAGTTAGTCACAGAAGCCTTCAAAGAGGCAGCTAGGGAGATCTGTGGTCCATTGCTTAACATCAGCACAACTCCAGACCACCAGTGGATTGTGGTTTTATTAACCATCAAAAAGGGTAAACAGATGACCTGAGTCAATTATATCTCACTTAGTCTAGTGTCTATTCAGGAAAAGCAACTGGAGACCTCTTATGGATTTATCTTTAATCACACTAAAATGGATTGAATAATAATTAATGCTAATCATTACCACATTAGGCAAACACAGGTCTTGTTGAACAAGGTTTATTTTTCAAATTTGCCTCAAACACTACTGTGTAACATATACAGACATTTGTACGTGGCTGAATTAGTAGTACGTGACACTCCAATTTAAGGAACCAGCACAGAATTATATCAGTGCACTTAATCTCTGCTGTTTCAAGAACCAGCTGCCAGCTCTCAGACTGCAGCTGTCAGTTGAAGATTAATACTGACAAATTAGACAGGAGTTCCTCTACAAGCATTTCTGAGATCCTTAGTCTTCAATGTTTCCATCAGTGCTACACTATCTGAAAAAACCTGCAGCTAACAGAAACACAGGAGACTTAAACAGTAAGGGACATGTTACTAATGCAGGCCAAAATGGATCACAAAGTAAATAAATTCAAACCAAATGTACAGACAATCATTCCTTAGGAACTAAGAGTGCTGTCAGTTAACTATGGACACAATCGTGAAAGGCAGAAAGTGTCAAGCATTGAGAAGCCATTACTGTGGGGGAGATTTGGCAAACCCAGTCCTGAGAATGAGCTACCACTGAACCTCTGACTAAAGGAAGGAATTCTTATTTCCTGCGGTATGTAAATACAAGGAGCAAAAAATATCAGGAGAAAACCAATTTCAGTCCTATATATGGTACAGGTTAAAATATTGGGATAGTCTGTCTCATTCTGGGGACTGCAGTTTGAAAAGAGGCTTTTAAAACAGCTGGAAAAGTGCAGAGGATTGTTACTGAAGTGACTCAAAGGCTGGAGAAAATGACTTCATTTGCAAGAGTCAGGGTATGTCCACGTTGTGCAGTACCACTGGCGAGAGTCAGCCCACTGCTCATGCCAGCTTAACCTGGCCACTCACACAGCAGGCTGACACTCCTACATAGCTTCTGAGAGCAGAGGCTGTATCTTCACACAAAGCTGTTCTGTACCATGAAGACACATCCTCAAATAAGGCAGTCTTTACATTTATGTGGAAAAAAAAAAAGAGGAAAAAAAAGGAGGAGGAAGAGTGATTTGTTTTCTATGTATGAGGACTTTCGCAGAGAGGAAATCATGAGAAATATATATGGTTCCGTTATCCTGTGGGGAAAAGCATCTTAAAAAATTCACGACTGCACGCTGAAGCCAGAGAAATTTCAATTCAAAATGGAGTACAACTTCAATCAGGAGAATGACCACCCACTGGCTTCTTTAAATATAAAAACTGGCTTCTTTAAAAATAAACAGTACTCGATTCTCCTTACAGAGGTTCATTGCATTAGAAATAAAAATGTTTTTCTGTGGATACACAGTTGTTTATTTCACAGTATCACACAGTACCATTTAACCTGCTTCTAACATTTCTTCTACTCTTGATGAAGCAAATACCTTTATACTAAATGTGTGTCCTCTCAGCTCAGCACCTTAAAGTGTTTCCTTTTCCGTTTCTACTCCTTTCTCTTCAAACTTGATACCTGCATTTCTGAGGTAGCCTCAAAAAGGACTAATTCAGGGAACAAGGACTCTGCAATCCCTCCTCTAAACAACTTAAACCTCTCACATGATGAGCAACCAACCCTTATCATCCCACCAGGACAAGTACTGGCACTGTTCTTAACTAATGACTCAATTTTGCATCCTGATAACATTTTTGGTTTTAGATCTGACGACAGTTCGAAAGTAATAGGACAAATACATAATGCAGCCTCTTCCTTAATGCCAACAGGCACGAGTCTCAT
Organism: Neomorphus geoffroyi; assembly: GCA_033558235.1. Taxonomy (NCBI): domain Eukaryota; kingdom Metazoa; phylum Chordata; class Aves; order Cuculiformes; family Neomorphidae; genus Neomorphus; species Neomorphus geoffroyi. The sequence continues at coordinate 18,193,654 of JAUMJM010000002.1, read as the reverse complement.
GATCATATCTCAAATTATGTCAGTGATGCCATTGAAAATCAGACAAATTTCAAAGCAGAGCTTTGCTAAGAGGAACTGAACATGGCAGGGGGGTTGGAAGTAGATGATCTTTAAGATCCTTTCCAACCAAAACCGTTCTATGAAATTATAAACGTAAATGGCATTGTTAAGATACCCGGCATATTCAGATATCAATCATGCAAATACTCACCAGTTTGTGATGGCAATGGGAAAGTGCATCCAGGATTTCATCTACAACTCGGTCAGACAGGAAAGAAGCCACTGTCAGCTTTACTTCACTGTGGGAAGATTAAAAATGAGACGGAGAATTTTTAATTCACGCAGGAGAACTTTGTCATTATTAGACATTCAACAGTGTGATGATTATGCACAGTGCTGTCACTTCATGCGAAGTAAAACATTAGAGGGTGTCAGGATACATGACTGCATGTTTCAGAAATAAACTTATGAATCACACAATAAACACAAGAGTCTCTGTACCACATTTAACCTGTTTCTAACATTTTTCTAAGAGTTGAAATGAAAACATCTGGGTAAGAAAGCTGAATAAAAACACATGTGAAATTCCGTAAGGAACACTCTGCCACTGAAGTCAGAGAAACACAAATCTTGGGATTAGGACAGTGCTGCTTGTTTAACACTACTAAACTGAATAACTACAATCCACTCATTTCCTCAACTCCTTTTTGTGTTTGTCTGCTAGTTGAAGGACAAGTGGACAGGGGTGGTTCTCCAGCCTTTGCCATTTCAACTTTGCTTTCTCTTTTTGCTTTAGGTAACCACTTTCTGTCTCATGACCTTCGTGTCAGCAAAACATACATGGAACAACAAGACAATCCATACATCGAATTGAGGTTTCACTGTTAACTTCCTATGAAGGAAACGCATACCCTGAATTGCTCCCTTGAGGTCCCATCTTTGGCCACAGTACAAAAGGCTCAGGCTGTGGAGGGCATTTGATTTACATCTGACCTACACATACGCCTGTGCTACAGCCTGAAGCTCCATGTCTCCTGCCTCCACGGTTTCAAGAACAATTGCTTCAAAGTGGCTCTTGCCAGCCAGTAACATGATTTTGTTTTAAGGTTTCTATGTGTGGACTGGGTTGCATTGGATTAACAAAGCTATTTCTGTCTGGTGGTAGCACTACTGCTTGCAGAAAGCCTGGGGAAAAAGGTAATAAACTTGTTGGAAAGGCAATGCGTCACAGGGAGGTAGAATGGTGGCCAAGCCACAGTGGAAGGAGAATCAGAGCGAAGGGATTTCCCTCAGTTACATACACATTCATTTCTGATAATGTAAAGCAGGAAGGGTGATAGTGTGGCACCTTCACCTCACTGACAGCTGTAGCTTCTACAGGCGAAAGGGGGAAGGGGTACTACTGTTGGTTCAGGGTTAAGATTTGTTTGATAGGGAAGCAGTGAAGAAAACTCACTCCATGAACCACCTGAAACACACTGAAGGCACAGACAAAGTCTTTAACATCTTTTTCTTGCCAATTTTGCTGTACTCTCCAAAACTAATTCGTAAGTCCTAGTGTTTTTTTTTCTTCTGGAAAGATAATAGCACCACAATGCAAAATGACGTACTTTTCCATCATGTAAAAAGGATTCCTTAGCCAAACGATGGCAACAGCCAAGGTTTAAGTACAGGCCAACCACATTATACTGCATAAAAGTATTCTCTGGTACATATCTAGTGTGAAAAAATGATGCATCAAAAGGTCAGGTAAAAGCCTCTGTTTTCCCCCATTTTTTTCAAGAGCAAACTAAGAGTTGTTTAGGGTAACTGTTTCCGCTCCATGTTTGTGGTTTGAATATCCAAGCGTCTATTTTTGAAGTCTGTCTGCTATGCACAACTAACACAAACAAAAAGTTTTAAAGTGATTGCTACAGCTACAGACCACCACCAAATGCAGCAACAGAGCACTGTTAGCACTCAAAGCATATAAGTGCAATTTCCTTCTATTACAGTAATTTAGCGTTACCTGAGAACATAAATAGTTTTATCAATTACGAAAATGTTGTTGTGTACCATAAACCAAAACTCTTACTAAATTAAATTGGAGCACATGCATTAATGATCAAGTTAATATCCCTGGAGATTCCAAATAGCTTTATCTCCTGAATTAAGTTCACCGGACCTGTAGGTCAATTTCCTGCTCTTCGAATCCCTTAATATGTTTTTTTGTGAGTCACAAAAGCATTCCAAAAATCTTCTACTGCATGAAACATACACGCAGACTCTGTAACCAATTTTGTTAGATTACTCTTTTAAAGTACCTAATTTTATTGAGGATATCAATTCCAGATTGCTCCAAGAGTACATTTTTCACAAAAGTGCGTGGGATGGAAATCTTCTCAGTGCTAGCCTCAATCAGGTCTTCACGGATGCGAGCCTTCTTCATTACATTTGGGCAAAGGTTTTCCGCTGCATCCACCATAGACTCAAGGAGTGTCTGCAGCAGAGTAGGAAAAAATTTAAATCAGGTACTGAGATTTTCATTAACTGTAAGATCACAGGGTTATTCTGGTGCATAGCATGATGACACTTCTCGACTTGCAATTTCTACAATTTTTCTTCCCAATATCCAATCCATTTTGTAATTCAGTTGCTGTGTAAAAGGCATAAAGCTAAGGAATAAACATACTTTTTTTGAAAATAAGTACAACTGTACTTGTTTGTCTTTTCAAATATGAAACATTTACATCTCTGTGTGTTTAATAGTCAAACTAGCTTCCCTTGTGCACGCTGCAGAAGCAGTGGATGCTCAGCTCTGCCTGCCTTTGCTCTAAACTGTGCCCTGAAGCTGCAATTTACATCAATGCTCCAGACCTGTCTATTTGTAAAAGACATCAGTACATGAAGAAAGGAGACTCAGGAAAACTTGGCATGCTGTACAGGGCTGGAATATACTAACCACATATTAAGCAGCAGCTACAAGTATGATTTGCAGTGGGCATACAAAACTTTAAGATATCAATGAAGTCCACAATGAACCTTAGGTGGAGTGAAAAATTTTTGTTCTTTTTTAATGACTGATCAAAACTCCAAACGAGGACAGAAGAAAACCATATGTGCTCCAGAAACAGGACTATGTAACCCTTCACCATCTCAGCTTTCTTTTTAGTAAAATCAGGTCTCCTCTGCTGATGGTACAAAGGCAACTTCTTCCCTGCAAGAATTTCTCTTAGAAAAATCTTTCATATAAACCTCAACGCTACAAAGTTATGTTATGAAGCCCCCTTTCAATTGCATTAGATTTATCCTCTATCTGTGCCTGTGAGAAAAGGCTATTCTGGTTTAAATTCTGTTTTATCCCAGATCTGACCAGAAGGCTAAAAAGTCCTCACTACAGGCACAGGTGACAACTCACAGTCCTTCACATAATCACCCATGAATCTGTGACATGAAAAGTGCGGGAAAGCTCTAATGTACACACATAGGGATCAGGACGAGACACAGAAACACTACTAGTGCCCTGTGGCACTGAAACATCTTTCTTGCAATTGCTTTGAATTTTCATATACAAAAGGCTTAGGTAGGACTACAAAAGGTATACAACAATTGGCTGGTCATCTGGAAAACTGAATTTTAAATTCGTACTGGTTTATCTACATGCTGATATGTATCCTGCATGCAGTAAAATAGATTTATTTATAAACACAAAGCAGTATTTTCTGACAAGACTGGAAATTGTTCTTTGTTCAAATTCTCTACTATATCCACCTTATTCCACCTCCAGTCTCAGCAACTCAAGAAACCTATTTTATGTGTCTTCAGAAGGCTGTTCAACCATTAATTAATTTCCCATCAAATAACTTTTTTTCAGAGATTGCCATAACTGGCAATTTTCATATGCAGATACTGAGTAAGAAACAAACCCACCATTACCACATAATAAATGTAAAGATTTAGAGCAGCATCTTATAGTCTGTACCTCTTAATTGGCTGATTTTTAAGTGTAGATCCATAAGGACAACACAGAAGCACGAAGCAGTTGCAACGCACATGAAAGTTTGATCTTTGCAACATCTGATTTACAGGTATAAGGGACAACTGCAATTATAGCTAATACGGAGTTTGTTTCTGGGTTCCCAAGCTCTCTGCACTTTAAGGACTCCTCCCACACTCCTTCCTTCAATCCTCAAGCAGATTCTGGAGCCGTAACACTAACGAAGGGCCTTTCAAGCCTCTGCAGCCACATCCACATGAAGGATGAAGAACTTCAATGGTAGAGACAACTGAGTCAGGTAAACTACTAATGAATATTTCTGACACATCCATTTATTCCCATGACATTTATTCACTGGTACAACTGTGAAGTGTCTACCTTGAAAAATCACACTCAGCCTCCCAAGAGTCACCGATGGATCACAATCATAAAAGTTATAAAGACCTCCTATGCTGAATTACAATTGCAGTCTAAGCATGGTCTTTCAAAATGGATCATGGCAAGAAATGCTGTGTGAAGGTGTCAGTGGGAAGTAAGCCTGAAAATTAATTTTTACTCAAAACACTCTGAGACCATGCAATTTAAGAGTTAAATAGAGTTTCGATCACTTCTTTAAGTGCAAAACTGAATTTAATTTCTTCAATGGTGGATTTCAGCTGTTAATTTTGCTTGACTTATCCTATCTACAGAATCCTATATTTCTCCACCCCCTATATTTCCATCCCTAAACTTTTCAATGACAGAAACTTGCAGCTACCAATACTGACTGTGGAGGGGCAAACATTTCAGTCACAGGGTCACAAGTGTCAGCCAACAAGCATGGTGAAAGAAGATAAATCCTGCCCACAAAAAATGATTTTTAAAATTCAGGAGAAAGATACAGTGCATGTAAGGACAGGAGGATAATGACATCTAAACCAAAAATGGAATAGGTGATGGAGCCTACAAACACTTTGTGCTAGAACGGAATCTAGGAGTAGTTCAAACACTCCTGTCCTTACAAAGCAATCTTGTCTTGCCTAAACATCATTTGTCTTGTCTGCAATTTTCCCTTGGGCCTTTACTGACTGAATAAAGCATCTCTGGCTTCTGTGTGTCCACAGTGACACCAGCAGGAGATGAGAAATGCAAAGGCCTTCCTATACTTTTTCTTTGGCCAACTCAACTCAGTCCAAGACGTTGCTTTTTCCTTTTCTCCATCTGTCCTTCCCCCTGCTTCCCTTCTTCGAGGTTAAAAATAAAAAAACTCTCTTATTTGCCTGAAGAGCATTCACTGACTTTACCCAATTTCCAAACACTCCTTTCTAGAATCAGGCTCTGGTTGCTATGGAAGCTAAAAATCAAAACACCACTAACAGCACATAGGATGTTTTTCCTCCAACAATTACAACAAGAAATGTACTTACATGAGCTCCCTTATCTATACTCACAAATAATAAACTGCATATGACATTTTGAATTGACGTAAACAACTCAAAAATAAATCCTAATTCATGTTCAACATTTTGTCCTCCACACAAAGTACAACACTGTAGAATTTAAAAGAAAATCTTTCAGCCTTGAGTGTAAAATTAATAAAAGTGAGTGTTACAAGATACAAAAAGCATTATGACTTTATAGTTTTCTAGTAAGACACTTGCAGGCCACACAAATCAAAAGCAAATGTAAAAGGCAGAATGGCTGAGCTAAAGTGCCTTGTGCTGTTATGTCAGGAACTATAAATAACATTCCAAATGCTGAAGAGGCTTCTCTCCTCCCACTTTCTATAAGACTCTCCAAAATGCACAGGACTTCATAAAATCATAGAATGGTTGGATTGGAAGGGACCTTAAAAATCCTCCAGTTCCAGCTCCCCTGCCATGGGCAAGGATACCTTCCACTGGATCAGGCTGCTCAAAGCCCCATCCAACCTGACCTTGAACACATCCAGGGAGGGGGCATCCACAGCTTCTCTGGGAAACCTGTGCCAGTGCCTCACCGACCTCACAGTAAAAAAAAATCTTTCTAACATCTAATCTAAATCTCCCCTCTTTCAGTGTAATACAATTCCCTTTCATGCTATCCCTGCACTCGGATAAAGAGCCCCTCCCCAGCCTTCTTGCAGGCTCCCTTTAAGTACTTGAAGGCTGTTATAAAGACCTCCCTGGAGACTTCTCTTCTCTAGGCTATACAAGAACAGGGAAGCTGCTCCAGCCCTCTGACCATCTTCGTTGCCCTGGTCCAGACTCTCTCTAGCAGATCCACGTCCTTTCTGTGCTGAGGACTCAAGAACCGAACACAGCACGCCAGGTGAGGTCTCATGAGTGTGGACTATAGGAGGGGAATCCCCTCCTTTGATCTGCTGCTCACACTTCTGATGCAGCCCAGGATACAGTTGGCCTTCTGGGCTGCAAGCACACATTGCCAGCTCATGTTGAGCTTCTCAGCCAGCAACACCCCCAAGTCCTTCTCTTCAGGGCTACTCTCAATCCATGCTCTGCCCAGCCTGTATTTGTGCTTGGGATTGCCCCAACCCAGGTGCAGGACCTTGTACTTAAATAACTGCATGACCCCTGCACGAAGGGCTGACCTAACTATTCCCATCCCAATAATAGCCTAGAAGCTCTACCAAGAAGACTTTTGTGGATCATTTTCGTGCCTGCAGAAATTAAAAAACTGATGAAGAATTTTCACTTTATTTCAAATAAAGGGGAAAATGAGGAAAATACTAAAAATACAGCACAAATTTCCTCCCCATTAACTTTTTAATTTTGACAAAGTAATTAGTTATGTGGTATTATTATTGTTCTTCTTTATATTCCCACTGACTCAAGCATTTTCATGTTGTTTCAACTAAAGTTCAAGCTTCACTTTCAGATTCTTTGATAGGTTTAAATATAGAAAACATATGCAAGGTAGCTTAGTCATCAACTTAAGGTGATATGAATTACCTCAGAACCATATTCTTATATTCATCAGCTTCCATACAGATCTCAATAGTTACTGAAGTTTCCCCACCTTGACTTCTTCCTGGATTCATACCTTTGAACATGTTGTATGGACTACTGTTCCTTGCTTACTATACAGTAAGATTTCACATAATTGAAGGTAGAAGTTTATGAGCAAAAGCTGGCTGAACACACAGGTGAGGATATTTACAGATCAATGATGTCTATTTCAAGAACTGAATTTTGACAGGCAACTCGTGAAAAGATTTCCTGTAAAGCTGCCTGTATGAATTCTTGTGGCACTCTAAATGCATACACAAGTTATCCAAACCAAACGGTTAAAGCAGAAATTCTGCACCAGGTTCAAATGTGGTCACTGAGAAAAAAATCTGCAATTGGAGTCTACAGAAAAGCAGTTTTGACTCCACTGGGATACCTTAACTAGTGAATACTTTTCTCCAGGGCATGAGACTTTTTAGGGTGCTTGAGAGGTGCTTTACTAAAGGCCTAAGGACCAACTGATAAGTCTTTCCCTTCTAGAAGATAAAATAAGGAACAGAATACGCTTCTTCTGCCCACTGCAAACATCAAAAGAATTTTTTTCATTCCAACTAGTAAGTATGCAGATAAGGCACAAAGTTATAAGAAATTAATAATGAAAAGATAGATTATGTACAAATATACAAAGAATGAAAAAAATATGGCACATTTGCATTTAGCTACAGCAGACCTCAGATTTAGTTATTTCTGCTTCTGAAAGATGATAATACACCTATCCACAGACCTTAAGTTGCTCATCCACAACCCTTGTGACTTCTCCAGCCATGGATTCAAGTGTCTCTTGGATAGGATTGGAGAGTGAACCATTTGCTCCTGCCCAAGAAGCTCCACCGAGATGATACAAATTTGGTAAGAGCTGTAAGAAAGAAAGAGTGTCTTTGGAAAGTAGGTTCATCATTACCTTCAAATCCAGAATCAAAGTCTTTATAAATTAGAATTATTTTGTCACTTTAAATACTATCATCTGAAGAAAACACTCTTTGGTGAATCACTGTTATTTGAACTTCCCCCCAAAAAAGGAAAGCTGCAAGCACATGCAGAAAACTGCTCTCAGTACTACCAGTGTGCTGGGAAAGGCTTACTGTCTTGGAGTTCTTAGCATCCCGCATAAGCCGTTCTGCAGATTTGACATCTTCCTGCACAGCATCCACGCCACAGTTTCTTAAAGAGTTGAGATGATCTTGCACTTTTACACATATTCTGTCAATCATCTACTCCAACAAAAGAAACATAAAAAGATAAAACATCAGAATGTTGGTCAAATGCAGACTGAATTCAACCCCGGTAGCAAAACAATAGTGTCATGATAAGATTTATAGTGACAATACAACAAGCTGGAAATGCATGACTGGAGCTTGGAGGTATATCAATGCCATTAAAGGAAAGCATTGTATCTCATAAAGACAAATCTAAATATTGGAAAAATAAATAAAACTTTACAATTGAGAAAAAATGGTTCGGAATATTTCCCCCACAGTTACTTCTAGGATAACTGTGAATAACAAGAAAGTTATTCAATTCATTGTTGTTCTGGTTTTTGGAGCAAGTTTAAATGATGAAAATGTTTTATTGATACATCTAACACTTAGTCCTGAAGGTCTCTGAATTGTTAAGAAGTTCAGAAAATAAAAGAAAGCCCTGTCATTATCGATTCAACAAACGTCACCAGATTTCTCCTGCCTAAGAAAAATGTGATTGCATAGGCTTCTGGGGTATTCTTTCAAAATGAAAATATTCCTACTTGCAAGGGAACTCTAGCTACCAAAGCAGAAGTTTCCATCAGACGTTTTACAGTGGGATAAACTGAACTTAATCTGTATCTGCAACACAATTCATTTAAAATGCTGCAAATACAGGGTAGGTGGTATAACTGTATCCTTGCAAGACAAACCAATAAGAATGCCTGACATATAGTCAGTTTTGATTAAGATATACGAGGCAGGGAGACATAACAGTTAAAAGCCCTTATCAGCCCACACAGCATTCATTGGAACTGGCTATTTGGTATTTGGAAGCAACATTTGAGTGCACATGTCATCACTGTATAAAGTCTAGAGTTCTAGCATCTCGTATCATTAGCAGCAAGAACTGAAATAATTTCACAGCATGCTCCTTTTCTGCTCCACATGACTCTTCCTCTTTAAAGGGTTTTGGTTTGGGTTTTTTTTGTTTAAGTACAAAAAGCTAATTAATTATTAGACAGTGAAAAGTCTCAATGGGACATCTGGACTAAAAAAAAAAACCCCACTCTGGGGATAATAATGCAATTCCACCATACTGACTAGAGAATCCTTTCCAGCTCTCTTTTAAAATTGTTTTTAAAATCCATCTTTACTGTACAAAATTTAATGTAGAAATTATTAATTTTACTCTACTTTGAAAATAACAATAAATTAAATTTACTGAAATCTGATGTGTGTGTAGTTATTTGAGGAAAGCACAACTGAAACCACAAAGGTATAAAAAGACCTCAACTTAATTCATATGGACATTATTAACTTAGGAAAAAAAGGTGGCATTGGAACAGACAAACTATTAGAATAAAATGAAATAAAATAAAACACAGCGATGCTGCTCTTGCAGTTTTTAAGGCCAGTACATCTCCACGTACCATTTTCCCTGTCAAAAGGTTAGAATACAGTTTCAGGTTCTAGTAATAAAACTCTGTCCCATTAAATTTTAATAGCACAGGTGGAAAAAGGCCACTTTGAACGAAGATTCCCCCCCCAAAAAATGCAGAGAAGAGAGAGAAATGTCACTGACTCAGCTGAAGAGCAAAACATGTATTTCCCTCCTGTTTGCTGGGGTCTCCATTTGCACGGGAATGCAACTGGTGCAAACAAACATGGGAGTAAATTTAAAACAAAGGCCATGACAAGTTTTATTCTACTTACACCACCTTGCTTCAGTGGTGTCTGGGAGCTGAAAATAGCCCTCAGGGGTACTGGCAACAAGTGCACTAGAACGGAGAGAACAGTAAGCTACCACAGAAAATGCCCGCAGTCTTCTCAAGAGAAAGGAAAAACAACCAGAACACGTGGCATTTAGGAAAACTGGTAGTGGCTGACAAAACACAAAAGCTTCCCAGCTTCAAGCAATATTTTGTGCTGTGTTAGATAGGAAGCCTTTTCAGCTGTCCAGACTATAAAGAGCATAGAAGATTTCTACCTTGCTTTGCTCCCTCTATCTAAGTAAACTTCCCCCAGTGCCCCCAGTTCTGAAGGTGTAAGGTAGACGATGACTTACTGTCTAAGGCTACTTGGCTCTGGTGTTACCTAAGGTCATGTTTTCACGGTTGCTTAGTGCTAGGCAGAGAGACTGAAACTGACTCAGACACCAGAACTGGCACAGCTTTATGATGATGCTTTTCATGCTGATGAAAGCCTGCTGAAAAGTCAGACTCCTGAGCACAACTGAACTAAATTGTTCCCAGTTCCAACAGCAGTTCAATCAGAAATCCCTCTGGTCTTTCCCTTCATGGCACTACTATACATACGATCTTCCTCTCACTCAAGTTTTTTTCTCCCTTCCAAAAATATTATCACTGACAATTATTATTTTTCAGGAAACAAAGTATTACTCACAAGGCACATCTTGCTTTAAGCTACTCTGACAGAATGAGAGGGAACTCTGTCCCCAGGCAGGTTTTAGACACCAAGAAGTACCCGTAAAGCACAAGTTCTCACCTGCTGAGTGGTACTGGTGACGATGCCTTGCTGCAGCCTGTACGCCTGCTCCTGTAGGTACTTTCTCGTCTCATGATTACGAAGCAAGTAGTTTTCTATCTAAAAAAGAAAGCCAGATTAGGAAACTGATTTGACTCTCCACATTGCCATTTTCTTTCAATTTTGCTACCATACCAGAAATGGAGGCTGAGAGGAAAAAATACCTAAGTACTTGTTTGTTTTCTGCAAAATTTATTCCGTGTGTCTCAATGCTTAATAATCACGTTAGCAAATATTCATTCAATCAAGGACTAGTGAAACATCACTGAACACTGTGCATTTGCCAGTGTTTTCTGAACTAGTCTTCCATTTTGAACAATTTAGTAAGTTACACTGATAAAGGTGTAGATTCAGGTTTGAGAAATATTTCAAGGGACTCTATCTATAAAGTGTTGTTATAGAGACTATGATGACACAAGATAGTTGATTTATATCTTTTAGATGCATTCGGTCCACTGCAAAGACACAATTTAAATAGCAGTACGGTCTGGAGAGCAGATAAAACATCTACAAGTCCCTAACTGATACAGGAGCCTCAGTTCAAAAGCTACTTAAGGCTAAGCAGTACAAAAGTGCTCTTCAAAGACAAGTGGTTCCTGCTCATGGGTGCTGGTCACAGCCCACCACAGCTGTCACCAGCAGTAAGCACCAACCAAGATTTACTATGTTAAAACTCAGCTGGGAGTTTCATAGCATGAAACCACATTGGTGCATTTAGGGAAAAGGTTGGTGCAGTTGGTGCATTTAGGGAAAAAGAGTGTGTGAATCTTATATGTACAATATAAAACACAGGCAGTAGATGTTTTTATCCTACTCCAAATGAAAGACCATCTTCGGTCTTGTACAGTGCTGACTGCACTTTATATGCCAAGATAAAAAACGCATACCAGTAATTCCACATACATGGAAATACGCACAAGCACATACGTAACAAACACACCGCTTTCTAATTTTCCCTTTCATAGTTATGTATCAAGCAATACAGCATTCAGCTTGTACTTATTTAGTTGTGTCTTTTGGATACTAAATCACTGCATTCCATCACCTTTCATTGCATTCATTGGAACAAAAAGCCTTACATGCTCTTGCAGCACTTGAATACCATGTATATGTTCATGCAAATTAAACCATCAATGAATCCAGCCTAGAATTCTTACTCAGCCAAGCATGAAATCACAGCCACATAAAATTATTACTTTATTTTTAGTTTGCTTTAGTTACTTTATTTTTATTACTTTATTTATATATGCAGTACCTTTTGCAGTGCCTCTTCTGTTTTCTCAGGGTTTGTTTTGAGTGCTTGGGAAGCATCATTCATTGGTATAGGCATGAATCTCAAAGTATAATTCCTAAAGAAAAATAGAAGATGTTTTAATAGTAAAAGTTAATCTACTTACTGTATCTCTTTATGAAGAATAAACTTAGAAGGGCGAAATAAGATGCATCTAGGAACCAAGAATGTATTTTTTACATTTGTAAGTGGACTAAGTGGAGGCATGCATGTTCGTTCTTGCTGCTAATTTTTGCCACTAGATTGAGGTGGAGATTTTGAAAAGCAAAAAATGCAGTTAAGTGGCCAATGCCCAGTGGCTGTCAATTAAATGCCTAGCTGTCCTCTGTATCTTTGCACAGAAGGTTGAATTACTTTTTCCTATATCAAAACAGAACAGGGAGTGTCAGTGCCTGCTGGCAGTTCTATATGATCTAAGTCTAAATGGAAATAGTAACAGATAAGATAGCGACAGTTTTGAAAATTTACTATTTAATAACTTCTTGTGTTTACAACAATTTGAAGACACTTGCTGAATTTTTAATAAAAGCTAACAAAACAAGCTTAGCATCTTCACATTTCTTTATGGAAACGATTGCTCTCTGAATTTTACTTATTTGTTCTCAAAATATCCCCATAGCTTTGTTCATCTGCTACGATATGAAAATAAAGATAGGACTTTGGTCTAGAGTCAAAATTGTATTTGAACTCTGAACATAAATTGGGTAGCACGACACAGTTAAATCTAAAATGCTACATGCAGTGATATGTCCACACACCTTCAGATTTCAATAAATGAAAACAAAAAGAGTAGAAAATTCTTAAAACCTGTAAAGGGAATTATTCTGCCTATTTTAAATTATCCTAAATGCACTAACTCCAACAGCAGAATTTAACTGCAGTGGTTCTTTTCACTTCCTCTCCCACCAGTTGGCTTAGCCATATGAAACACCACTTTCTGCCAGCCGGCAGTCTTTTGAACTGCTAAACACACTGATCCCTCATTGATACTACCCAATATTTTACCTTCAATGACATAGGAAGACTTCTACGTTTCTCCTCAACATAAACACGGTGATTTGAACTGGCTGTCAGTGGCAGCCAGTTACTCTTACGGAGTCAGGAAGGTCTCTGTCCGTCCATAGTGTCCAACTGCCTACTGCATCATAGTCAGAAAATTCTTTTATTTCTAGTTGTCTTGTCCTTCAAAAGAACTGTGCAAACTATACAGATCCTGGTTTGCATCCTCATGTAATACTAAAGAGTGAATAATCGCCTGTCCACCAGAACGGGGACTATTTTCAAATGTCAAAATTGTCGAGCTCAAAGACAGAAAACAATTACAGAACTTGCTGATTGCCTGACTACTACCTGGCAGGTGGGTATTTATTTAGTTAAAAGGAAACCAAGGTAGATTGCCAAGGATCTTTATAGGTGTTTGACATTTAATACATCACAGTCATTGAAATCTATAATCGCCTCCTCTCACGCTAGTAATTGTATGCTAAATTCAATTTAGTCAAAGGCTTAGTGCACCCTCCCTCACACACACACACACAGAGGTACAGGGGAGAATGAAAGACAAGATTTCACAGACACACAGTCACAGAGGCAGAACTTTAAAAGACCACTACCTTAAGGAATGCTCTATATTTGGTTTCCTTCCAGACAGACAGCTTTGTATCAGACTGCTACTTTATTTTCATCTAAGAATTAACCAGCTCTTAAGGGCAAAAAATCAAGAATTTAAAGCTCGCTTTTCAACTTTGATCATCAGAGTAGGATTTATCTTCACACATAATTTTTCTCTATTTCCTTTGAAGTCTAAAATATTCCTCCATTCTTCTTTTTATTAACACTCCTCTTGGAACAGAGAACATTTCTCCATCAACTCAATAATCCAGTAATTTAATAACACATTAATACTCTCAGCAAAATACTTATATTGAAAGGATGTTAAATTTCAGAGGGGAGCTCGAGACTGGAAAGGATGTCTTAAAATCCTCCTGTGTCTTCCTCTATATAGAGCATACGAAAGACCTACCATTTCACTACACGTTACTTTTCTTGTAGTAACTTCTGTTCTATTCATGACACAGTGCTGCGGAGTGATATTACTGTCTAATGAGTTTTTGAAAAATGGAAATAGGATCATCTGGTTTCCAGGCCTGAGTATGTGAATTTCATGTCACTGCTAAGGGGAGCATTCCTAACTCTCTAACAAATCCCAGCGTTTCCCAGCAGATTTTAGAACATGAGCTAATTCTTCAGTCAGGCCGAAAAAATATCCTTTAGAAATTAACGTGGTGCCATACTGTACAGTTCTACAACAGAATGACCTCTAGGCTGCAAAGCACACAATACATGTTTATTTTCATATTACAATTATAGAGACAAAAATCCCTGTTTAACGGCCAGGCTGAACAGGATGCTCACTGTTCTCAAGTGCTCTTCTGAACTGACACCTGTACCACACTCTACAGAAGATCCTCTCAGCATCTCACGTCAGCTGGCTGGAAAGCCATGGGGCTCTGCCTACAGCAGAGCTCCTGAAATTGCCTTGGAGGAACATTTTCACACAACCTTAAGCAGATGAAGAAAAGGTGACGGAAGGGGAAAAAACAATCTTTAGATTACTTCAGCTTCTTTTAAGGTCTTTTACAATCCCTCTCAACTCTCCTTACTTAGCCTCCACGTCATACTAGGAAAGTCTAGCCGTATCCCTTTTTGTGGTTTACTATATGACTATTTTTCTTAAGAACAAAATGAAAGCAACATACACAACACAACCCCAGGCGTCTTCAGCATATTTCATTCTGTTTTGAGCAACAATTGTTTCCTACGGAATATTGATGGTTTCATTTATTTTTAGGAAATGTGGCAGAGAATGTTCTCAATATGTCTTCAAGATGGATTGTTTAAAAGCTAATTGTTTTCAGCCAGTATTGATAGTCCCTCTCTCGCAAGATGGTTTTTAATAATTTTTAAAAGTTAGGAGACATAAAATGACCTCAGCTTCCAAGCTAAACAAATGACATTTCACCTCAACAAAGTGCAATGTCACACAATTATCTGTAGCGCTTCTTTTTTTCTCTTACATGATTTGCTTATGCCTTAGGATTTCCCCCTCCTTCCTATTTACTTGTCCAAGCACTTCAGAACAGAAAAGTAAAGTGGATGCTGACCAGGAAATAAGCATATTTTCTTTTCTACCAAACTTTCTCATAAATGTGCATGCTATCATTCTCTGAAAGAGAAATGCCTTCAAGCTGACAAATAACCTTTGCCAATTATTTTTCACTATTGTCGATGAAATCGCTCCAAGATGACTTGTTTCATTATACATAGTTTATATAGTTCCCCCCATTAGTGCAACCAAATTAATTTTGAGATCAAGTACATAAACTACAACAGCTTTATAAAAGAAGTATCTCATAAGTTGTAGCCTCATGACCACTCTGAGGGTTAAGATCTTTCCCTAACTAGTTACACAGTTTTGCAAGACATTTTATCTTGCAAAACTAGCAATGGTACGTTACCTTCATCTTCTAAAGAGAGCTCCTCCACCTCTCAGAGGGATTTAATGACGTGAAGCAACTGCAATTGCTGCTTAATTTAAATCTGTAACTTTTCCCTCTTAATAAAAGTAATAATAACATATAAAGAAATGTGATGAAGATTGAGAGAGATGAAAGTCATTTAGCATCTATAGCGGATAATGGCTGCAACTGTGAGTAAGCTCAGGGAAGCAAAATGACCCAGACCACAGCGATTACAATGAACAACTGTAGTTTCTGAGATCATCACTATTAGTTTCAACTTGCTGGGTGAAATAAAAAAAAATTCAGACCACAAAGGCATGCTTCAGTAATTTTCTGTTATTATATACAGCTTCGTTCACTGACTAGAATAGAATTTCTGCATGCTATCAACACAAGAGAATGAAGAAAAGGGAAAACGTTCTCAACTTCAGAATTTTAACGCTAACAGCAGAACTCAATGGCCTTAATGCTAATAGCAGAGTGTGGTTCAAAGAGGTACAGAGCCTTTTCCCATCCTTTTGAAGGATGTGAAGTCATACATTTTCCTTTAGATTAAGCACCCTAATGCTTAAAAATAAGAGCTCTCAGCATCTTCAAATCATATTGATTGCGCTAAGAACTGCAGATGCTCAGATCATTCAGGATCTAAGTCTTTGGTCTCTTCATCAGTCAATTCAGTCGGTTGAGAACTTACTTTTCCAGTGCCACAGCTATGTCCTGGAAGCCCTGTGCAGTGATGTTATTCTTGTCCCATATTACAGTCCTGAGAGATGAGGGGAGATAAAAGGAAAAAATTTAAACAAGAATCAATGAATAAACTTATATTGAATCTTTGCACATTGAAACACAATTTTGAACATACAGCACTGTGTATAACAGAAGGCAACATTTAAAAAACCTGTCTTTAGTTATATGCAAAAACCTTGAAATGACAGAAGTTAAGGTCAAAGATACTACAAAATTCATTTTCCCTTTCTTTAAAGGGGAGTCTGTACTATATTTTTTATCTTTAACATAAAAATGTAACTCTTCTAAAATACAGTTAATAGAAAGATTAGGAGATAATTTCCGTTTTTTTCCAGCAATACCATGAAGTTCAAATATCTGCTTTGCAAGCTCACACTGAAAACCAAGAAAATTGCAGTGATTGATCAATCCCTGGTCTACATAGGATATACAGCTGCAGGTACAGAAGAAGGTATTTCAAAAATTCATGCTGACTGGTGGTCAAAATTTGCAGGCTATTATATATTCAATGCTGTACCAACCAATCACAGAGCTCCTATGATTCCACATGCAACATAACTAGCTGCCAGTATAAGCCATTAGATTAGGTGCATAAATTGCAGCTCTTTCTAATACACAATAGTGGTACGAGTGATCAAACCTTCCCCCTCCTCCCCCAGTTTAGACCACTCAAGCAGACTGCCTGGCAATTTGTAAACACATGTTCAAAGATCTCATTAGTAGTCAGAATAGACAGTCAAGCGGATAAATCTTGCTTGTGCAAGAGCACTACTTGTAGCTGTTCTTAAAAAAAAAAAGGCACAAACTGGTGTTAAAAAAAAGATGGATGGCAGGGTTTCACAGGCACTGACATCCCTTTTGCAGAAATCCCTTTGTTTTTAGAGGGAAATATGGAGGTAAGGAAGAGAGATTCTACATCCACTCTGCAAAGATCAAATACGCTTAGGGTCAAATCTTTGGTATTTCTGTCATTGGAAGGTGTGTTTACATTTCTATCTGGATGTGATTTTCCACTATTTTAAGCAGAGCCATTTACCATTGCATTATTCAGTTTGCAATCACACCACAGACTGTGGTGACATTACATCAGCTGTGAAATTCAGTGTACTTGTGGAACATTTCAGTTTGCCATCCTGAAAGCAGGGAAGACTTTATTTCTTCAGGTACTGTGGTCAGTTCAAGTTAAGACATTCAATAAACCTAAGCCACCTCTCCAGTGTTTTCTTGACATTTTCAATGTTCAGATGGGCAATAAAAAGACAAGGATCCCTGCTTCTGAACAAAATAGCCAGGACTGTTCTGGGGAACTTCTTATCCTCCAGGGAACAAATGCTTGGAGGCCAAACACAGAGTGGTCTCTTCACACAGACAATAGACTGAGGAAGGTTCATCTGCACAGTCTGACAAGAGGAGTGAGGGTTAGCTTTCCTGATGATGGTGACATATTTAGAGGTCCCCATCCAGATATTCATGCTGATTGAAGGTTTTACTGTTTGCTAATCACATGCTGGATAGAAAAAAAAGAGTGACACTCTCAAGCCATCAGTGCCAGACGTGCTAAAAAGTAGTGAAGTTGTCAGGCGGGTGACGTTGCAGAGAAGAGATGCCAAGGTCCATCAGCACTATAGGCAGGGGAGAAGGGAAGGAGGGTTGGTTAATGCTGCTACCCATTCTGAATTCCACATGCTCTTAGTTCTCCTACATACTGATACTCCAGAAGACAAAGAATAATTTAGTTTCCCACCCAAGTACCAGAATTTTCTCTGCCGGGAAGGCCTCCAGTAGCAAAGAGGGAGCGGAACAGAAGAGAGTGGCTATGCCCTGGGTTCCTAGAGACACAGCGGTATCCCAGCACTTGGAGATCTTCCAAACCTGCCTCGACAAGGCCTGGAGCAACCTCACATAGTTTTAAAGTTGGCTCTGCTTTGAGAAGGACATTGGATTAGATGATATCTAGAACTCTATAACATGGTAATTTCTTTGCTTTGATTCTAAGAAATTTAGAGCTCTCTTATTCCAACAAGAGGTCTCTGTTTAAATTTACATAATGTAATTACCTCCATTTTCAGTTACAGAAATGTTTTTGCAGAGAGAATTTGCTTCTCAAGTTTGTTTTGTTGTTGGTTTGGTTTTTTTTTAAGAAAAGAATGAGAATCTTCCCAAATGGAGACACTATTTAGTGGCTGTACCTAGAAGGGTTCTGAAGAGAAACAGCTTGAGAATAAGCTAAAAAACTCAGTATTATTAAGCCATCTGTCTTTTACTGCAAATAAGTTTCCCATACCTGAGCTTGGTGTTTATCTGTAGGGCTTTTGCCAGCATCTTTGCTCCCATATCTCCCATGGCATTTCCGCTAATATCCACTTTTGTAAGAGACGTATTGCTGCCCAAGGCATTAATAATAATGGTGACCTCAGTCTTCAGCTTGGAATCGGCAAGGGACAATGACTGCAGAGGCTGTGGAGCACAGAAATGGCACTGATAACAGCAACTGATAATGCACTCATTCCTCTAACATCAAGCAAAAGAAGCTACAAGTTCCCCAAACTGTTTGCAACAGCAATAAGTATCAAAGAGTTATTTCTGTGTTTGCTGCAGATCCTACAACACACAATAAACCGGGCATCAACAACTAACAGCCCAAGTGCCAAACACATACACAGATTAAGTTGCAACACCCTGAAAAAAAAAATTAAGTGACAGTGCCTTTAATTTCCTGTGTCCTATTACGTACAGGATACAGTGTGAACCTGAAAAGAGGCAAGATGGCAACAAGCAGCTTTGTAAGACAACCTCTAGTGTCCAGTGGATTCTGCTTAACTAGGCTGCTTCCCTGTCACTGAGAAATACAAATATCTACCACTAGCCTCTCTCCCTCAGACTGAGGGCTTCACCCAAGGGCAAATTAGGATTTGAGATTGTTAAAACAAAACCAATTCCTTTAAACTGTTTTATTATTGTTTCTTCAATTTTAGGCATGATTTTGCATATCTGTTTCATCAACTAAGGGCACGAACATTTGGGAGGAAAGAGACAGAAAACTGTAGCAGGTCTGAAATTAAAAACAATAAGACAAGTATCTATTAAAATGAATAAGTCAATGGATATTATTCACAGTGGTGTTCTTATACCTGTAACTGGAATACCTTCATGTTAGGGTTTTGGTTTTTCTTTATATATATATATATATATATACACACACACACACACTATGTTAAGCTGAAACTACTTTATTAGGCTACTGCAAGTCATTCTCTAAGCCTTAAAAAAGCTTCTGTTAAAAATATCTATATTCCTTCCATTCTCAATGTCCTAACGCTCCAAGAGCAGGAGCTCAAGAAGTGTAGTCCATTCATCCCCATGCCTTGAAGAGGTATTACAGCTGCTAAAATTGTAATTTTTCTTTGCTGATGTACGAGAATTCCACAAAACACTTCCCTTGCTTAAGTGTGAACTCATACAGAAGGGTGTATTGCCAGTACAGACCCATTTCAGGTGGACTGGAGGATGAATTTTAAAAGCCTAAAATCTCCAAATTGCCAGTATGGGAAAATCAACATCTCCTCCGGATGAACCATGGTACCAACTTTAGATGCCTAAAGTTTAGATTCAAATACATAGACCAACTCAACCGTGGACTCCAGCTTCCAGGCACCACTGGATTACAATGAAAACCAAAACGCTTGCAACAGTAAAAATGCAGTTATAAAAGAGGAAATGCATAACAATTTGGTGGCACAGCATGTTTATAATTAAAAAGTCTAACAGTAACACAAGCCACATGCTGGTTTTATTTCAAATTGAAGTTATTAAATTACTACAGACTTCCTGCGACACAGTCACAGAAACGCAGCATCAGGCAGCACTCAGAAGTTACCAATAAGTTTGTGGAAGTGAAGTTTTTTCTGTTTCTCATGTATCACTTTGGAAAGGGGCATTCAAGCAACTGCTAAGTCCTGCATACCAATTTTTTTTAAATCTTACATATCCTCCCAGGAATACACCTCTCACATTCTAACACCCTGACAAAAGAGTATGGTTTGAAAAAGCTTCTGCACTCTCTTCTGCAAGGGCTGAAACCTGTACATCATTACAAACAAATATGAAATACAACATAGTACAGTAAGGCACCTGCTGTAATGGCAGTGCCTTTGAAGTAGATGAACTGCTAGTTTTCTTGCACAGCTGCCCTTATAATTTACTCAATGATCAAGAAGCTAAAGCCTCTGGACTCACTTGGTACCCTGAATGCAAACAACAATCAGATTGTAACTCTGCATAATTAAATGCCCAGGCTGCCCAATATTCAATAAATTATCTGATCATTATATCAAAAAACCCAACCAAACAACAACAAAAAAATAAAACACCACAAAAACCAAATCCCTCACAAATAGGGGTAATACTCTACATAGCCTACGGACATTTAATTGTTGTGTTTTCTCAATATCCAGCTAAAACTATTAAGTTGTTACAAGTTTGACAAGCACTTCAGTGTTCCTGCTGCAGAAAACATGTATTTTGTCAATACAGTGAACATGCCTTAACATAATCTTGTAAGGGATGGAAATTCTTAAATTAAAGAACAGAAATAGAAATTGTACGATTGTATTCATCAGTTTTGTCATACTCTTGCTGAAAAACAAATATTTAAGAATTAAGTCAAGCTAAATTTGTTCTCTCCCAAAGGCCAATTCTTCAACAAAGAGTGAACTAAGAACTGAAGATATTCAGTGCTGTAAGTAATTCTTTGCAACTATGCAGGACTGACTGCCACTGTGAGTAATGGTATGCTGTACTTGCAGCCTAATATCTATTTTTGCTAGAAGAAATGGCATAGTAAACATAAAGCTTCAGACACTTCCTGCTATACTAATAAGAATACATTATTACAGCCTGCACAGTACAGTACATACATAAAAAAAAAAGAAAATAAAGGAGAAAAAGGGAAACATAAAACCTCCAAAAAAAAAAAAAAAGACTACATTCTTGTCTATATTAAACACCTGGGAAAATTTGCTGTTGAGGTTGCTACTACTCCTTCTAAATTGTATAGCATTACACTTGTGTCTAGCTGTACTTTTACAGTCACAAAAACAAGTCACTGATAGTTTAAATCATTCTACTCATGACTCAGATTAACACAGCAACGGATCTATTTAAAGTGTGTATAAATACACGAAGAAGCATTTGGCAGATGACTATTTTAGATTAAAGCCTTTTGCTTCAGCTTTCCATGCAGATAATGCACAGTCCCTAAACTGTACCAGCTTGCAGGCAACAGTGATCAAGCAGTATGCCCTGGGCAACATCATACCCTGGTTTCTCCAGCTCCACCCTTACTGTGGCAGTAAACGCACAGTAACAGTAGAACAAGGACCACTCCATTTAGGATTCAAAATCAAACCAAAACAGCTAGAAACTTAGAATCTTTTTCTAAGTATCAAGGCAGAATGAGGACAAATTTAGGCAGCTATCTGCAACACGTGCTTCTCCCATGTTGCAACAGAGTCTAGGTCCTCAACTCTTTAGCTAGCAGGAGACGCTTCAGATTGAATTTTAGCACCTGATGAGACAGAAACAAGATTCCTTCATTAAAAAGGATTAACAAGAGAAAAGAACGTGGGGAGAGACGAGGCATGATAACACTGACAGGACCACATGCTATATTCCAAAGGTTGATGCATGACATGAAGGAGAGACTTTAAAGTACCTAAATAAAATAACTTTTTGGTGGATTATTTCATTTTAACACTGTTAGAAAACAGGATGAAAATACAGAGTGCGTTGTGTAGGTTAGCTCAGGAAAGACATGGTGAGTAAGAATTACAGGAGCACATCTGACCACTGGATTGTGGAAAAGGCAGGAAGTAGAACAATGGCTGATATCACTCACAGGCTGAAAAGGAGTACAAGAAGTAGAAACTGATGATGAAAGGGAGGGAGAGCTGTGAGAACAATACATCCAAAACTAAACAATTACTTTTTCTACGACCTGAAAGCTTCAACAACAGAAGCTAAGAAAGCTAAACAGATGGTTGTAACATTTAATAAAGACAATAAGACTGAAGTTGGAATGTTGGAATTTTTTATCCTTGCAAACAAATAATATGAACAATATAGTCATATAAATAGAAAAAAACCCAACAACTGCATTTTTGAGAAGAAAGTCTGGATACTGAAAGCGTGCATAGAGCGTGTTGAAGAGGCGCTTTATGATATGGCCTAAGTGGGAAAAAATGTCCACCTGCAACAAAGCAAAGGGATAAAGGAAATTCAGAACAAAACATACTAAATTACATTTGCTTGTGATTAACCTTGTGTGACATAACAGTCTTCAGGATAACTGTGAAAGATTGAGCATGTGATACCAGGCAGGATAGATATAAATGTCCAGAGAGAAGAAGCAGATCTCATCTGATGAAATGATATCACCTCTCAGGATGTTCTCAACAGGAAAAGGAGAGAAGGGGAAGAGAGCCCTGCACCATTCCCTTTTAGAGATAGAGTAGAAGGAGGTGGCCACACACCAAAAAATTAAAAGGCTGGCTCGGTACCAGAAGATATAGAGAGATGCATCAATACACTTCTTAGCGCAATCCTCCATTTGACCTGTGCAAACAAGGACTTACTGATTTCATTACAGGTGCTACTTCAATTAGAATCAGCTCTGGTACCCATCCGTGTGCAGCATTTCACTGTGTCACTCTGACACCCCATGTTTTAAAGAATAAGGTGAGGAGGTAGGCAAGGAATCAAGGAAAAAAAAAGTTACCACTAATCCCAATTAAGAGGACACAGAGAGGAGAGAGGACCAGTTTAACACATCACTTCAAATACAAAAGCAGCAAGGAAAGATGAACACAGAGTATGGGTCTAATGACCTTGTAAGGAAAGAGACATCGAACACACTGGTAAAAACTGCTCCACTGAATTGCAGGGTGCAGATGGGAACAGAAAAGGGGAAAGCAGTTAGTGTGGAGACCATGAACTTGGAGGTGAGACGATAAAGACAACAGGAAAAGAAGCTGTTTAGACAACTGAAGTCTACAGTCAGCTATTTCTGGTGAATGAGAAAAGCAGAGCTTGCTGTTACTTGCACAGAGAATGAAGGAGAAAGAAAGGACTTGGAATAAACGATTCAAGACTGACAAGCATGAAAGTAACAGAGCATCTTGAGGCTCCCTTCTAGCCAAAACTAGGATGCCAAATAAGGCAAGAACACAAACCTAATCATGACAGTCTTTCAGAATCAGGAGAGGGTGGAAAAGAAGAAAGTGGGCAAGGATCCCAGCAAGGCACTCTGAAAGGGTTTTATGAATCTCCTCCTGTGATTTATGCACTATAAGAAGTAAAGAATGATACAGCGAACAGTTTTTTCACATGTTTTGAAGGAGAAAGGAGTTCTAGGAGATCACTGCAGTGTCTTTGCATTTTTTCAAGCAAAAAGAATTGCTAATACCCAAGAACAGCTATCAGGAAACACTGCATCCTATTAATTAAAAAAAAAAAGAAAAATAAAAATTCTGTTAGTGAAGGAGTATCACCACCTAGAGAACACTACTATTGTAATCTCCTGTCAGGACATGAAACTTTTTAAAATTTGTGCCCACAGAGCTGTACAACTTAGATCTAAAGCGAATAGGTTAAGAATATCCAACTGTTTAGAATGAATATTCTTCAAAAAGCATCAATCCTAAGACTATGCTAAGTAACATTCACCTACCTGCTACACATAATAAAAATTAATATTTGAAAAACAAATCAAAATGTTGGATGAATTTATGCAGGATTATGATCAAATCTTATGCAGCAAATTAACACGGTGAAGAAAATTACCAGGAAAAGGCTGTGAAGCTACAAATACACATGACGATAGTAGGCAGAAAGATACTCACTGAATCCTCGTCTTGAATCATCTGAACTAAATTATCAAGTACTGGAGTGAGATTTCTGAGGGAAGAAAAGTTAGGAAGATGATGAAATCAGCAGCTTCTCCTCATTTGTTCTCTTGTTATTTAAAAGAAAGAAAAGCCTTACTTGGATTTCATGTTGTTAAAGTTTTTGCCTAACGCCAAGTGTCTTATCGATCGGTTTTTACTAAGCCAGACTACAAGAGTTGAGAGGTCAGATTCTAGGCCTGTAAAGAATCAGATTAGATTAAAAATTAAAACACATTTTCACAGAAGACCCAGACAGGTTCCAATTATTACTGCTATATTCATTCAACTAACTATATCAGTGTATTAATTTCCAAGATGTCTAGGAAAAATTCCATTATTCTATTTTTTATATACTTTTCTCTTTTTTTGCCTCTGTTTTTCTAAAAGAATAAATGCTTTCTTTAAAAAGAGCCCTTTAAATCTCCATCCCAAACAACCATTCAAGGCATGTCTGAGAAACACAGAAGACAAACATAGTCCCTTTTCCATATAGTCCAACCACCCTTGGGTTGTTCCTCTCATTGTCAGGCAGAGCTTAAAGTTTCTTTGAGAATTTTGAGATCACATTGATTGCTATTTAGTCTTACTAGAGCTGTGATCGAACAAGTTCTCAAAGCCTTCTAGTGCAAAAAGGCTAACATACAGGGCAATGAACAAAATGATCTGAAAAGCAAGCCAATTTTTTTTCCACTGCTCATTAAGAAAAACAAATTGCTGTATTATTGTATTCCCAAACTAGTGGTGTATTTGAAGAGTCCACTAATTACACTACAGTGGCTTAAGGTCCAGATCCACAAGGTAAGTTAGATGTCAAATATCTATCTATAATTATAATAGTCATTCTGTTTACATAATTGGGTTGAGTCAGTATGTCTCAAAGCTTTCCACCTGCCAATCCATCCCACCTTTCTTGGGCATTCAACTGTATTGGAAATCTCTTCCTGAAATAATTCCACATTTGGCTGCCAGAAGAGCAAACATGACAGGTAAATTCTTCCATAAATCTACACTTTCGAGTTTGCAAGATGAGAAGCCAGCTGGTATTCCTAGCTACGAAGAACAAAGCCTCCAAAGCAGGAATAGTCCAAGACTTATTCCAAAGACTCAAGGAGGCCTTCTCTGACCTGACGCTGGTTGAACATTCACTCCAAGTTTCCTTCTCTCGCTTATTCAGTGTTACTACTTCAGCTGTTTTTTCTTTTTATTCTTCCACTATACTTTCATTTCTTATTTAGCTTCTCATCTTCTTGTATTTGAACCCATTTTCCTCTAGATCTAATATGATGCTTGCTGCTATAAATTTATTGTGCTATGTTGCACTGATCTCAAACACCACAGACTTCTGAGGGTATGGTTAATATATTAACATTTCTTATATACTTTACAGTAATAAGAATTGCTGGTCTGAGACATTTCCATAAACAATATGGCAAATAATCATAAACCAAGTGACCAACCTTAATTACACTGTGAACTGAAAGAAAAAGTGTTTTTCCAATTCTCAACTTGCATGGCCCTCCATTCCTGTTCTGCATACTTACCATTGTCTGAAATATCTAGGCTGGTGATATTGTGTATTTCTGCTATGCATCCTTCCAAGACTTGTGCACCTCCAGATCTTAACTAGAGACAAAACATCATCCATTTTTGCAAAGTAGTTACGGTTTCAAGATCACACAGAAAACATTGGTAGGAGTTTTGTGAATACAGAAGGCACTACCAGCAGCAAAAACAACAGCAACAGCAGTTACAGACATCAACATGACAGCCTATGCCCACATTCCTACTGCTCTAATCCTTTGCCTTCACAATTTGCATATAAATGAGAAAAGGGACTCTCTTTACTCTGTCTTAAAATTACTGCTCAGCAGTTAAATCAGGGTAAGCTTTAAACGGTGCAGACAGAAAGAATCCTTTAGCACCTGTGCCAGGCAGTGACTGCAGGACTTTGGTGCAATTCTCTATGTGAAAGGGCCAGGACATTTCCACCATCCAGTGAGGTGGGGGGGTGGGAAAAGCTTAGTCCAGCCTATAAGCATTCAACACTGTCACCCTTGAATTCCGGTCAAAGTTTATAATAAGCATCTTCTTTCGGCTCTTAGCACAATGCTAGGGTGCCCAGACGAAAGATGAGCAGCAAATATTAAAAAAAAAAAATTCAATGAAATTTTGTTTCCCTGTCACTGAAAATATGAATAATCCAATTGAAAAATGGTCATTAAAAAATCATAAACAAGAGAAATCAGTAAATTACCTCATTCTTAAAAAGGCATAAAAGAGAAAAACAGCAACAATAAAAAAATGCCTAGCTGGACAGTATCAATTATGATATTATTAAACTGAAATATTAAATGATTATAAAAGAAATGTCAGCATTTAATGAAAAAATCAATGAAATTGTCTAGGGGAAAACATCAACATTAAGAATCAAAGTTATTAAAACTTACACACTTACTTATTAATGCTACTGAATTAAACAACATAACATTTTTTTCCAAAGAAGCAAAAGCATTTTCTTATTTCTTGCAGCTACACAAACTATATAAAGCGCATTTCACTTTATGAACATCCCCCGGAAAATACTTGAGTGAAAGAGGGGAGAAGTTCTACGAAAATTCTACTTTTGCATTTTCCATTTTCACTTTCCTTATTTCAAAAAATTTAAAATTTTTCAAACACGAAATAGCCTCTTTATCCTCTGTGCATAAAAAAATGAGTAATATTTTATTGAGTTGACTTGGCTAAATTCCCTGAATTAAACTGCTGATATTTCTGTGAATAGTCTCTTTTATACATGCTATATCTAAGGAGCCACAAATGCCTTCAGAAGTATTTGCCATTAAACATTTGATTTGGCACTTTATAAAGTTTGAGATATGTGATTGGTTAAAAAGCATCTCAACAACTTGGCCTGAGCATTCAAAGAACATCAGTTGTTAAAGACAACATCTAAAACATAAGCCACGTCTGGAAGTAGAAGAGATACAAAACATAAGGCATCTTTCCTCTTTTGCATAAAAAAAAGCCTACCTTATCTTTCACCCTGTCCTCTCAAGAAGTGCTCGATATAAAGTCTGCATTTGGACCAGAACTGGTGCAATTTTAACTCAACTTTATTTTTCTAAAAGCTTTTGTAGTATTTGCTCTATGAATGCCAAAACCATAATTTTGCTCTTTTTGCTGCTCTCTCAGCATGGGCTGCTACAAGACAAGCACTTTAGAGAGTGCCACATGTGTTACTGCAGAACCTATGGAACTGGCAGATTATATGCGGTGTTGTTTTTATGGTAAAACTCCTATACACTAAAATTATACTCACAATAGAATCCAAATGCTTATGTTATATATACTTTGAGGGTTGAAGTGGACAATTTTTCAGGAGCAGCTTTCAATCTTGTACTGGTAACTGTATTCAAAATCTTAAAATACACAAACATTTCATGTGCACAAATGCTACTATTTTATCCGAGGGAGATGATAACAGCTTGACTTTTAAGATCAAATTTACTGCAACTGTATCAAAATAACACACATATATATATATATATATGAAAGCAGAGATTAATTGTAGGGCTATTCATCTATGTGGACTGTGATACTGAAAAAATCCCACCTCTGCAATATCTCCTATATGCCATAATTCTAAGACTACAAATATAAGTTCTTATTCTGAAAATGAAGAACAATCCTTCAACATTTAAAAATGCCAAGCGTGTTCAAAGCTATGAGGTACCAATATGGGAAGGGCAAACAAAGCTGCTTATTGATTTAACAATTAAGGTAAAGCATGGAGGGTACTTACACAGTGACCAAGCTAAGGGAAGCAGAAGGGAAAAGAGTGAAATACATCAGTGCTGAGCAGGTAGAAATAAAAATGTAATTTTCATAGTAAAAATAATAAAAAACCCAACCAAACAAGCGATATAAAATGATTAAGCTTGGAGTTAATACACCAGAAAATTATGGGAGCAAATGAAAAGTGGTGGGAGAGGGAAGGAGCAGAGATTTATCTTTCCATAGTTGATTAAAGCTTGCCTGATGTAGGAAAGAGGAGGGCAAAGCCAAAGCATCAGCTTAATAGCCTCCTCACAGCGTGTGCTTGCAGAAACTGGGAGCAGTGCAGGTCACTGGTTCTGAGCTTCCCACGGTCCTTTTTCTGGGTGTAGATTACACTGCCCAGCTCACAGAGCATCAGGGAGAGGTGGAGCAGGACCCTATGGTGCAGGGCCCACGGACAGTACTCCCAGCTCCTGGCACATCAACTCCCCTGCTGGTGGAAGCATAACTTCTTTCCAAAGCACATGAGAATGGATAAAGCTCAGTGATGTGAAAAAATGTGAAGGGAAGGACCTAACGAAGTGCTGTCAGTTTGGTGGGACCAGCTATGGGAACTCAACACTGCGAGTTGGGCACAATTCCTTCCTTTCTGTCATATGAGCTGTCCATGACCACATATGTTTTAGTGCCCAATAAAACCCCTTGAACCCCACCATATCCTATCCCAGGCATTATATAATGAAAGGATAACTTTTTCACTCCTGTCAGCCCTCACTGATTTACATGCTAATTTATACCCTCATTACTTATGTTTGTGTTTTACTGACTTATTCTTTTAAGGTTATGATTACAGGACTTCATTTTTGTTACTTTAATTACTCCTCCCTTTTCCTTCCTCCCTCTGAAAGAAAAATTATCATCTGTCTGATCTCTCTCCTCAGAAGTTCGAAGCACGTGTACTTGACTTGAAAGCTTTTCTATTTGGAATTTATATGTAGTGTTCTTCAAAGTAATACCATTTTTTTAAAAGTATAAAATATCAGAACAAACTATGAAATGCATTCACAACGATTTGGGTTTTTCTTCATAAGGAAATCTGTGCACATTCCAAAAGCAATCTACCACGAACCTAAAGCAAGGATCGCTGCACCTCAACATTTTCACCAAATTGCATGTTTTCTACTTAAAGGGAAACTATTGCATTTGAAAGGCACTTCCAGAACAGTTAATACTCAGGCGATGGACTTGGAAAGCTCTGCCTACAAGTCAGACCCCTTCTTCACAGCTTTAAAAGGAAAATGTGGCCACTCCGCTAAAGAAGGCCTGAGTCTAAGCTGGCAAGAGTCCACACAGTTCTCTGTAACTTTGCCTCACTGGCCCCCCACGGTTCTGGCTGATCTTTTGTCACAAGCTGTAGCCACGCAGGTATCATCCTGCAAGAGTATGGATAATCCTAAGAAAGAAAGTGCACAGTAAAGCACAGAGAAGCAAGAGGAAAAAAGATAAAGCAAATCAAGCTGCCATCATTGTTTTTATTTATTGTTGAGATGTTTAAAGCCATTTGCACGGTGCCTCTTACGTTAATGGCATGTTTCAAGTAATGTTTACCAAAGCTTCCTATTGGCCTGAATTGATTACTTGTTTAGAAAAGCAGAATTTCTCAGAAGGTTAAAAAGCAAAGTGCAGAAGTGGAAGCATGTCTATGGTTTTGAAGGAAGATAATCAAACCCCAGCCATACCTCTAGGGTATGCAGCTACCTGTGACCCATTAAAATCTGGGTGCCTTGGAAAGTCCTGCTGCAGGGTCCTGTCTAATCACAACACCAGAGAGCAGAAGCTGCCAAGCAGTAAACAGCACGCTGGCTCAGTTATCTAGAACAGCTGCAAGGAGGGTTTTGCCAATCAGGTGCTGCAGGTGCTTTGAACCTCTGTGCTCATTATTTAACACGATGCTGTCACACACAGCAGCTGATTTTTACCAAAAATGCTTCTCTGAGTTCCCACAACTTTTGATTACAGAGGAAGAATATCTCGCCCAGTGGATTTCATGAGAACTCTAAATTCCAGGTCATTTCATCTTTCGAACACATCACCTGATAAATATTCCTTACCTCACAGCTACTGAGATCTAAAGACACCTCCTTCAGATTGTGATTGCAAGCCAGGCCTAATAAAAGCGCTCTGAAAAATATCAATTTTAAAACCATTTAAGAAAAAAAAAAGGCAGCGTTACATCTCAATGATCACAGGTTAATACACTTATAATGCGAAAAAACATTTCAAAACAAAACCACACCTGCTGAGCAGTTATTTCTTAAATGATAATGATAGCACAAACCTGCCACACTTAGAACACTCCAGCAGCTTTGAAAACTGCAGGGATGCAAGGCTAATTAGGAAACTATAAAGCTAACGCTACACCAACATCTAACAACATTCATCAGAGATGAATTTTCTTCAGAATTTGCTTTCAAAGAACACCAAGAGCATTAAATAATTACAAAAGGAAGTGTTCTGTTGTACAACCGCACTCACTCTCTAATTTTCAAATAATTCAGGAAAAAATAATCTTTAATAAATGCAAGATGCAGCACAGCCAGCCATTTCAGCCAGGCACAGTGCCTGTGACACTCAAACCTTGGAACGTGTTCAAGTATCACACAACTCTCCACTTCCGCCACTCAATAAATATTGACAGATTTCAAAATTATATTCCCAGACAATGACATCCTTTGTCTTTAACCAGAATGACAGACAAGTGTAGCAATGACTGATTATGATTTTCATAAATCCACCTTTAAAGCCTTACAGAAGTTTGTTTCCACATACACAAGCTAGTGTTAATACCACATTCATATTAATATTGTTGTATCAGAAAGCACACCACCACGTGTCTTAGAGAAGGAGCACACACGTGTTTATACCTTCTAGTATCTAGAATAGATGCTGCTTTGAATTAGTAACTGAACAGAGAAACAGAAGGGCTTCCTTCCCAAACTTCATTTCAGCCAAAAGCAAGCTGACAGACTCCAAATGCCTACACGCTTGCTATGCAAGTAGTGTGTAAAAGCCATATTTAAAATGTGTGCAGTCTAGGAAGGTTTCTCATTTAAATCTTTTTATATCTGCCCTGCAGGTATAAATGTTAATCAGACCTTTGCTATTAACAAAGGCAAAAATCTTGTGCTATTTTACTTCTTAAGCTATTCATATGCAGACTTTGAAAAAAGTGTGAAAGCTCTGAAAGACTCTTTACAAATTTTTAAATGATCTTTGTCTATATTTCCTTCCCAAACATGCTTTTTTCAAAGTTAGCCTGGCTGAGAATAACTTTGCAAAGAACTTCCTAAACATAAAAAAATACAATGCAACTATAAAAGAAATGCAGATTAAAAAAGATGACAGTGCTGCTTCAAACATACTCTCTTCACAGGAAGATAAAAGGATTGGGATTTTTATTCTTAATCTCTTTCATATAAACTCATCCTAGGAAAATCTCATGATTCTTCAATTCTTTGTCACAAAAAAATCACCAGCATTCAAAGGCACTGGAGGCAAATTATACTTAGCCACTAAATTTGAATCATACGCATAGCAATACATGGAAAGGTCTTGTCAACCGTGATAGATGTAGAATGTAAGCATGGGCCTCGTAATCAGCATTTGCATGAGAAGCATATCAGAAACTTGTCTTGTTATAGCACTAACAGATCAAAATACAACTTTTGGCAATGTCTGTAAATGAACAAAAACGCCAACATACACTTAAACGAGGAAAAGCAAGTATAAACTGCTTCACACATTTTAAAAAGAAAGAAAAAAGATCAAGGTGCAATGGAACATTAACTATATTAACTACATACAAAAAGTAAAAGCATCCTTATGCACTCGCTACGTGGCATCCTCACTTTTATTAACAAACCTCTTCCTGAAAGGCTTGACTTACATTAACAATGTAAGTCCATCACTGTACAAGCAAACTCATCTCCTTCCCTGACTGCACTTATTAACCAATATCTTCCAACTCACTGAATTAGTGTATGTGATTAAACGCACCACGACTGTTATCTACAGGAAGTTTACATGAAAGAAATCAAGTAACAATTAATCAGGGGAATTTGGGACTTAGGGTGTCAGATATCTGCATTTTATCTGTATTTTTTTCTGTAAGCAGGCTTGGTCTTGAATCACACATCGAACTCTATGACCTTTGGGTCACGATCACAAACCAGGAACTTCTCCTTTGTCACAGGACAGCTCTAAAGCCCATATTGTCAAGAGCTTTTTTACATGCACTAATCAAAGATGCCAGAGAAGTACTACGTCATTTTTTTCTCCTTCTAGAAACTATCCCTTGTGTGCTACTGCAATCCTGGTAATGACAGATATGTGTGTCTCAAAAAAAGACGTTTCCATTTTCTTGTTTTTAACAAATCCTATGATCTTGATCGTTCTGTAGAAGTTTTGTTATTTCTTATAGCTAAGACCAAAAGGCTAAGCAGCTGCCCCAGGATACAGCACATCCTCAGTCCTTTTAACACCAGATTAACTTGCACAGGATGCTTTTCAAGTGCATTAGTCAAGCCCTACTGGGTTTGAGAGGGAAAGCATGGTGTAACGCATAGTTCTCTGTAGTGTTTCGAGATACACTCAGCTCAGACTGGAGGAAAAGCGCATCAGGGAAACTACCAACAAACATTAAGAGTTCCATCCTACCCCCTAAGCAGAGACAGACATCAGCACAGAACAAATTAAGCTCATGCCAAAACGTCAGCCAGCTGAGAGTGGCGTGGACACTTGGAGACTATCCATGCCCAGTTGGACTTTGGACAGATGCTTCTTTCTGGAGCTGTCTCTGCTGGTGAAAGAGGTTACTGCTCTCAGCTCACCCTATGCTACCTATCACTGCCTCTTTACTTCTACCAATACCAGTCATGCGAGTAACTCCCTCTAACCCAGTTCAGTCAAATTGAGTCAGATTAGCTTAAACACTATCAACAGAGTAGGTTTTTACTAATACAGATCACTTTGGTTGAAAATGAATAGGAAGACCTCATTTGCTGCACAGCTGGCAGATCAAGGGGTGACAAGTATTCAGGATAAATTAATACAACAACATCTTGCACGAGCACAGACAATTGTGGAACACTCATCTGCCAAAATTCCTCACATCCCAGGAGATAGCCAACATGCCAAGGAGAAGAGCTAAATATGAATCTTAGTGGCTGGGGCTTCTCACCTTTCCTAGCCTGTGCAGATATATTCAATGTCTCACAGCATTCTTTTGTCCTGTAGCACTGTTAAGATCGTCTTGTGTATTAGTCACATGCATTCTCTGTTCTTGTTTCATGAGACTTAGCTCCCTGCTGCCTTCCACCACAGAATCAATAGCACTAAATTAATCAGAATCAACAAATGTGTTTCTCAATAATCAGTTTCTGTTTGAAACAAGTACCATACCCTCCATATCTCAGCAAAGTCTAAGCAAGCAAGAGCAGAACAAAGTGAAAGATCAGACCTAAAATGACAGGCTCCTGCAGTTGAATATAGTTTTCAATCCTGTGCATCTTACTTAAGCATCATGTTGTACTGCCCTTTCCAATGTCAAACTGGATTAAGAAAAAATATCCCAAAACTATGTACACTATTCTTTCCTGTGTGGCACTTGTCACTTCTCTCTCAGACCGTATCAAAATCTTTCCATCTAGTACTCATCAACTACTTTTTACATCCCACATCTCTGATTTTGCCATCAACTCCCACTCATTAGTTACTTCCTTGCTATGCTACTGCCCACTTCCCTGCCCTGCTCTCCCGCAGGAGGCAGGCTCCCAACCACACAAGTACACATATATACACATCTATTCCTATATCTATGTCTAGATTAGGATTTTGGAGGTGCATTCCCCAAAGTGGTCAGTGAACATGTCTAGGTGTCTACTACGGATACTGTTATGCATGTTTTAATGCATATTAGCCAGCAAAATTGACACTCTGGAAAGTGCCCTTTCTTCAATTCAACCCATCGAACTAAGGGATTCTTAAGCATTCTGTCAGAATTACAGAATGATCTGTCTGTGTAGACTAGGGGTGCCCAACGCTTGACCTACGGACCAAACCTGGCCCTCCACTTTGTTTTATGCGGCCCAGCATGTTGTTTCTACCCGGCGGCAGCAGCACTGAGCTCCTTGCCCCTATGCTCCTGCCAGCGCGCTGATCGCATGTGCAGTGTGTGTGACGCGCGTTACGCTGCAGGAGCAAGAGAACAGGGGGAGCAACGAGTTTGACACCCCTGATGCAGACCTATCTTTGCTTCAAAAAACACTTTTAATTTTATGTCTGGAGACTTCAATGCAGTTTAAAAACTGCACACGTCACAGGAAGGGTGACACAGTGCTACACAGTTTCCCTCAGCCCGCATTAGGCTGCAAGAGAAATATCTTTCCAGTTTTGGGTAGCCAACAGAAGTGTCCAATCAACATCACCAGAACCTGTTAGCCACAAGATGGGTGACTTAACAGCAAAGTGATGCATTACACCTAACATTCCTCTCCACAAAAGGCAGGCACAGGTCTTGGGAGGTTTCTCCTCCCAAGAGCTGCAACAGGTTCAGTTTCACAATGGCTGTTGCATGCTGCAGCATCAAAGGAATGAAACCCACAAAAGTACATAATCCCATTTTAGTGTGAAACAAACAGTTTTGTTTGTAAGCCACAAAGTAAGAAATATATCACAAAAAAGGTTGACAGAAGCTAATCACATTCGCACAGAACAAAATATGATTAATAGTTTCAACTGTGAGATGGAAACAAATGTGTGATTGTTATGAAACTCACTCTTGCAGTATCAGTAATGTACAAATGCAAAAAAAATGAAAAATTCTCTCCTCTTGCTTTTTAATACAAGACATTCACATAATAACAATGCAAAATAGGTTTTGGGCAACAGGAGAAAATGAAATTAAATTCTTACTTTAGAGGCTCAGGAGGGAGTTTAGTTCCCGAAAGATTAATCTGCATCAAAGCAAGTGAGCTGCTGAAAAACTGTTTGAAGGAGGGAGGAACTTCTTTTCCTTTTCTGTAAGTAAACAAATTCATTAAGAAGTAGCATCTAGACACTCTTCATTCCCAGTAAATAGTGAACACGAGCTGTCAGAATTGTAATGATCTTTTACGTTTAATTTGCTCTACCTTCAACAGCTCTCTAATCAGTGCCTCCCAATTATCCTAGAAATATAATGTCATCAAAATGTTGATTCAACAAACAATCCTCAGCATTAATGGTGAACATACTTGTATCTTATGAAAAAAAAGATCAAAGAGAACATGACAAAATGCCTGGAATTACCTCTTCACCGCTAGAAATATTAACTCAATGCTGGACTAGCTTACCCACAATTTAGGTGTCACCTCTGATACAGACCCAAGACATTGATTTGAAGAAAAGGGAAGCTAATATTAATATTTCCTATAATACAAGTATTCTACAAAGTCAGTGTGCAGTCTCAAAGACTTTCAAAGAGACTTCCTCCCAGAAAAGGACACACACAAAAAAAAAAAAGCATTTGTAGCTACCATCAAATCATGAAAAATACAGAATTTAAACCCCAAATTAAAAGAGGAGTCAAGTCAGTCAGACTTCAAAGCCTGATGTTATGCCTCTTAGAGATAAAATACATATATAGAGACTTTCTGCTGTATCAGTATCACAAAAAACATATTAGACAAGGTAGCTTATTTTACAGGCATCTAGCAAAGAACAGAAAAGGAAAGAAAGTATTTTGCGTGAAATAAACAGCACCTATTTCATAGAGAACTTAGACTCCCAAGACTTTATAAAAGTCTTAAATTTCTTCTTAAAAAGAAAGATGCAACATAAGATCAAGTAATTATAAACCAAAATATTGCAGGAGTTGAGAGTAACGACATTTACACTGTACCTGTGAGAAAAAAGGGTCCTAGAGAGGCTAAGGACAGCGAGATGCTGGAGACATCCACGAAGGAGGGCTCCGCACACCTGGTTTAAAACAAAGAAGACTGATTGTATATTAACCCAGGAAAGTACACCTAGGGATAGAAGGTGGGGAATGTTTCCTTGGCGTTTGAATCTCCACAAAAAACATCCTTACCATATCTAGTGCACACTCCGTGTTGGATAAATCCAGATGAACAAGGGCATTTGGCTGGGCCAAAAAATTGTACAGGCTCTATAATTAACAGAGGAAAAAAAAATTATCCATGTTAATTTTTATATTGTGACATCAAATTACTGGTTTGCTACTTCTCATTACATTTTAGGCTTTTAAAATAAAATTGCACTACATGAGTTTGTCTGAAATTTCTTTTCACCTAATTAATTCAACCTATTATACTTTTGAAGGCTACCATTTCTTAAAACAACAGAGGAAAAAAATGGTGCCCAGACTATATCTACCAAACATTACTCTTAATGCACAGGTCTTGAGTTACCTTGCCATTCACTTTCAGAGTAAATGACAATTAATTTAATTAGAAATACCTTGGAATGGCATCGAATTTGCTGTTACATTTCAGAAAGGCTAATTGGTTTGTAAGTTTAAGCGAACCCCTTTAAGGACGAGGAAAGCAACTAATTTGCCTCTAAAGCCAATAGTTATTTCTTATTATCAGCAGTGCATTAAAGGTTTAAGGGAGAATACAGAACAGGTAAAAAGGTTTGTATCTGATGGCCTCAGCACTGCAATAGGATATGTCAGGTAAATGTTAGTGTATGTAAATCCTTACTATACTCTGTTTTATTTTGGGCTTTTTTTAGCCTCAGAGAACACAGAAAGATAAAAATATGACCTAATTCACAGAAACGTGGAATGCCCAACTCCACATGAAATCCAGCCAAACAGAGCATGTTCAACCTTTCTAAAATAGATACATCTTTATAAAAACTAGGTCATTTAGCTCCTATACCTACATTGCAAGAAAGGTCCCCGCTTTAAAAATCCCTATGCTTTGGTAGAGTGTATTTTAATTGCTAAATAATAAAATTTCTTTATTATTGTTGTAAAATTCTGAGAGATCTCACTATTAATAATCTTTTTCTTTGAACCACATCCGTCTCTCTGACCGGTTAAGAAAAGCCTCACTTTTTGTATTTACGTCCCTTAAAATATTGTCAGTAGACATCAGATTTAGGTTTTGTTTTTACATTATTTGCTGTTATTCTTTAAGAGTAAGTCCCTGTGTGTCTCGATTTACATTTAAATATTTGTTTGCTAACTTTAAAACTGCCTTGTCCTGCTGCAACTATCACCTCATGTCTGAAAAGACTAGTGCTTTGAATGTACTGACGAATCTGAAACTACTAAGATTTGTCAAAAAGTCAGTCATGTCTGACTGCACTTCAAATGTTAAGACTCAGTACTTAATTCAAAACCTGACACTTAAGTGTACACAGCTTTTGATGTGAAAGAAATACAGATGTAACTGTCAAAAAGAGAACATATACAAATTGAGAACTAAGTAGATTTTGTTATGAAGCAAAATAGAGCTGCACCTCTACGACAAGTGATAAATTGAATAAAGGAATTTGAAAAATAATTACATTCTTCAAACAATCATTCAAGCTTCAACATAAAGTGTCAAGGATGTGCACAGATTTATTTATACAAATAAAAATACTGAAAAGCAGAAGTCAAAAGAAATTGTTTCCAAGCTTTTAATGAAAAATTTCTAATACACTTATCACTAAAAAGAAGATGAAGTTTTTCAGTTGTGTTCAGGACACTTTCAAACAGAACTTAGGGAGCATGCTAAGTCCACTGAAACAAGTGGCACACTTGCACTTTTCTTATTCATCAGTACAAGCCAAGGACTAAAAGCATGAACTAAAATTACATGTTTTTCTTTAGATGTGGGGTAGTTTAATTCTCTGACTATATACTGAAGAGTAGAGATTACAATGTTACTTTCTATCCCTACTAGAACTGTACTGAAATAAAGCCTAAAAAAGGATCTAAATAAAATGGCTTTGCCCTTCTCTTAACAATTAATTAAAACATCCATTCATTAACTCACAAATGAGAAGAAAGTGCTTACTGAGAGATCGTCACCACGGAGCGCATTCCCTGAGAGGTCAAGATAGACGAGCGTGCTCGCGATCAGCGAGTTGGCACTCAGTGACTGGGAAAGGCTATTCACCCCTGCCAAAATAAACATCAGTACTCAACTCAGGTCTGCTCCAGACAAAACTAGCCCAGACCCCGCAAGCGCACAATTTCAGTAAACACAGACACACAGAAATGTTTAATGATCTCCCGTTTCCACCAGTGTACCACAGCAGTAAAATACAGATCCCCAGGCAGATACAAGATCCTTCCCTGCCACAGAATGCCCTGTTTTACCCGGACTGCATCCCATCAGCTGCCCTGATGGAGTCACAGTGTGTTAGAGGTCCTGGAACCAGAGAAGAAGTGGTTTTGTGAAGGCTGCAATGGCTTCAACAGTTCAATTCCATTTTGAAACAGCTTTTTTAAAATTAGTTTACTCTGTAATGTTAAGACAGTATCTCCCTGCAAACAATAATATTCAAAAAAAAGTATTTGTGTAAGTAGATGTGGGAGACCAAGTACATTAACAATTATAATTGCCAGAACTTGAAAAGCAACTGATGAAGTCTAGAATTTAAAAATATTTCAATTAGATATTTGCCTGTAATTTCAGAAAAACAGTTAATTAAAATATAAAGAGATGCATAAAGACTCAGTTATTGATCAGAACAAATATATATTTTTCACACTAAAATTAAAAAGCTCACATTGGGCACAAACCATTCAGATCTTTATTCCTCTAAAATTCTTCAGCTTTTCCAAATACAATTTAGGGTGTGGCCACTTCCAGAAAATACAACTTTTATCTGAGGGTTCTGCAGCTTATCACCAAATTTTTAATTTACTGTAGAGGGCTCTTGCTGCCTTTCAAGCAGTACATGCATGTGTTTCTTACATGCGTGTGTTTTTTAAGTGCCTGGCCAAAATTATAAAGCTGACAGGTGTTTCGATCTACTACACAATAGTAGAACTCAAAGCTACTAGTCAGTGAAAATAGACCGGCATTCAATGGACAGAACATGTAAATCCTTCAATTAAAAACTATTATTAACTAGATTTATAAGTGAGGATGCGGAAGAAGCAGCTAGCATGCCCCTGGAAACCAAAATATCCCACCTGAGCACTTTAGTTTGCCAAGCTTCCAAATATTAAAAAAGTCTGCCACATTAGTTGTATGGGTCTTGGTTTCAGGAGGCTTTTAATACAGAATAGAAGCATGGTGACACCTTTGCCAAGTCTCACAGCTTTTTCATTCTACGTAATTTTTCTTTTATCATAAGATCACAATGTTGAATCCACCCCCTATCTATAAAGGTAACCTGCAAATTAGTACTTTTTGAAAGATCTAAAAGCTCTATTTAACTACTAGAGCTTATAGTTCTAAATTCACTTTAGTGAGTCTTCTCAACAACATCTGTAAGCAACAAGAGTAGAAATGAATGTAATGTCCTATCAGCAATTTGGCATATACTATCAAGAAGCAATTCTGGGAATTCAGGACTAGTGCCTGAATTTGGGGGAGAAGAGCTATCAAACAATCCATAACTTGCTGCTTGTTTCATCTTTAAAAAGGCCAAATGCTCCAAATCAGCCACATCACTGAAGGTAAACAATGTGAATGAGAGATTTTTTTAATTAGCCTTTGTCTTGGGCTCAGAAAAGCAAGTCCTATCTTTGAATGAGTATACTAGAATTTTCCATTTAACTAGAATCTTCAAATCAATAAATTCTTGTTTGAACTTCACCTTACCTCATGCTACACACTAAGAGTAATCTCACTTTCATTTGCAGACAATCTTTCTTGCTCTTTTACTGTTCTCAGGAGGCTTAGAGTGCTAATAGCTCTCAGGAACTATGAGATACAATATTTGAAGAAAGATCAGCTGGGAAGGTACCAGCTGAACTTCACTTCTCAATTTTAGAAACTTATCTTGAATAGAAAGTGCTTTTTAAATAAGGTCAAAACCAGTGAGGGATTGTACAGAATTTCTGAAACTGAAAAGGTCAAAATAAAAAAAAAATAAAATAAAAAGAATGGCTGTAAAAAAAAAAAATCCATGCACCTTGGAGCCTATTGAATCCAAGGTCTACTTTAGACTCTCCCCACAGAAAATATTACAGTATTCCCCCCTTAATATTACAAGTTCAAAAGTAGCATCCCAAGTTAAAACCAATGCAGTAGTTTCTTCTTAAGTTAAATGAAAAACTGACAAAGAGCTTTGCAGACAACTGAACAGGAGAGGCTGAATTTCTTCAGGTCCAGAGGGTTATAAAAATTCCAATTTGAAGACATTGCATATACTTTTTTAAGGAATTCTGAGGAACTGCCATGGGACAACATTCATGGTGACATGTTAGTCTCTGGCTAATCACTGCGATGAAGTCTGGACGAGGATTCACACAAAGTCAGTATTAGATGTACCGGAACATGATTTCAGCTTTCGTTTAAAGATTGTCTCAAAAAATTGTGTTAAAATCCTCTCAAATTCTTTTCATAACTTCAGAATTAGTTTTTACTGACAAGAGTTTAGTGGATGAACTTCATCAAGCTAGCATTTATTTTTTACAAAGACGGAAGTGTAGCTGAGTGTTCTTGTTGTCCGAAATGTGGATCTGTTACCCAGGGTGCCACAAGCCAATAACTACATCACCGAGAGAGACATTGTTTTATTCAGGTTTGCACAAATCCTGAGTTCTTGGAGGTTTTCCTCAAATCAAAGCACACCTCAAGGGGTTTGCCACCTTTATTTATACACAAAGATACACAAAGGCATACATTATTCCTCAAGCATGTAATCACATTTACATGTAACGCCAAGTCACTCCTTGCACCTTCTGCACATGTTCCAAGAGGGTCTTTAGGGGTGCCGGGTGGTCATCAAGTCAAAACTTACCTGTCAAGTTCACCCAGCAGTCGACCCCTCCCAATCCCCTCCTACTTATGGGCAGCATCTCTAAACCAGTGTCTTTGAACTCCTTAATTAAATTAAGTTCCCAGCCGCCCATTCAAAAGCCACGCTAATAAGTTGTACTATTATCTAACCATGCAGGTGAACAAACTTTAGTCCCATATCACAAATATTACAAAAGATAGTCATTAACTGGGACCCATCTTGTGCAGGTCTCCTGCCTGTCTGATGATCCTAAGATGTTTTTTTAAGATATTAAAAAATATCATGGGATTTTACCAACATTCTTTTCACTCAACAATCACATTTTTGTGATGCTGAAATCATTCCAATCACATGAAGAAAAGCACAGGAGGAACGAACATATTAGAACTGCATGAATTTCTGTCAAACTCTTGAACTTCTAATCTCAAGGTTAGTCAAGATTCTCAATCAATTGCTTGTCACCATAGAGTTAGCAGTGGAAAAAACAACCCCAGAGTTTAACAAAGTATTTAGAATTAAAAACATTATTGAATAAATTCAGTTTAGGGTTTACTATTTTATTTAAACACAATGAGAACTACAGAACATTCAAAAAACACCAAACCTCCCTTTTTTCCCCACCCATATTCCCCCAGGTCAACCCTTAAAGCTTAGAAGAACACAGAATCTGCACTTCACAGAACAGTAATTAAAAGGATAAAAGACCATGGCTCCTATCTGTTATCAACTGTAACTCGCTCATCTTTTCCAGGTCATCAGTGTCCGTGAAAAAGCTGCAATAGCGTCAGTGCATTTTTTTCTGGTTTTAAGTCATGTTCTACACAGGACACCCTGGGTTTGTGCAGTCTGTTTAAGAGATGAGTGTCTAATGATTTGTAAAACAGCAAAACAAACACAACCCTGAAAGCATCTGACTTGTGTTTCAGTACTGTTACTGCTTTTACAGTATGCATACATTTCAATTATGATATCAAACTAGAAATTCGTGAATTATGAAACAAAAGTTTTTTCTCGGAGCAAATCACTTAACAGCCATTGTCACAACTCTTGGTTTTATAAAATAATTGTCTGCAAAACATTTGCAAAAATTCCCTGCCCATTTTTGCTGCAGATATCTTTTTCAAGCATATTTGAAACTTATCATTTATGCCAATTCTAATTCAATCATTCTTTACAACATAGGTGCAAGCCCAAAGCTTACAGGGTGAGTAATAGTTTTTCAGAGTGCTGAAGAGGACACAGAACCCAGCCCCATGGCTCAGCATCTCAGGACTGCAAAAAAGCAGCTGCGCTGTTGAGAATAAACATGTAAATCAATTACAGAATTAATTACTTTATAATCTTGTAACATAAGGTTTTATTAGGATGGAAGCCTGAAGCTTTCAGAACAGAAAAAGAGGCATACATAACTACAAAACATACCTTTTGGTGACAAGGAGGTTTTAGATAAATTTAAATGTTTCAGTCCCTTTGGAAGTTTGGCAAACTGGATGCTCAAAGATGACACACCTGTTGGGGGAGTGAAAAGAAAATGGGTGTTTTCAGATAAACTGTGTGACCCCAGGTATTCCCAGCAATCACACTGGGAGCAAACACTCTTGCAGGATCACCTGCACTCACTGGGGGACTAAGCCCAAAAGTACCCTGTCTTTTTATGAGCATAAAACTTTGAAATGACTGATGTAGTCAAGATCCCTTCTTTGTTAATCACTGAACAAATAGGGAGCTTTGTTGTTAACAATAAGTGAACAACCTTAATTAGTTTTAAAACTATATAATCCTTTCGAGAAGGGGTCAAAGGGAAGGTATTGAACATATCAAATGGTCAGCACTTGGGAAATCTGAATGGTTTGGGCAAAAAAAATCACATAAGTTAAAAAAATCAAGCCACTACAAAAGGAAACCCAACAATGTACTACACATGAAATTTCCAGCTATCTTGTTTTGTTTTAAAATGAAGAGATGTCAAGGCAAGAGAGACACCCACGTTAGCTAACACTGTCCTCTTCTTCATTGAGTTGTAATGGCCACCTCACTCCCTTACAGTAGCCTCCAGGTTACCAGCCAGGACATGAGCTTGGGAATGCTACAATCACTTGTGACCACAAATAGTAAAAACCTATTAAGGTACTGATAGGGACTAGACTACCTCAGTACAAATCCAATGATAGGGAAAAAAACCCACACTTTTCATTGAAGTCTTTTCTCAGTGTATTGAAGTTCCACACTCCTTAAATTTAATTTCCCATGTAAGCAAACGATTGAAATTTGA
Organism: Neomorphus geoffroyi; assembly: GCA_033558235.1. NCBI lineage: Eukaryota > Metazoa > Chordata > Aves > Cuculiformes > Neomorphidae > Neomorphus > Neomorphus geoffroyi. The sequence goes on along the minus strand of JAUMJM010000002.1, from coordinate 18,150,440 downwards.
TTAAGAGGTCACATCCTAAATAACAATGGAACCAATCTATGAAATATTTATTAGAGGAATAAAACAACACAGGAACTCCAGGTTTAACCTGAGATGTGAAATACAGTACTCTACAGCAACTCACTTGGTGAGGAAAAGGCAAAGAGAAAGGGGATAAAGCCTTTTACTTGTTTTACAACACAAAAAATGAAAAAGCCAATACTCTTCTCCCCAAACAGCAGACATGAAACAGTACACTAGTATGTCACATACGCGTTTACTCTTCTTTTATCATGTTTTGCCTATCATTGACAATGAAAGAGCAGTTAACTTGCAGATGTTATTGTAGGGGTTTTTTAATGCTCTCAGTAAAAAAGCACACTGTATATGCTGCTGATAGTGGCAACATCCATGCAGCTTGAAACAACATACTGTATTTTATTTATACTGCCAAAATATCAGACTAACGATGCCTTGGCATCATTTATTGTAAAGCACATTGGTAACTTCACAACTTCCAGCTAGAATGAATCAAGCCATATTAACACGATTTTCTTTCACAGCTCTACCATATAAAAAAAAAAGTCTTTTTAGCTCCTCTGAAGTAGGAGATTTCATGTGTCTTAAGCTGGCCTCAGAATTTACATTCTGTATCTGACTGTCCACATTTGTTGAGCTACTTTAGTCACAATGTATACTTTCAAAAACAAGGTAGAGTTAGGCTGGTAGAAGAGGAGAAAAAGGAGTACAATCAGAATCATTAAGGATAACACAAGGGTAATTTTTCTTGTGAAACATTTTAGGCAAGAAGTACACCAAATAATTTTACCTCTCCACATTTGTATTTAGCTAACAAACTACAGATCACAGATTATTCAGCCAAGCTGAATAATTTTAACATCTGGGTTAATTTTAACACTGGGGGTTAAGGATCCACTGAGTTCCAACACACAGGAATCAGGTGCAGAAAAAAAGTTATCATTCAGGCCCTTGAACACCCTTTAAGCACTGATTTTTGCTAATTTCAAAACAGAAACAAGAGCAGAGGTACAGTTAACTGCATCCAGGCACACAGTTTTGAATTTGAGAGTTTCCAGGCTTCAGTATGTTTGTTTTGCATTATTTTCAACAAAATATGAGATTAAATTCTGATCCTAGTCGAGCCAAAAGCAAAACTCCCATCGCTTTAGCATTGCTAGATTTTAAAGCTAAGACTGATAATAAACTTTCCAGGTGTTAGGCTCACAAATATTGACAGCACCATAAAGGGAAGCCAATGAGAAATTAAAAGCCTGGTCTCAGTATAAAATCACTTCACATAAACACTGCTTTGTCTTTGAGCTGAAGCCAGGTCCTATGGCTTAGTTAAACTAAACACTCTTCTCATGTTATTGCAATATCGTCAGTTGCATTAATCTTTACTTATTGGTACTCAATATATAATATCTTAGGGTGTTTCTTCTGTTCAAACAAGGCACAAGGATATATTCTTCCTCATGATAAACACAACTCTGAATTATTACCCTTATAACTGCAGAGTAATCTGGTTGAACTTCCCATTCCTGAAGAGGTGATTTTTCAAGAGATACTTTCCAAAATCTGTATGTTTACATGAATCTCCATAAGGCCAGCTCTTACCTGTGAAATGCTTGCTAACTCTTCAGTTTAATAAAGTCAAATCTACTTTGCACTCGGCGAGTATCAGATCACAGGACACGTAAATATTTCCTAAATTAAAAAGCTGCAATATTTGCAAACTGCAATTATAGTTAATTTCTCTTTAAGGACTCAGCTAACTCATCTAATGAAAAGGTCAAATCTTAATTTCATATGTGATAGGAGACATGGAGATAATGAAAAAAACCCACTAATTTCTCCAAGTTTTAGTTTCTGCATTTCATTTTTATCTTGTGTGTGGCTACAAGTCTGTTGCAAAGAAAAGTACCCTCAGTAATATGTTTTAAAAAGAAAAAAATTCCCCTGCACTACAGAATATCTTCCGAATGCCTTATTCAGTTGTTTTAACACAATCTAAATGCACTTCTTTAAAAGTAAAATCAGTGATGTGACAGCCTTTTTTCCAACTTGCAATGGAAATTTTTGTACAACGTCGTTATGCCTGTGGCACATTGTAATAATAATGTTCTTCAGCAAAACACTGGCTTTCACGTTATCTGGCTCCTTAAGGAGGCTAAGTGGTAATCAGCAGGGAAGAGTAATCAGAGGAGTTACAGTGATTCATGTGAAAAGTTTCAAAAAACTCCTACTCTGAGCAGGTTAAAAGCAAAAATATTTTCACTCGTTTCTAGTCAAAAGGAAAAAAGATACAAAAGAGGAAAGGAAAACACCCTACCCACTTCTTTTCCTCACTGAAACAGCAAGAAAAGAGACACCTACAAAACTGTGTTAACAACATTCTGAGTCAGTCAGGTTGCAATTCAAATGAAGTTTTTCCATTTTGAATCATGACAGCAAAGTGATTGGAAAATTTCCCCAAAACAAACCAAAAATATGAGAAAAGGTTTACTGTATAAAGTACTTGTTTTTTGTCTAGCCCAACAGAAGCACAAGATAGTCTGATTCCAGAACGCTGTGTGCCTGGAATTCATTAAGTGAAGCAAATGGAAATCTCACATGGGCAGTGCTGAAGGGTCAAGTCCAGACTGAAGGAATGTAACCTTATTTTAAAAATAAATGCCCCTCCGGTGAAAAGAGAGTAGACAAGGGAGGGGAACAATTTGACTTGATATGTACTGAAATCATGCCTAGCGGTGCCTACTCTGAGAAAAGCTGAGCTGTTCAGCTTGATTTTCCATCTTGTGAAGCCAACAGCGCTTCTTCTCCATAAGGATGCCAGTTGTACCAGTATTACTGAACACTGCCAAGAACTGGCACAAAGCTGGCACTACAGACTAGCACAAAGCTGAAAAACAGAATAGTTTCAATACCGGAAATAAGTATGGACTTATGGCTGAAATAAAAACACAAAACCATCAGGAAAATATAATCCAAGAAATAAAGTTGCCTCATGCTTCATCTTTCAACTGATTACATCACCTTTAAAAATGCACATCACTGTTTACTCTCCAGGCCTAAACAGTCATTATGCTCTGTCTTCCTCTAAAAGAAACCTCTATGAAAGTGTAATGAAATCTAATGAAATCTAGGGTTGATTTAAGACACTTAAATATTTCTCAATGCGCTAATGGATATGTATAAATCAAAAAGAATAGCAATTCTCAGTCATTTGTGAACAACAGACATTTATAATACACAGAAAAATAACCTATTCAGGCGAAGCTGATTGGAGCAATAATCCTATTATATTTGTAGTAGGAAAAAAATATAAATGTTACACTACCTCTGTCTTCAAGTGGGTTGCTAGCAAGGTTGATCGTATGGAGTCCTGAGTTAGGATTATGGGCTAGGGCACTGGCTAGTTTCTGTGCAAAATCTCTACAAGAAAAGAAATGAGAGGAAGAAAGACTCCTGTTATCTTCTGTATCAACAGCACCTTCAGAGGCTTAAAAATGTCAAGGGATTACTAGACAGAAGCAGCCTATCCTACTGCAAAGCAGTAAGTGATTCTTCAAAGCTTTAAACAATGCTTATCTGGCTAATTTACTTTCTTTCAAAGCAGGTTATTTTAGTGTGTTATTTATTCTGGGGCCTAAGAGACTGAAGGGAACTCAGTCAAAGCTCAAGCTGCTTTGATGAAGCAGATCTGAAGATATAAAATAGGAGTTACACAGAATAAGTGAAAACTCGAACACATCTTTCATCTGCTCCATGCCATGCATGGGTGGGATATATACATCAACTTGTGTTGAACTCCCTTCACTCACAAGCCAATCCCCTCACTTGCAGCACCCCTCTGCCAACAGTTACTCAAATAGGTGGGCTTTGCAGCATGTCCAGAGGGTCAACAAACCAGGAGTATTTCTAACCTTGTGAAACAGCAGGCATTACGCTCTCAAAGAAGAGCAGCACACTGACAAACTCTGCTTGCTTCTTTTTACAGTAAGAAGCACCAAATTTACATAACTGGCTCACCACAGTTGTAGCAATGTGTCCTAAAAGACACGGTGGAATATCTGTTCTACAATGCTCGCAACAGCCAGGCCAGGTAGCACAGATAGCTTTGAACTGACTTTAACCAACTGCGGTAAGTAGCAGTAGTAGCATGATCAACCTCTGTTTCAAATTCACTTGAGATGCAAGTGAGCACTGGCCATCTCCGGATGTTTCTCTGTAGCTGGACTACCACCATCCACAGCATTAAGTTTAAAGCCAGCTTGTGTTTTCCTACACAATGACACTGTCAGACTCTGGTGGAGACATGTTCCTTCCATTCAGTTGGGAGGCTGCTGGCTGTTATCAGCTCTAAGACGAACGCTCAAACCTTTCCTTGTACCTATTGGGAAGCTTTCACATATTAAGGGACCAGCCCTGCCACGTGGTTTTGTTCAACTGGAACTATAATTTCAATGTTCTTACTTCACCTAAGTTAGACACTGAGGTAGTAATAAAAAGCATGCCTTGAGGTTCCTTCCTTCCCTCTCTGCCTTGAAGTACATTATCGTACCTCCTGTAGACCACTGGTGGAAAACCACCAGCTACATTGCTAGAAGAGCAGTAATTAACACTGCTCACTTTCCTCAGGACAGATCCTGCCTCCAATAGAATTGGTAGATCAGTCTGTGTGTTGAGGTGGAGGTAGCATCCTCTTCCAGTCTCTGGAGAAGAGCGGAGACTGGACAGCAATAGTCTCAATAGCTTTCAGTCACCTATTGTTGCAACTTCCAGGGAAGTTTAGTTCCCTTTTGAAACCCCACATCCTTAGACAGACCTCAGGGGCTACAACAGGTTTCAGTGCTGTGAATGCACGATGATGGGCTGCCTTGAGGAAAAATGTATTCTTTTCCCAAATAACAAGCAGCATGTGAATACAAACACTTAACAAAAAGAAATTCTGGGCTTGAGTCTCTGCCACCTGACAGGCCTCAGGGTATCCCGCTTTGCTACTAGCTGCTACTGCAGAAAAGTACATATCTCCTGTAGGTCTTGGGTAACATTTGCCAAAACTTTGTGGATACCCTCCAGCATTTCAAATGGCACCAGATGCCCGTGCTTAGGCAACTGAATCAAGCCCCTCATGTCCAGCCAAGAAAAATCAGACTTTGAGCTAAAAAACAAACAAAAACCTCTTTCTTCATGGGGAGTTTCCTCCTCTTCCTTCATCCATAACAGATTTTTGTCATTACAGCACTCTGCCTACACCTCCAGGCTTGTTTACAAACTCTGCTCCAGCTTTTCCCACTAATATAGGCAGGATTACCAGAACTTTTTGGAATACTAGGGTGTGTGAACTACTTAGCAAAGGCACAGTAAACCAACTGCCACCAGAAGGCACTGGATTAGCTATGTAGGGCACATGGGACTCCAAGGCTCATTCTGGAAATAAAATACACAACTACCCCTCTCCCTGTGCAGCCCCTACCACAAATGGAGGCACCTGTGCTCTGCTCACTGGGCAACATCCTTTCCCTTCCCTTTGCCCATTCTGTTTCAAGTCCTAAAATGAATTTTTTTTTGGCTGCACACTCCATGAAGAGAGCATGCAACGCAAGCCTGACACTTTCTATAAAGCATCAAACTCACTCTGTATGCATCGCACAGACACACTTGCCTGAATTGAGGACATTCAGGCTTGGAGGTAAAGCCCAAAAAAGACTCAATTTAACTACACGTATGGCAGAGTAAGCATATTTCACCAAGAGTAAGAAAACCACAGATCTGGAAAGCTCAGACAAATAAAAATTCCTCAAGATCTGTCTAGACAACATCCCTGTAACAGAAAAAAGAGAGCATGTGTGGGAGGGTACAAACACTGTTAGGTCTAAGGACATTCAGAGCCCATTCAGCAGGGGAAGGCGAGATGCAACACTACTGTCAAAGGCTGGTTACCAGCAGCCTGTACCTCTGTTGTTCCCCTGTCGTAACTGGCCACTCCTTTGGAACAGGGCTGCAGAGGACAGAGCAGAAGGCAGTAGGGACATTCTGCCTGCCAGCCTTCAAAGAGTACATAAATGCAACAAATAGATCATTTTCACCAGGTCCTGCAAACAGGCCTTTGCAGACTGAAGAATCTGTCTTGTACTTTCATGGAGATGAATACTCTGCTACATTAGTGTTTGCTATATGCACAGAGCCGTCCAATGTAGTCTAGACTGCACCCCTTACATCTGTTAAAGAAACAGCAATGGGGATAAAATTCTCAAGAGCATCTGAACTGGCACAAACCTTAGCAGACAGGGGCTTACACTGGTTCCTTACAACTGCTACTGCAAACAGTTTGCTGGCTCATCAGCTCGGAGGATGATGTGTTTACGGGGCCGTGGCCCAAACCAAATCACAGAAATGAGTGGCAGGAGGGAGAAAAGAATGGACTCATCTTAAACTGGCTCTGCTGCAGGAAGAAATATGTTCTTGCAGCTGCTCTGGTTATTTCTTAAGGCATTGCTCTTGGTAGCTCTTTCTTAACCCTAGGACTGCATTCTGTCACAGGTCATTAAAAATGACTGGTCTGTAAGCTGTGTGAAGGGAGATACTCAATAACAACAGGATTTCCTCCTAGCAAGCAGATATGATGAATGGCAAAACTGACAAATGCATCCTTGACAAAAAAAAGACAGACAATGCTGATCAGAGCAGATACACATCAAGGCAAAATGCCAAACTCTGGGCATGTAGATGGAGAAACACATGAAAACCAAAATCACAGGCTGTTTCTCTGTCAAGTCCTGTTAAAACTGAAGCCAGTTAATCTAAACGCAATAAGCTAAGGTGGGCAATGAACAAAGGTAGTCAATGTATCTTTTAATATTAATGATTATCGCCGGATTTCATGGCACATATTGCAAGAAAAACAACATTAAAATCAGGTGCTTATGTTTGAATGACAGCTATTAAAGGCGATGCACTAGTGATCAGAAAGCTTGGGTGTAATTCCAATCTCCACCTCAAGTTTCCTGTGTCAGACAATTTTCTTTGAAAGGTATTTCAATTCAAAACCCATTTTAAAAAGGGGAAAAGGACTCAATGGAAGAGAAGATAACGTATAGCACACCGAATATTTTCCCTGTGTTTCCTTTCTTTAATTGTAATTCAGTATAGTATTCTGCTTCTCCCATCTTTCTACTACTTTTTCATTAACATAAAGTTTCGTTAGCACTGGTTTATGTTGTCTACATGGTCTTGGACGCTACTCTAACACTAAAACAAGCTGAAAATACTTCCATCTGTGCTAGTCTGTAATTTGAACTTTGCTTCTATTTGCTGTGAGGGGGAGGAAAAAGCAAATACCTAGTAACTACAACTTATTGTATTTAAAACATATACAAGGATTAAATTGCATGGCTTACCTCTATGTACCTTTCTTTTAGGACCTGCCATAGTTTTTAAACTTAATTATCTACTTTCTCCTTTCCTTAAAGAAGTTGCCAGTGTATAAGTCTGTTACATTCGAGCAGACTGCACTTCACAGCAAGTTAAAAATAGTTCTCTTGGGAATGAAACAATAATCTATTAAGCAAGATGGAATAATATGCTCTTTTAACAAAACCTCAAACACTGTTTTTCAAGTGACACAAAGATGTTCATACTTCTATTGACAACTATATTTCGAGAGTAACAGTGTGAGCCAATTTAGGGCTTTTGCCCTTACCAGATCCATTTTGCTCCACTTAATCCAACTCTCCAGGCAGAATCTTAAAAATCATCAGTTAAAAGGGATTTCTTAGACATAAGGAACCTCCAGAAAGCCTGATGACAAGCTCATGAGTACAGGCTCCTCAGAACAAGGTAGTCATAGAGTACAAGGCTTTTTTTTAATGCTTATTCTGGCTAACATACATCAGACATCCTTTTTGCTGGGAATAAACAGTACTTAATGCAACATGTCAAAGGAGCTACTTACGTTCTAAGCCCAGCATTCTCTAATACCAGTTCTTCCAGTCGATTGGACCTACTCACCACTCGCAGTATCTGCTCACACACATCAGTGGACTGCCACAGAAAAGACAGAATACAGTTAAAGAACACAAATACAGAACAGAAGGTTATTGAGTTATAAGCTGTACACATAATGGGATTGAGGCTATGATCAGTATTTTATTGTACATAAACAGAAATAAAGAATACCAGGCACTTTATGGAGAGATAGTCAGAAGGCAACAGAGGACTTCTGTAAAAGACTCAGGGAAGCAAGAGGCAGATTGAAAGCAAGTCATTTAAGAAGCAGGCCACCTAATCACAGGGGGTAGAATATTTATAACGATAGTAAAAAATCCAAACTCTGTGATTCAGCAAAAATGCTCACTTAATTCTTAAAGAAATCTTGTCCATATGTATGCTAATCCTTCAGAAGAAAGTGCTAACTTGTGCGAAGGAGAATAGAACAACTAAACACAAAGAAAGATCCTATAAGGCAGAGAAAAAAAACTCAAGAGCAAAAGCACTCTGGCTACAGGTCCTCCAAAGACTGCTAGAGCCTTTAAGCTTAAGTTTGGTGTGTTTTAATATGAATTCTCCCAACCTACACAGAAGTAAATTTCATCCCATGATCTTGTTGTTGTTGTATTCTAGAATTTGCATGGACATTTGCAAGTACCATGAACAAAACATGATAACAAAAGAGTTTGTTTGCTGTGCTGATTTGAATAGACATAAAACTTTAATGATTCAAAAGCCATACAGTGAACTCTGTACCTCATCAACTTTTATTGTAATCTTTATTTTGCTTCTGGATGTGCTTTTTTTTCTACAGCACAGACTAACCAACATTCGTGTGAAGTCCAAAGCTGAATTTCAGCTATGATCATCAAGTGCTGAAACTATTCTGTTATTCACCTCTAACAACAACGTTCATACCCTGGCACATCTGTGTCTACAATGACAGTCTGATATTTTCTAGTATTTTTTTAAATTTTAGACTAGTTGAATCTCAAAAAAACCCCACAAACCTGTTCTACCACACATATAAAATCTTATTAATCCTTTACACATTACAGGTGGCAATTTTTTCTAGAGACTGTCATCTCAGCCATCATCCCAATTCTATCTTTGCCTTTCATATTTCAATAATTCAGAATATTATCACAATGCTTCTACAACAGTGTGACCGCAAGTAGAAAATTTCATGCATGTACTATAACAACACTATGGATATCATCTATCAAACACAATGTCAAAGCAGGATTCATGAAGCACAAAGCATTCAATGGCCTCCGGATATGTCTGCCCTCATACTGACCCTCAGCAGTGTTCCTATGGTACCTATTTACTGTCCAACAATTTACGTTTTCCTGGTGGTTTTGACTGAAAATGGAATGTGTGGAAGATAAAAGCTTTTTGGTTTGTTTGCTTTGGTTTTTTTTACAGAACTGGTGCATTTTAAAGGTTGACAAAATGTACGTATTTTCCACAGAAAAGTTGCTAAGAATTCCAATAAATACAAACAATAAAAATATCTTGGAGAGATAATACAACCAGTTCTTGTTCCAAGCAAACTACACCAGCAAGTGTTCTAACTAAGCAAATTATCTCATTTCATTGAAGCAATGAACATACAATGAACAATGGCAATTCTAACAAAAACCTGCAACACAATTACAAATGCCCTCAGTTTCATTCCAAGCATAATTTTGAGTAAGATGTCCCAGGAAGAAAGGAATGCTTTTTGCCTACTCTTTTGCCAAGAATCACATAAGTTAGTTTCTACTGAATTTTCATGGAAAATGATAGCTTCATAATGCATTGAGAATATTTTCAGATCAATAAAATCACACCAATTTGAACAAGATGAGACTCAACCTTCATTTTTAAGGACAAGAGCTTCTGGATGTAAGTGTGAAAGCAATATCTTAAACCACTAACTTCACCTGTGACTATAAACTTCTAAGTTTAGAAGAAATAGTATATTTTGATATATTTTAGAAGTCATATAATTACTGATTTTTCTCGGCCCTTTCTTCAGTAGTCCAGCTTCTTTAGATTTGCCCCCTTTTTGCTTTTCAAAAAGAAAACTAATGTGGAAGAGTATCAATGCAACGCATCAGTACATACTTATTACTACACAAGGTTAACTTCAGACAACTAGGAGAAAAAGTCATCAAATTGCAATGAAAATTAAGAGGAAAAACCTGCTATATATGTAAAGAAACAAAATGGAATCCCTGTATTTTCATTCTACCTTCAAAAAGCAACTGAAATTTCTGGCTGATTTAGAATTAGTTTCCTATTTAGTCACTCAATACTGTTTGAAGGAGCTGGCCACCCCTAAGGAAGTAGTTTCATGGGCTACTGATATTGTCCAGCACAGTTTTCAAACTTCATTCACTCAAAATTTTGACAAGACCTGACTCTCAACAGTGTTTATATGGCATAAATTAACTATCCAACAGTTTGTATTTTCCTGATATGATTAACAGAAAAACTATTTCAAGAGATTGCCCAGTTGTACCGATCTAAAAATGTTCCACTTGAAAAATGCATCCTCTAAAGCACAGCATAGTAGGAGCTGGTTATAATGTTTCAATTCACTACTTACTAATTTCAGATCCTTGGAGGACAGCTTTGTAAACCATTGGTTGTACTCCAGAGCAGCAACTATAGGTATTAAGTCTCTAGAAAAAGAAAAACACTTTTACACACATTTCATATAACTGTCAGCTTTAGTCACTTGAAACAATCTCTTAAGTGTTTTTCCATATCCCCCTGCTTTTGCAATGCTAATTGCCTGCCAAACCGAGTAAAGAAAGCTCCGCATTCTAAAAAATGAGCACCACCACCAGCTGTGTGTCTTTCTCATATTTTAATACAAATTTTTGACTGGGCAGCTGACATCCATTCTAGCATGAATTTTTAAACCAGGAATTTGTCTGGGCTGCCATTCCTACTTTTAGTATTACTTTTTCTTCAGCTTGTGACACATTTAAGCTTCTTAATCACCTCTAATTATAATTGAGCATGACTCTAAAAAAGCTTTTTGGCAGTCTGATGATTTAATATAATTCCATGACTGAATGCTTCTTGAGAACACCTCCTTGTCTCATCTCTATAGTTAAATTCCCCCAGGAAGCAGGAGACCTGCAAAAGAATAATGCGACTTCTAGCACAAACCCCCCTTAATTGTAAAAGGGATTTCACAAATGAAATTCTAAATTATTCCCGTTTTCTTCATTCCAAGCTTCTTAATGTGATCTGCTCTCCCTCTGCTAAGTTTCTCCAATAACAGACACTGATAGATGTCATGCCTATACACTACACCCCAGCAGAACTATGCATCACGCACTAGCATACTATTTAGCAGCACAGCACTTGGATAATTTTGATAAAACACATTAAGTACATATATACATCTAGACTTGGACTTTACTTAGAAACTCCTTGTCTTTATAGAAGAGCTACGTCTTTGAACTTATCTGACCAGCAAAATAGTGCCAGCCAAGCCTCCAGTTTTGAAGGGAGAACTTTAAAAGTATTGTTTTTTATAAGCTAGTCCAACTCTACCCTCTTTTAGCTTTTTGTTCACGATATATGCAGGTAGGCACCAATCTGCACTAAACAAGTAGCACTCTTCTCACATTTTTTTTTCATTCTTCCTCTCATTCACCTTTCTTCCACTAACATTTAGATGCTTCAGGGTTGTTGCTAAACACGTAGGAAAGTCAGGAGACAAGGCAACTTCATATAGACAAGCCTTCAGCAGGCTTTATAAAGAACTGCAGTTGCCAAATTTGTAAGTACGAGCCCATCACTAAGGTAACGGTAAGAAGGTGCAGCATGTTGCCACAAAATACTGTAGCCCACCAACCATGAAGCCCATGCAAATAGACCATTTTCACACTCCTGCAAAGGAACTTGGATACGGTGCCCTTCAAGGATTAAGCCTGTTTTCCGTCTTGTTCACAGCACAAAGTCTTGTGGTGAATTCATTTCCATTAGCACAGCAGGCAGGAACATTGCTATGGAGTAAGGAATGTCCACACACAGAGGTTAGTTCCTCCTTTGCCTTCCCCTGCTGCAATCAGTAAGAAGGTAATGATTTAGCAGTGCCTTGGCCTCGGAAGCAGCAAACTCTGTTCCTCCAAAGGAATAGAGGGACAACAATCGAGAATCACTGGCTGCAAGCGTTTATACTGCCGTGGGACTGGTAAGCCAGCTTGGAGAGCTGTCAAGAGCTCATCAACCTCTGGGCAGGACAGTGGCTGCAGACATAACATGACTGAGACCATCCCTTTCTCCTTTCTCCTCCTCAGGCCTGCGAGGGAAATGTCTGAAGGACAGGAGGCGCTCAGACTTAGTGGGAAAAAAGAAGTTGAAGAAACATTGCTGCAGCAGGACAGGAACATTTTAAAACAAATCAATTCAGCTGATTTGCAAATCCACATCTTTAAATAGTTTAGTCTACTGCAGTATTCAAGGCCTGTTTGTTCAAACCCTTGGAGCACAGATACCAGCACCCTTCAGTAACACACAGAGACACACACACACCCCTTCCTTCCCACGTGTGAAGACAGTGGAACACCTGCCCATTCTGCAGTAGCCTTATTGCCCAGAATCCTTGCTTTATGAGATTCTACCAGGAAAAACGATATTGTCTTCTTTTTCATTTTGTTTAAATCCTTGAAGGTGCTTCTTACCAATGCGGGGCATTTAGGAAATATATCTCTACCCTCTCCTCTGGCTTTGAGCTTATCTAACCTCAATGCACTCACTACTGAATACTCCTTTTGAAAATCAAACTGCTTTATTCACTTCATTCTATTAAATTCTGGAGGAGGTACTTACAATGATCTGAATTCTTTTGCAATATGGTAATGAAGAATGCTAACAACCTTTTCCAAAAGGAAGGCCTTCTCATAACTTTTCCTCATTGAGTTATATTGAGTTGGTTATACTCATTATTTTGTTTACTAAATTACCACCCAGAAGAAAGCCAGATTTACAAAATGTAAATCTGTATCATCCTAAAATGAAAACAGATTCTGTTCTTTGGGAGTGCAGAAAATCTGAATTTCAACAACATTCAAATTTATCTAAATCCTTCACATTTTTTCAACATCTCTGTCCTCCAGTGTATTTAAGATGGCAAGAAATCCAAACTGTGCAAAGAAAAAAATGTAACCAAGCACACTTTCCTGACAATTTCTGGAATGTCCAAATGTGCTACAACATATGCTACACAGATAACAGTCATGCCGCTGAGTGAAATAAGACCTGTTCACTTGGAGGGTTTTTGTTGTTGTCAATGTTAAGCAATTATATGGTTCGCAGTACAACGTAACTTCAGATAAAAACTCAGAAGTTGTGCTCCCATGTTGCAAGGCATGTTATGCACTTTAAGGATCAGATGCTCTGGGAACTTAAATGCATCTATAGTTCAAGACACCTTATGTTGTTATGTTGACCTCTAACAGAAATGCTTCACCAGGAAAACCAGGAATTGTTTATTTTTGCAATATATCTAGAGAACTGGTGTATCCATGCTACCTTGCTTCAGAGCTACTTCCACAACACAAAGTATATAATTTCAGCAATCCCAAAAATTAGGTGGACAAAACATACAACAGTCTCCCAAAATCCCAAGCATAATGGCATATTGGTAATTTACAGCATTCCCACTGTGTTAAATATATCACAAAATACTCATACATATTCTTGAACTGATTGGGATCTCAGATTTCAATTTGTATTTTTAATGAATAGCATAAGGCTTTGGCTTCCTAAAAAAATTTAGATTTCTTGACATTTCAATCCAAAAACTTTTTCTCAGTTCAGTCCTCAACTCGTAGAAACTCTCATCACAACATGGTTTCCGTGGTATGTAAATGGATCTAATTTTTTTTGAATCTTTGGACTCAGACGATCATGAGATATTTAATAAAGACTTTTATTAGCAACATAACTATGTTTCCTCAGTGATGTCAATTTTGTAAGGTATACTTCAATGAAAAGCTTTTGTGAAGCTGTAAGTCCACTATTTCATTCTCCAAAGCTAACTCGTTTGAACCAGCTGAAATATTCTACATAAACCACTTCTTCTGTCTACTCTTTTCTAATACATAATACTTTTCACTCCCAATAAATTGTTCAAAATTATTAATTTCTACTGAAGTTGGGTATCCACAAGTCACTTCTTGAAGAATGCCCCATGGTCTTCTCAGCACTTCTACCTTGCAGTAAGTTTAGAGCATTCTTATGTTCTTGTCCCATATTTACTTGTCCTGAAAGATTTCCTTTCCTTATCCTCTCTCAGCAAGGCTTACATTCATCATGCACCACTTTCAGTTCTGTAGTCTTGTTGGAGTTATCTCTGAATTAGTCCACTTGAGTACAGCTTAGTAACTTTGCCATGGGATTCAGTGCAGATAATGAAAACCCATCACAGAAGCTGAGTAAGTATTTGAGTGGGGTTTTTTGTGAGTTTACACACTAGATAGCTTAAAACTGCAAAGAATGCTGTGGCAAAATACTCTTATTTACCCAGCTCCAAGTTCAGCCTTCCTGTTATAACATTTTACCATTGTACTTCTGACAGATTCTTAACTCTTCCACTCAGCTTTCCCAAAGAAACAAATGCTTTCGTCATCTTATTTACAGTTCCTTAAATTTGTCATTTTCCTTGTATAATGACGGATTTTAGTTAAGACTCCCACTCATTTCCTCCTACTTAGATATCTTCAGATCCAGCTTCCTTAGAATCCAGTTTTCTCAGCCAGCTAAATTCAGTAAACCAAATACAACACTTATCTATGTTTCAGCATCTCATAGTAAAATTACCCTCAATTAGTTCCTTTATGGAAGCACACATTTCTGATAGCATGTATTGTAAGTGGAGAAACTACTGGCTGGGATTCAGCTGAACAACTTAAACCTTCCACTGACTTGCTGACAAAAATAACTTCCTTTACTGCATACACCATGAGAAAAAAATTCTGCATAAGTAAAGACTGCATAATTTCCTTTTTTGCTTTGCCCACCAGATGCAGTTGCATGTTTTCCCTGCTGAATTTGAGCTCTTATATCTATCCGCCATCACAGGAAAATTATCTATCGGCCAACTTTTTGGAGCGCTTCCAACAGTAAAATATATTTATCTTCTCAGGCTCCTCCATGAAATGTGCTCTCTATGGGGCTTTGGTGCAAAACCAGCAGCTTCTTGCTGAAAATTAAAATGCTACTGACAGTCATTTCAGAAGTCTACGCATTCAAGTTACAGCTATGGGACCATCCCACTTAAGCAAGGGCAGGCAAGCCCTATTGCAAGGGGGAACGAAGAAAGTTTGCGAACTATTAGCATGATTACTGCATATTGTTTACCTGTGGTCAAGGTGGCTGAAGTCTTGCAAATTTAATTCTCTGGTATCTTGTGTCAGATAAATCGTATCAACATCCTGTTAAAAATACATAACCGAATACATCTTTACAGAACCGTTGGTTTTTTCCATGTACTATCATTTAGCTGCTCTTTCATCATTTGTACAGTTAGCTGCAAAGAGCTCCATAACAAGATATGTACTTACCCACTGCACTTCTTCTCTATAGGGAAATCCAAGCCAATCACAAACACATGCGTACATCTGCGAAAAGCCTCCTGAAAGCAACCCAAGAGTATTTAACGTAACAGTACAACATGAAAATAAACAAACAAACATCGAAAAGGATACTTTAATACTTAAAGACCAGTCTTTCAAAACTCACTCTGTTTTCCTGTCAGAAGGGTATCCATTGTGCTGCTGAAAGAAACTAAGACTACCCTGTCTTTGCCCGGCAGGTTGCAGGAAAGCTTAATATAGTACTTTCACCTACCAATCAGAAGTCTGCTCCATACTAATTACACCTTAAAACTAATTACACCTTCACAAGCTTCTGCCAGAAATAGAATTAGACTTCCCAACACTGCAATTCCAGCCTTTTTATATTTGAGCCTTTAAATTCATTCTCACCACAAGGTCCAAGTTCTGCCACTGTCTGGCTGTCCCACAGGGCCTGGAGATTAGCCAGTCTTTCTGAAGGCTCCATAGTTACTTTTTTCAGAATCCTCCTAGATGCAAAGGGGAGGGGAAAAAAAAAAATTCATGACATTGAAAGTATTTTTTAATTAAATTATTAAAGAGATTATCAGAAATCAAAAATTTCAAGAATGATTTTAAATGAGTGTATAGGAAGAATTACCATCTTTATTACAACTCACTTCTGTGACTGGAATTCACATACAATCATGACGCAGCGCAGCAGGAGTAACATCTATTTGTCTCTTCTTTCTAATGACTAACTCTGTGACTACTGGAGCAACTAAGCCCTCTTCTACGACAGGCTCCCTCAAGCTAAGCAAACTTGTGGCCCTCACGTAACACAAAAACGCACAAGACGGGGAGACGTGGTATTATTGGTTACCTTGAAACCACTGCTGTTTACATATTGCTTTTATGCAGTGAAAGAACCATGGTGCAGTCACAAAGCACGCTGAGTAGCTACAAGTGGCCTCTAGGCTGCACTCTAGATACTCAGTTATAGTCTTTGGTAGTGTTGTTCTTCCCCTAGACAAAAAAATCAAACCCTAACTGCCTTTTAAGAAAAGAAATTATCTTCTGAATGATAAGACTCCTCCTGCCATAAAACAGGGGGGAAGACTTAATAAGAGAAATCAATGGGAGAAATCTATTTACCCCTTCTTGCCTATTCTGCTCTTGTATCATCTGCATCTGCACAACTCCCATGTCACCATTTCAGAAAGTTCTGTCATCTGAGAGGACAGCAAGAAATTTCTTTTTGGGGAACCAATCACTCCATACAGCTATCCAAAATGCTCCAACAATGTTCTCAAGAAATCCTGGAGAAAACATACAAAGCTCAAAGCCTTCACAAACATCCAGAGTAACACACAAAGCCTTGCAGCCCTCTTCACTCAGTTCTTTTTGTCTGCATTTTGCACATCATAACTGAGGTTTTAATGGCAAACCTGCTCACAAATATTCACTTGTATGCATACTTTTTGGAGGCAGAGCTCCATCTCCAGTAAGGCAGTGAATAATACTTCAGGAAAACTGCAAGTAAAAAAAAAGAAACTGCCAGATGGAGATTATGAACTTGATTTCCTACTCCACCTACAGGAAAGGTGAATAACAAAGACATGCACCCAAAATAAAGCATGTAAATTTAGCCTAACCATACGTATCTAATGCCTGTTACAAAAGTTCACTTATAAAAATCAACATGTCTTGAAAATCTCTCTTGCACAGTTTGTTTGCTGAAAACCAGGAGCTGAGAGAGTAACAATAAAGCTGCATGACCTGGTAGAAAGTGACGAAGAAAAGGCAAGGAGAGAGAAGAAATAAGATAAAATGAAGAAAAACTATTGAGAACTGCTCCAAGAAGTCAGAAGCACAAATGCAAGAGAATTTAAAAAAAAAACCCAACAAGCAAAACAAAGGCAAGAACAATACATAAAGAAGCAGAGCAAAAAAGCTAGAGAAGATGTTGATCTAAGGAGCCAATTGCACCGTAGAAAGCATATGACAAGACTGCCCAGAGCTTAGTTTTGAAGAACAAGGCTCTAAATCATGTGCATCATTTCACAAACACTGCAAGTAAACAGAAGTTTTTCCTCCTCTCTCACCCAACTCAGATTTTGCTTCAAGGGAAAAAAGAAAAGAACGCAAAAAACCCTATGAATACCACAGCTGTTTATGGGGAAAGCAGTATTACACCAAAAGGCAGAACCTAAGCTACACCTGAGTTTGGAGAGGCAATAAGCTAAAATGAAAACTTAAAGACTCCAAATATCTGCATTGCCCCTCCAAAACAAAGGCTCTTTTGACACCACAGAACATGCATAGCCTACCTATGCTCCGCACTGCCTCCTGGTTCTGTCATACACCTGCATAAAAGCTTAGTGCTTGCCTCAAGGTGTTCCGTTAGTGTATATCTGCGGTCAGGGTGGAGAGACCCGCAGACAAGAAGCGGTGCCTTGTCAACTTCTTCCACACAATCTGCTGCTGCTAGAGGTACCCTAAAAGACACTTACACTGGTGAGAGTCCAGGGAATATCTTCCTGAGGCAGGTCCCAATGTGCGCCAGCACCTCGTTCACATCTTCTGAGGATGCCATTTTCATGGAGATGCTGCATTTCTCAGTTTCCATAATCAACTGTAAATAAGAGGGTGTCAAATTGTGTATCATATCATTCATGTCCATTTAAAAAGGAGAGTATTTTGAATGCCAATTGAATCCTTTGCATGCTGGTAGGAATCTGTTATACTTTACGATAGGACACGACCATGCTCCAGGTAAAGTTTCTGAATGTTGTTCTTGAATGTACAAGACCCCCGAACTCAAACTTTGCTTTTACTAACAGTGCCCTGCTTTCCATGGGAATAGAAGTTTCAATGGATCTTGACCTCAGCTGACACTCTGCAAACCAAGAACTTTTCACAGCATTATCCTCTTTTGAAACACGTCCCAGAACACCAGGAGAAGTGAGTGCAGCCTGACAGGAAACTATTGAATGAGCAAGGCCTGCTTCCTGCAGCAAAAAGTAAAAGTCTAATGGCTGGGATCCTCGGGAAAGGCTCTAATGCTTTGATCTATGCGGCTTAAGAAAATGTTATGGTGATATATTGTCTCAGTTCAGATGAAGCAGTAACTCAGTTAAGTGTCCCGCTGTCTGGGTGATACGTGCTTCATCAAGGGATGAAAATAATGCCTTTTGCAACCCATCTCTGTTATACACTGAGCATTCAGAATCAAATCAACTTACTGTATGACTGACACAGCACTCCTGCTGCTGCTTTCAGCTGCATCACAGGAAGCAATGTAATGTTTCTGTCTTCCCAAAATGAGTATTCAGCACAGCACAAGTCAAAGTCTTTTAGATGAGAAACTGTGCACACACAGTAAGAAGCTAACATCAGGAATAAATAAATAAGAAGTGTAGCTAGACAGTATGAGAGGGGATACTACGTAATATGCTACAGAAGACCGGGTTTTATTGAAACTGTTGCCCAAGGTTCTTCTGGTTCCCAGGGTCATCACCAGGATAACCCTTGAAGAGGCTGTATTATGCTACCAAAAGCACATCGAGAATCTTCACACCTTTTCCCACCAATTTAACTTTTTTCTGATCCTGTTGCTCTCACTCCCTGAAGACCAATGAGTGAATGGGCAAGTTACTACTGTTTTTCACAGTCACCAATATTAACACAACATTTCCATATATTATTCTGAGCATTTGTTCAGTTATCTTACAGTGGGGAGCTCTTCATGGCTTTTTGCGAGACGCCTAGCACAAGACTATGTCCTTTGGGTACCACAGATATAACATGTGGTTTGCATGAAGACTGCAACAATACCATTTGCCCTGCAAGCAATAATCTAGGATTCTGCATGTCTTCAGCTGTAAGCCTCACACATATAAAACACAAATGAATGTAAACATGGAAAACCTTAAAAAAATGTTCTAGGAAAATTGTATGCTAAGTGAGGCTGCTGAAAATCCCTTGTAAGCCTTGCTGCAACAGTAATTGTCTGTGCCTCCAGGAATAATTAGCATTGCCTACCGTGGCATTTTAGTATAATACCATAAATAAATGAAGTGACAAAAACATACACAGAATTCACTAAATGTCTCCCCATGAAAACAGTAAACATCTGGACCTGTTTTTTCTCCTTTAATGAAAGCTTAAAAAGCCAGGTTAAAAAGATGACGTTAAACACAATGAGAGCTTTTCAGATTTCAAGTAATGTGTCAGATGCTCCTATTTTTAAAAAGCTCTTCAAAAAGCCAAACACACATGAAACACACGAATACTTTGATGCAATTGAACTGTCAAATCTTGTCAACATGCTCATCTTATGAATGAAAAGCATATTAAAAGGTATTGTTTTCAGCACCTTCTCTTTGACGTTCATATTCTGAGCACATATCTTGCTGTCAAATATCTTTTGTGTTGTATACAGTAATGGCACCAAGAATAGTCGGAAGCAAACCATTTCTGCCTGCAATGTGAGCAGTAGCTTTTGACTTCACCATCAAGGTACACACCAGAGAAGCCATTCAGGCTTGCGTGGTAATGATTAGATACCACCTGTCATTATTTTCTCACCTTTGTGAAAAATAGTCACGAGACAAATGAAAACTCATAGCACATTGAACTAGGAAAAACTATTTCTTATTGTCATCCCACCTGCATAACACATTCCTAAAACTGACTCTTTAAATTCCTACTATTATTGTTAAGACTTTAAAGCATCATGAATGTAAGAATGCAAATGTACAGCATGCTTACTGGATTGGGGACATCTGCATTACCTCCTTGGCTGGAACAGATTCAGCAATGAGTAAACAAGTATCTTTTATCTTGAATATACTCACCTGACCCGGTCTACTGGAAGTTACTCCTTGGATTTCCAAGTAGCTGAAAGTTAGTTCTAACTGTAGTTAAAAAAGAAAATGCCGCGTTAGCGCAAACATCATCTTATTTTAAAGGGCACTTACACTTTTCAATGAGGTTAAGAAAACCTTTAGAGGGCTACTGTTATTTTACACCTATTTCTGTAATTGACACAAAGTATTTGTTAATATTTTTTCTGATCCCATTTTACAGTAAAAGAACACTTACATTTCCTTGTCACGGGTTCAAATGATTATCAGAGGTTATAGGAATACCACATTGGATCTTTTACTGCAAGCTATAAGCCCATAAACTTATAAAAAAAATTATGACAAAATTTTACTATAAAAAGCATTGTTTATACAACATCCTGCTGATATGTACTCTTGTGACTGAATAATCATTAATTACAATACTTACAGCATCACATATTACTCTTTCATCAGTTAAACTGACCATAGATGTGAAAACTTTTACTGCATAGAAACTGAAGGGACATGCATACAAAATCTTTTAGATATACTTATATAAATAAAAATACCGTAGATAGATAGATAGATACAGACATAGATTAGCATGCCTAAAACTATGTGAGGATACAATACATTAGCTTTGCCTGACTGGGTTATCTGGATGACAATCGAGATAGGCAGGGAAGAAAGGTGAACGTACTGAATCCTAATGGAAGCTTAGAAGAAGGCAGGAAAGTCCTTTTCTACAAGGACAAATTTAGGGCTACAGGGAAAGTGCCAAGATGTGAATTTGCAACTATGTAGAAAAACATCTTGACAGCTAAGATATGCAGAAGGAAACAGATCTTTCGGGCTGAATCATAACTACAGGGCAAGATATTAACATGGTCATTTCCTTTTATTTATCATTAAAACCATTGTTACTGAGCAGTCTGTTTGATTTGCACCAAGTTTCCTGTATTTTATCTTATCCTAGGTTCACAGTCAGGGTGCTTCCAAGCTAAATGGCAAGCATCACATTATTCTATTTCTGTATTTGTGGGAATCTTTTTTCTGAGCACTTCTGAGGAGCTGAGAACCCAGATGTGGGTCTCAAGACTCCCCCTCTGCAAAGGCTGCAATGGCACAGAAGCTGGGAATGTACCAGCTTCCAACCATAAGAACCAACTAAAAGCTTTCCAGCAAGCAGCAAGATGGTAGGGAGAGCTCCTAAACACCAAGGTCCCTCTGGTAAATCTGTTAAGCAGCCATGAATAGTGTTACCACAGGATGAAGCTGCCCAAACAATTTCAGTTAAAGTAGTTCTGATTTATTATAGAATACACTGGACTTTAGGGGGATTTAATGAAATAGAACTTTTCTAAGCACTTAGCTACATTATCCACTCACAGCTACAGAGACTGAAGATGTTACTACTGTCTATTTCCTCTTCATTGCCTATTCTCTGAAACATTTTCCCTTCAGTTGCCCTCATGATTTGACAGCATCAGAAGATATAAGCACCCCTCAGCCATTTCTGTTCAAAGTCCATCCTCCACCAAAGACCTAACTTACTGACCAAACTTTACTCTGAAGTTTGGGTCTTCACATGCTTCATGTCACTAACGGGCAGTTTCAGACACAGGGGTGCCATCTCAGCTGCTTACAAAGGGAGAGTGCACAGGGAACCGAGGCAGGAGAAGCAGAACCAGTGCAAGCATCTTCCCAGCACCCACACTGACACCTCGCATTCTTCCAAGGGTAAGACATTCACTTCTCCTCAGGCCCCTTCACTGCCTTATTTCTAAGCTAACACTGGCAGTTTTTTGTGATGACAGAACATGACCCCTTAGTTTATTCGGGCCAGAAATTAAAAAAGAAATCCCACAGCAGGTCTTGTTGGCTGCTAGGCTGAGCTAGACTGCACGTATAGAAGTCCAAGGCTCTTTTTCTCCAGTGTTACTCAAATTAAACAAACATATGAGACTGTGTAACATTTGTTTACCCAAATCACAATGATTTTTTTCAGAAAAAGTTTCTATGATTGAAATCCTTCCTTTTTTGAAAATTATTTACCTACCAAATTGAAGGTTCTGATTTTGCTAACACACTATGCATGTGCAAACATATATATATGTACACATGATCAAAAATACTTTTTGGTTCCTGAGGAAAGTTTACACAGATCCAGACTCAAAAATTCAATCTGCAAAAACCTCTTGACTGGAAGTAATAAATATCAGGAAATGTAGCCATATCTCTATAGTTCATCTTTGGTTGGTTTTTTCTACTTAAAAACATAGATTTACAGTTCTTGCTTTGCAGCAAAAATACAGAACACATTCTTATCATCATCTACCTCATTAATTTTTATATAGTTTTAAATAGCATAATCTCATTTATTACCTAAAATTATATAGTTTTAAAAATACTCTTAAAAGCCTACGAGTACCTCTCATTTAGGGACCCTTCAGCTACTGAGACAGTTAATTTCACAGTTCCCAACTTTTTCAATCAAAACTTAATGAAAGAAACACGTTCACAAACCTGAATTACACTCCCACAAATATTTCATACACTTATCCGTGGGTCTGATGACACATCCAACATTTACTAATGTCACAGCTACTTTTTATATAGACCGAAGCAAGAATTAGTAGGTTTTAAGTGTTCCACTTCCTTTCTTATCAGTCCATCTAGATTAGTGGAAAGAAACTGATTGGACCTGAGCATAAACTGAGGAGGTGGCCACTGTAATATCCATGCTCTAAGAATAATAATGTGAGTCAATAGTGTATTTAGTCAACCTTTATTTCTTTTAAGTTTGATGCTTGTTTAGTAGATACATCTGAACAGCACTGTTTAAGAAAAAGTGAAGCTTAGAATCAGATGTAGTAATAACAGTCACGCAGAACTGGCTATCTCTCAGCAAACTCAATTTTGTGAGAGGTCCCCAGAGGAATAAAGTATTTTTGCTGCACGTTCTCAGCTGTCTTGCTAGGAGTTACTGCATGCCACTTACATGGCTCTACGGCTCAAAAAACTGGCTTTATGTTTCCATGCAACCAGTCACCAAACCCTCTCTTGAAAAACCTGGCTGAAAACTGGAGTGCTCCAAAAACCAAAGGACAACCAAAGACATCTGAGCTGCACGGACACAGTGACCAACATAGGAAAGTAAATTTCAGCAGAAATTCAAGCTGGAGACATCCCACCTGTCAAGTCAGCATCTTCAAATTACATAAGTAAGGACAGTCACATTTGCCAGTGACCATTACTGAAAATCTGGGCTCAGCTAAGTCATTCCATTTATTGATCCTGTTTTTTTCTACAAAGCACATATACACACACACCCATGTGCATACACACGAGTAAAACACGGCAAAATAGAACACGTGCCAAATTTACATTCTACTAATTCCAAGCTGGACAAAAGATGTTCTTCCAGATCAGTAATTTTCATTCACCTGGAAATTATATTTCTCTCCTACAACAATCATTATGAATTGTTAGAAGAGTAGAAAACAACTCACTGGCATTGCCAAGACAGGTTGGCAAGATGCTTTTTAAAATGAATCACAGAAATCAGCAGAAAACAGCAGAATTTGATAAAACTCAACATAATTTCTGCCTCTAAATCAAACAGATTCTATTTGACACTATAAGCACTAGGGGGAATAATGCCATCAGCTTGTTTGGACATACAAAGATCACTAGGCTCATCTCACAGTTCTTCAAGCTGGTGTTTCCAACATAATTTTTTACCCACCTGCATTTCTAGAAGTTGAAATTCCTCTGAAACAGTGTCTATAAATTGACAAATCCATTTGAGAGACACATTAATGGAAGCACCATTCTAACTGAACACCATGCAACACACCATTCCTCAATTATATTTTTTTTAAACAGATGTACAAGTATAACTCACATATGCTAAGTTTATACAATTTAGTTAATGCAACCTATATTTGCATCTAAAAAACCAACATATTTATAGAAACATGGTGACTTTACCTTGGTGGGAATCCGAGATGTTAAAAGAAATGCCCGACATGACGCCAGCACCTATTAATGAAAACAAACAAACAAACAAAACAAAACAGTATTTGTAAGAAATATTTATCAGAAATAACATGAACATTCTTTTCCAGGAAAATCCTGAAATCAGAGTGAAAAAGCTTCTAGCACAGTAAGTGTCGACCTCCTTTGCTGTCTGTCATACACTAAAGGAAGAAGAACTGGGCTCAGATCCAGCAAGGCACAGTGAAGTGACAGCTGCAATCTTATCAGCTATAGCAAGTTAGCACAGCATTGAGCTAAAGAAAGTTTTAAACAATCTCTTAAGAACATCTAATAGAAATCTTAGTGAAATTTTAAAAAGAAGCAAAGATAAGAAGTCATATCACAAACATATATTAAAATATAACAAAAGTATTAAAGATAAAAATGATGTTATTAGTCACATAAGAGATTATAAGTAAACATTTTCTTTTGAGCACACTTGGTGCATTTCTAGAGTAACAATGCAAAAATTTCTCTTTGACACAACCTGAATTTCTCCTCCAGCAAGGACAATGGAATAACATGATTACATTAGTGACAGCAATGACTCTGGAAAGAAAATACAACAAAACAAATATTTTGGAAGTTACTACCAATCAAAATATAATATATATAGAAGTATTACTCCAATCTCCAGTAGCACATCCCACTCACATATTTTACGCTTTGCAAAAGGGATGACTTTGCAAAATTACAGTACTGCTTTTTGATTCACCTGCCTACAGAACCAGCCAATGTTCACTACATCTTTTCCCAAACAAAAAAATTGAAACAAACTTAATTCAAACAACTGCATGAAAATCCTGTAGCACATGCAGAGCTTTTCACATAGCTAGGACCTCCTGCACCCCATTCTGCTCAGTAAGTATCCAAATCCAGGTGAGCAGGTTGACACAAAAAATGTTTCTTGCTCCGAGAGGGAGAATCAGTCTGAGAAGGCAACCCAGCACCCAGCTCTGAATGCTACTCAAATGCTTTGGAGACTGGATTTCAGCTTCAGTATCTCAGCTGAAGAACATTTTGCTAAACCTAAAAGCACGAATGCTGTACTAATGTTGAGTATTAGCAGACTGTTTCAGGGCTGATGTGCTACTGCTTTGGTTATCGCTGATGTAGAGCCAAAATACTGTGGAATAGTAATCACTGCCTCCTGAAAGGTTCACCCCTTTGCTGAAGGTGTGCCATGCACACCAACTGCTGGTGCTCAGCTGGCACATCCAGGCCACAACAGTGGGATGGCTGGTTAGGGGAAAATCATGCCACAGTGCTGGTACAAAACATTTGCCTGCTACTTTATGATCATTGACACACACACTGTTAAAAGGAAGCCAGGTAACCAGAAGGTTGTAACACAATAATATTGGAAAAGGTTGTTCCCACAGAGCATGTCGGTGTATCTTCCAATGGGAGACGTAACAAGGCTCCCAAAGTGATCCTGATAAAACCAACAAAGCTGAAGTACCCTCTCACCGTAAGAGGATGCATTTACATACAAAGGAGAGACTGCTCTAAGATGATACTCCCCACTTAGCAAGAAAAGAAATTACTCTTGAGCAGTGAGGTGGTACAAAAAAGCCTGAGCTTTCTAATACCTCACTTTTTGCCTCAGTCTTTAACTCCAGGGAGGAATGTCCTAGGGATACTCAGCCCCCTCAGCCAGGAGATGGTGTGAATGAAGCTCCAGCTGTTTCGGAGGACTTCGTCAGTGACCTGCTTGGCCAATCAGACATACACAAACCCATGGGACCAGATAGGATCTATCCAAGGGTTTTAAGGGAACTGGAAGAGGTCCTTGACAAACCCCTTTCCCTCATCTACCAGCAGTCCTGGCTGACTGGGGAAGTGCTGCTTGACTGGAGACTGGTGAATGTTACGCCCATTTACAAGAAGGGTCAAAGGGAAGATCCGGGAAACTACAGGCCTGTCAGTCTGACCTCGGTACCGGGGAAGGTCATGGAGCAGATCATCCTGAGTGCTATCATACAGCACGCGTGGGACAACCGGGTGATCAGGCCCAGTCAACATGGGTTCACCAAAGGCAGGTCCTGCCAGACCAATCTGATCTCCTTCTATGATAAGGTTACCCGTTTAACGGACGAGGGAAAGGCTGTGGATGTGGTGTGCCTGGACTTCAGTAAAGGCTTTGACACTGTTTCTCACAGGCACACCCGCTGCTGAGTTAAAAACCGGCTGGATGGCGGTGCCCAAAGGGTGGTGGTTAATGGAATTAAATCCAGTTGGAAACGGGTCACGAGCAGTGTTCCCCAGGGTTCAGTGCTCAGTCCAGTCTTGTTTAACTTATCAATGATCTCGACGAAGGCATCAAGTGCACCCTTAGCAAGTTTGCAGATGACACCAAGCTGGGTGCAAGTGTGGATCTGCTTGAAGGAAGGGAGGCTCTGCAGAGGGATCTGGACAGGCTGGATCAATGGGCTGAGACCAACGGGATGAGGTTCAACAAGGCCAAGTGCAGAGTCCTCCATTTGGGTCACAACAACCCCATGCAGCCTTACAGGCTTGGGGAAGAGTGGCGGGAGAGCTGCCTGGCAGAGAAGGACCTGGGGGTGTTGGCTGACAGCCAGCTCAACATGAGCCAGCAGTGTGCCCAGGTGGCCAAGAGGGCCAATGGCATCTTGGCCTGTGTCAG
Organism: Neomorphus geoffroyi; assembly: GCA_033558235.1. Taxonomy (NCBI): domain Eukaryota; kingdom Metazoa; phylum Chordata; class Aves; order Cuculiformes; family Neomorphidae; genus Neomorphus; species Neomorphus geoffroyi. The sequence goes on along the minus strand of JAUMJM010000002.1, from coordinate 18,123,345 downwards.
ACACAGCCTGGCCAGCAGAGACAGGGAGGTGATTGTGCCCCTGTGCTCAGCACTGGTGAGGCCGCACCTCGAGTGCTGGGTTCAGTTTTGGGCCCCTCACTACAGGAAGGACATTGAGGGACTGGAGCGCGTCCAGAGAAGGGCAATGAGGCTGGGGAGGGAGCTGGAGAATAAGCCCTCTGAGGAGAGACTGACGGAATTAGGGTTGTTTAGCTTAGGGAAGAGGAGGCTGAGGGGAGACCTCATCACTGTCTACAACTGCCTGAAAGGAGGTTGTGACGGGGTGGGTGCTGGGCTCTTCTCACAGGTGACGAGTGATAGAATGAGAGGAAGTAGCCTCAAGTTGTGCCAGGGGAGGTTTAGACTGGACATTAGGAAGGATTTCTTTACTGAAAGAGTGGTCAAGGATTAGAACAGGTTGCCCAGGGAGGTGGTGGAGTCACCATCCCTGGACGTGTTTAAAAAATGGGTGGATGAGTTTCTTAGGGGCATGGTTTAGTCAGGAGACAGGCACGGTTGGACTCGGTGATCTCAGAGGTCTCTTCCCAACCTTATGATTCTATGATTCTAATCCAATCCCACTGAGTTTTCTACAATTCTCATAGTCCAGACTGCCACAAACAAGTAAGAGTTTGATATTTACATAACGTCAACTGAAGACAACGTCAACCATTAGTGCAAAATTAATGCCCCATATTGACAAGAGCAGGACTAAATACTTCTCTTTTTTGACAATGGCAGAATTGGCCAAAAGGAGGCTTGTCATTTATCACAGTTTTAGCCGCTAAAATCCATGAGTAAGTATCTTGACCTTTGACAGGATCAGGTTTACTTTACTGCTTTCTGCTTTATTTTTAATAATTTCAAAATTTCATGCAACATCTGCTTTTTAATATCACCATTCCTGTTCACATTTAGAAACACAACAGCCTCTACCCAAAAGAAACCTGACACTTGTTGGAACTATTTTCAGTGACCTCTTTCTCCTAGATAAGGCTGCAGTGCATAAACAAACAGTGGCCATTAAGAAACCAGCTCACCCAAGGCTCTGTCAATAAAGTTCTATGTGGTTGTTAGTACTTGCAAGGGCAAGAGAACATATATTGCAGACTACTTAAAACAATGTATCACCTTACTCCTTCTTCCCTTGCAAAATCAGATGTTGACGCCAAAGGCAGAGGCACCGGAGGTGTTTTCACACTAACAGCTCGACTCCCCTTTTAGGCACCAAGCTATTTCTGTGAAGGAAGTTCCAGGTCTCTGTGCATTCCTCTGACAGGAATAATAAGTATGTGCTTAATTGCACAGTCCTCTAGGGCTTTCAGAAGTATCCAGGAGTGCTGGTTTCTACGAAAGGCAGATTCTAGATTTCCTAGAGATTTTAATTTTTTCATATTAAAACCCTAAAAAGCAAAAGTAGCCACCAGCCACCTTTTAGCAGGTCTCAAGCATCTTACAGAGAAGATTCTGATACTGTCATACTTCTTTTGCACCAGGGTACCCTGAGTACAGGAGAAGGACCACCATGACAGTGGCTGACAAACTGAGGTCTCCTGGGAGACCTTAAAGCAGCCTTCTAGTACTTAAACGGGCTAGAGAAAAGCTGGGGAGGAGCCCTTCACCACGGAGCGCAGTGATAGGATAAGGGACAACCATTTTAAGCTCAAAGAGGGGAGATTTAGATTAGATATTAGGCACTGGCACAAGTTGCCAAGAGAAGCTGTGGATGCCCTGTCCGTGGTGTGTTCAAGCCCAGGCTGAATGGGGCTTTGAGGAACCTGATCTAGTGGAAGTGTCCCTGCTTATGGCAGGGGGTTGAAACTAGACGGTCTTTAAGGCCCTTTCCAACCCAAACCATTCTATAATTCTAAGGTCAAAGTCATTTCCAAAATCAGAGACTCAATGGAGCAGACCCTTGTTCCAGGGACAACTCCTAATAAAGAGTTCCCACACTCACAACCCATCAGGAATGTCAGCTGGGCATGGTGTATAACCTACCCCATCTTTCGATAAGAAAATCATCACTTGTTCAGCTCAATAAGTCGCAGCCCCATTCCTCCATAATCATTTTGTTTGGCCACAAGTAGTATTCAGTCATTAATAAAGTTACAAGATCCCATCACAAGATAAACACGTGTAGGGTAAAGAAAGAGACTGAGGTGGATTCACGCTTGAACACACCTGAAAGCCAAAAGGTCTGCAAGCAATCAATGTGAAATCAGCAAGTGCATCCAGGAGAATTTATACAAGATACATAACCTGGCAGCTGCTCCATGGAAGGGACAATAAAACATAATTATATTTAGTTTAGAATCATACAATCATAAGGTTGGAGGAGACCTCAGAGATCATTGAGTCCAGCCGTGCCTGTCTCCCCACTAAACCATGTCCCCAAGGAACTCATCCACCCATCTTTTTAAACACCTCATAGCTACCCCACCACCTCCCTGGGCAGCCTGTTCTAATCCCTGACCACCCTTTCAGTGAAGTTTACAGTAGCTTCAGTCTGTCTTCCTACTCTGCCTTTTTTCAAGCACAAAACAGAATTATCATTTGAATGTCAAATGACTCTTACTCACAAATAGACACCCAAGTCGATGATTTCTTAATGTTTTTATCACTCCAAATTTCATAACACTCCCTACACTGCTCCCATACACGACACAAGTCAAAACTTGGAAATTAATTTGGAAATGTTCACCAGAAACATACCCTGCAAATTATTTCTCCACTCACTCATGGCCTACAAGGTCATCTTCTATTTACCAGAATAAATAATTTGTTTCAGTAAGTAAAATTAATTTGAACACAGATCCTCAGCGATTCTATCAACAACACATAAACATACAGATGCATTCTGTGATTTATTGTCAAATCCTAGCCGTATTACCCAGTTTAGCACTATAAGTTAAAAGAACAAGGGTGCACTGGGTTAACACAGTCATCCTACCTGGCAATTAGCCCTGAGAAGATCATTAGAGCAGCACAGCTCTGTGCTAATTCCATCTGTTTTGCCAGAAAGACCACAGCAAGTCATCCCACCTTACCTGTATTTAAAGTGGTTTCAAATTCACAAGCAAATGGATGAAATCTTTTAAAAATCACTGCTACCCATTTTAAAATGTCCATGGATAATAAATTCTGGAAAACACAGTTTTCTGTTTCATGATGAAACAGAAAACAAAATGAAATCACCCCAGTACTTCATGGGCCCTGGAAAGTTGCGTGATACTCGTTCCATGCGCCAGCACAGATGTTTTCAAACGTCCCTCTGCTGAAATCTCAAAAAAACATGATGGATTAGCCAAATATTTTTCTCTTGCTGGAAACTGACTGACACAGATTAAAAAAAAATGCTTAGTACTTGTCTGATCAACTGCTGTTTTACTTCTTAAAATGCACTCTCTGATCCTTTCCTTCCACAGAGTTTCTTTTCCCCCAAGCAAGAACCATTTTGTCAGCCTCAAAACTGTTTTGGTCTCTTCCATTAGAATTTACTTGAGGTTAGATGCATTTGTGACAGGTTTTTTTTAATTTCAATATCCATAATTTTGATAATTCCTTGAAGTCCAGGAGATATTCACTTTTCTCTTTGTTACGCCATCCCTATTTTTATCATTATTCATTACCATTATTATCACAGATATCATAATTATTTTTTTACGTTTCCACACTGATTAGCTGCTTTATGATTTCTATTATAACCTTTCCATTACCACTACTGATTCAATATCTAATGTACACATAATAACATGAGGTAAAGCAGCAGCACTAATACAGGTTTTGTTTTGTTAAAATATGGATGAATCAATAGCTGTTAGAGCATCCAGTCTCTCTCAGTCCCTATAGGATCGACCGTTCATTTCCTGGGTTGCATGCCTTGATGCTGTAAATGCCCATCGTGGAGTGACTGGAGCTTGATTAGATAGAAGGCTCCTTTCAGCACCACATTAGAGATATTAGAGCTGGTTTCCAGCGAGGCAGTCTCTGCTAAAAGCACTGAGCCTCTCCACCCAAAGAGGCTAGATGGCATCCTGGAGGTCTTTTTGAAGAGCTAATTAGCTCAGGCACAACACGAACATATATGCTGCTTCTGAAATGGTGATATCACTTGGCATATGATGGGTTTCTCTGCGGAGCGCTGACAGCAGCAAAGCAGCTCAGTTCAGCCCCAACGTAAAGGTCTGCAGCACCATCACCTTTACCCACAGCCCTCTCAGCTGTCCAAAGCTGAATTTGACTCCAATCACTTAGATGGCACTTCAAAAGAAGCCAACACCATGATGAAACCATCGACAAACCTTATTCACTCTTGTTCCAAATGTCTACTTATTTACCCACCTACACTACAGCAGTCTTTTGTAGCTGGGGAAGATCCTCCGAGAAATGTTATTGCAATGCAGATCTTGGCATTCACACACAAACTCCACAATTCCTCCCTCCCTAAGCTGACCTGAGCCAAGCTGGAACACATTCCAGACTTGTCTAAGTCACCAGTGCCTGTTCAGCCAGCCAAACACCTACACAAAACACATCCCAGAGCAGACCCTTAGCAGTAAGCGAAGCTGTTATTTGCATCTGCATGATTCTCTCCTTCCCAAGACAGGGGCAAGCTCTGCAGTAAAAGTAAGGCCCTCAGCCATCCCTGAGAAGCAGCACTTGACAGCACGTTTCTCTGCAACCATTCCTGGTTAACCACAGCTTCCCCAAGAAGGTCCCCTCACTGGAGCCACAGATAGAGAAGCTGTCTGTTTTCCCTCTAGCCTGCCACTGGCACACTCTGCAGAGAGTAGGTTCTCCCTGGTCCTTACTGCATTAAAAACTCAAGTCTCATCTGTCATGGGTCACCACTTTCCATATTTTCTGGATGGCAAAGGATGGTACGGGGAACCGCTTTTAATTGGAATGGGTTTTTACGAAAAAGTAGGGTCAGATATCAAAACCGCCAGCAATAAATCCATGTCTCAAGAAAAGTAAAGAGAAGCACGTTTCACATTAATCTACTGAACAAGACAGAGGACACCACAAGATGGCACAACGGAGTCCATTCAAATTTCCCTTTCTGTCTGAGAAGATCCTTTCAATAGAAAGACTTTCTTAGCTATTTGAGAGCTGTTCCAATATTCAGAAAAGTTTCTCCTTCAGAGGCAACAGTGAACAAGTTGTCCTTGGAAAGACAGTTAAGAAAAAATATCCTCATTTCAAAATTGACAAAAATCAAGGCATGGACATGCCAAGAGATTTGTCTAAAACAAACGGGCAAAATGAACTGGCGAGGCTCGAAGAGAAGCTTGGTGTTATCTCCTAATCCTGGAGTAAGAGAGGAAATAACATAGCTTGAAACTTCATCAACAAATTAAAATTAAAACTCCTGCCTAAACCAAATCTGTTCATAAGCTCCTCCAACAGCTACAACTCACACTTTTAGGCCGAGTCTTAGCCCTGCCAACTGGTTGTAAAGGAAGCATGAATCAAATCGTGCTTCTTAAACCTCTGGAGCACAAATAAATATAGACACTTTCTATAATCCTGTCTGCAATGTGCAAATGACCCAGTTTCTCCAGTAAAAGTGGGATTTCAGAAGATGCTGAGACAGGGGTTCATCTTTGGCCAGATACCGTCAATGGCAGCAACAGGAGCCAAGGGAATCCCAGCTGCCAGCCCCTGTCATTTGTGGGAGCTTGTGACGTGGTCACTAGTGGTGAAAACTGGGACACTCCTGATTCAGACACTGTACTCACGCTCAACAATTTTGTCTCGTAACCTATAATTTCTATTAACCACAGAACTGCTTGTGGAGAGGCAGCCATCTACTGAGTACGCACACACACACAGCTCCCTTGTTCTTCCAATCAGTTACGAAACTGATTTCCATGGCACTGTGAGACATGTCCTGTTCAATACAGAGAGCTCAAGCCACAGCAACCCCCTGCAGACTGCCAGACTTCCTCGCTGTTCCTCTCACCACCACACGATTTCCAAAACCAAAACACCCTGGGGCTGTAAAGGTCTAAATACCAGAAGACCTAAGGACCATGTTATTTAAGCCTCCTCTGAGCCACAAAAATAGGAAACAGATAGCATTTCACCAATATACAGTCCCCTCTGTGGCACTGACCCCAGCCTGGGCTGCCCGCAGTGAGGCAGAGGAGGGGAGCGGGAGGGCTGCAGGCTGAACCACATACATTCATTTGTAACTCATCCATGAAGCATATAACCCCAAAGGAGTTTTTCCTTCTCTGCATCTACGTTACACATAAATAGGTCACTAGCACAGGAGTGCTAATATACCTTTATTTCAGACTTTCTTCCCACTTTCACTCTCCTCTGTATAGAGCCATTACACAGATTCACTGCTCCAATTCAGGACACAAAGCGCCGTAGCAGGATACCTTCCCCATATACCAGCCTTTTACAACGTTCTAGCCCTTGATATTTGGCTAAATAATAGGTTTAAAACATTAATTTTATTTGCTATTTGGAAGGCCCTGGTCTTCAGCATCTTCTGTGCCATGGTTTTTTTATGCCCTTGCATTACTTCTCTCCATCATAAAAAGAGCACACAGGCACCCTTTAGAAAACCTTCCCACTACCTGTTCCTGGTGTTAAAAGTAAGAAACATTCATACATCTTTCCTCTTCCTACACAAAGCCTCTTCCTGGGTTTACAGACAGCAGGTAAGACTGGAAACACCTGGCGTGTAGCGCATGACACTGTTTCTATGCAGAAGCAGCTGAAAATAGATTTTGCTATTGCAATGCTTTTATTCTTATCTTCTTTAATTTCATCACTTAGAAATGCCAGATAAAGTATTTTGCAGCATTCCTTGGTGACAGGGTTGCTCTCTTTGTAAGTATGTCACACACCAGCATAATGCAAAATTTTGAAGACCAGGAAAAAACAACAACATTAAGGACAGAGGAAAACCACAACTGGATGCATAATGCAAACACTTCATAAGAAACTCTTCTACGACCATTGTTATTTGCTTTTAGTTATCAACAATTAAATGAAGATTCAATTAGTAAAATGAAATGCCCTTAGTTCCACTTAATATTAAAATAAAATTAAAAAGCATGGTAAAATAATTCTTCTCAATACCCACTGCCATAAACCACAGACTCAATAACATTGACCTTGGACAGCCTCGAGAGCAAATGGCCAGGGAAAGACGCCAGCTTAATAAATCTGTAGAATTAAGTCTTTTTTGAACTCTCCATGGCATACACCAACTGAAACACAAAACCAGACTGATGGCTGGAGAGTTATGAGAACGTCCAAGCCTCCTTCCCAAAGAAACCACTGTTACAGGTGCAAGACAAACCCCTCTTCCCCATTAGGTCCAGAGGGGATTACTCAGATTCTGTACCTCTACATCACTTCAGGAGTCTTGCTGGAGTCCTTAGATGCTCTCAAAATTCATTTTTCTCCTTTTGCTTCGCTACTGAACCCTTTTTCTATCTCTATCATCTGTAAAATACAAACTACTCACTCAAACTAAAATGACTGTGACAGCTACTTCATCCTTAATCACCTACGGCATGCTGCAAGCCTCCATCTTTTTATATTTTGATCTCCTAAGACCATCAAGCTTTCAAGAGAGGAATGGTTCTTAAGTGCTGGGACCAGAAACTTGGTTGTTTAAAATCCTTAAAAGCCACCACTATACTCCCAACCCTCAAACTCAATTTTTTGTTATACTGTTTTACGTCTTGGAAGACGAACTCTTTCACAGATATTTTATTTCTACGGTAACACATTTCTCCTCAGCCAAAGAACTATTTTCTTCCAGAACTTTAAAACACCTTCCCAAAATGGGAAGAAAAAGTTAAACTACTCCTCTGTCCCTGCACAGGAAGGCAGGGCTGGAAGGGATCTCCTTTTCACTGCCCATCGCCATCCCCACATGGAACTCCTTTCCCATAGCTCTTATACTTTATTACTTCAGTGGTAGGAGCTGAAGGCGGCTGAGGTATTGTCTATTGGCTTACCCAGTGCTGACCACTCACCCATCAGCATAGCTAATTAGTAGCTAGCATCTCATTGGGAAAATACACAAAAGCTTCTTTGTCAGGCACACTGCACTTATAGCCCGGGCAGCCAAATACCAGAGGTGTGAATAATGTCCCTACTCCCCCATCATGCAGGTTCCCGATGCTGGATGGATTTCTTTCTTATGAAATTCTGCAACAGATGATAAATTCCAGCTCACTGTCCCTCCCTATGCTTCCACTCCACAGGGAGAGCTACATGCAGGAAACCCAGAGGCAAGGCTGGCTTTGGGCAGTGACACAGTTGACTGCATCTGGCTTCCCCATAGATGGAAATTCAGGCATTGCCACATTCCCGGAAATCAATTTTGCCTCCAACATCCCACAAAAAAATACTTGCAGTTTCACCCCACTCCAAACACACATTCTGTCTTGTCTGCCAACTGGGCGAAAAACACTAAGTAACTGTTGAAAGAGGGTTATTATTCTTTGTGCTGATTTTTTAAAAGTCATACAATGTCAATTACGTAATGCTGTTCGTTATTAAAAATGTCCAATATAAAAGCTACTTTAATATTTTCTGGTTTTGTGAGGATTCTTATTTAAATGTATCACATAAATACTGCCTTTGTTTTACTTGTACAGCTTCTTATATAGTAAATTACCCTGACAGGAGGCATATAATAACAAAATATCCCCGTTTAACTGACAAGAACATCAATTTCTATCAACCAAATGGAAACCAAACTTCCAAAACCTGGCAGAAACCCTTCTAAAAAAATGGAATGTAAATCCACTGAATGTAAAAGCAACAAGTAATTCTGTTCTTCAAACTAGGTAAAACTTTTACAGTTGCTACCCAACATTCCATAAAGAGTCATCTCCTTGCTCTGAGAAGACTCCACTAGTTCATAAACCACTTTTGCCTCTGACAAGTTCAGTCTCTAAAAAGTTCAGCCTGCTTCCCCCAAAAGACTTTCACACGATTCTAATGCAAAGTTCTAACTCAATCTGTTTCTCAGAACAACTTGGTGGATGATTTTTGGTTTTGTAAGCCCTGAGCCACATGCTTGCAGCTGCTTAATCATTGTTTATTTAAAAACTGGGACACAAGAGACTCTGAGAAAAGAGCTTTTAAAAGGTTACTTCACTACAGCGAACTTGAACAACTGACTCGGCTTGTCAGTGCAAGCTACAGAAGCGTAAAGCTAACTAGATCCTTCTGGGCTTTATCATTTTATCTAGAACCATGACTTACAAGCTCTTCAATTTGCAGATTCTTTTAGGTTTTGCTATGGAGGTACAGTCTGCCAAAAAGGAACATAAAACTTAGAACAGTCTTTGCTCTTTTTAGATGGCAGGTTTACAGGCAACTCTCTTACCCCGTTCCCCCAGTGGCCAAGACTTTCCTCTGACCCTTCTGGAAATGCTTAAGCTCTTCTGCTGACCAAGCAAAGCCGCTCTCTATCCCTGGTGGAGTATGCGAGGCCCAAGGGGCTCATGGAGTAGCATGGGGAGCAGCAGCACCAGCCAGGCTGAGCAGCTGGAGCAGTCCCAGGGAGCTTTTGTTGCTTAAAATTCTAAATAGGCTTTCTTCTCCTTTTGTTCAGATTTGATATTTATAATAGCAAAGAAGTTTCATACAAGTAATCTTAAAACGTTACAAAAAATCACTGCAAAGATTTGAATTGCACACATAAGCTCCCAAAGACACCACAAATGAATGATCACAGCCTTGTTAGCAGGTTTACAGAAAATTGCACCCAACAGAACATCAGATATATGGAAGAGTTGAACTCTGCCCACACACAAACACTCGTATTATTGGACTATTAACTTCATTATTCAGTTGAGAACACTAATGATGGCAGTAAAGCACAATCATCAAAACCCCAAACCTCCCACCACAACTGCAACACTGAAACATATTCCTGTTAGCCTTGTTTTATCTTCCATTTCTTCTATGTCAGGGTTCTGTGATCACTCAATTTCTCTATACTGTCTTTTTTTATTTTCTTGCAGACTGGATACAGATGCCTCCTCTTTCCCTTTCCTAAATCCCAGCATATTTCACATAGCAACTGCACTAAAAAATGAAGACAAGGAAAAGAAAGCACCCACGCCAACATGAGAGGAAACAGCCGCAAGTTGCACCAGGGGAGGTTTAGACTAGACATTAGGAAGAATTTCTTCACTGAAAGGGTGGTCAGGGATTGGAACAGGCTGCCCAGGGAGCTGTTGGGAGTCGCCATTCCTGGAGGTGTTTAAAAGACAGGTGGATGAGTTTCTTAAGGATAAGGTTTAATGCGGAGACACGTACAGTTGGACTCTGTGATCTCAGAGGTATCTTACAACCTTATGATTCTATAGTGGTGGCATTTTGACTTTCCAAATTCAGTTGCATTGCAGAGCTCCCCTCAATTCTGAAAGGGCCACTACTTCCTCCATGGTCATAAATTAGATGAGAAATTACGAGATCTTCTGTCCTCAGTTACAGATTTCTCCTAAAGTAGTGGTCGAGGGAGACGGAAACAACAGGATTCTCTATTGACATCTACTCCAAACTGAGTAAAGAAGCTCCAAGGACATTACTTTGCTCAAGCTAAAAAAATCAAAGACATTCACTACCAAATGAATTTAAAAGAAAACAGAAAAACTGGCTTTTCACCTCAAATGAACTTCACATTATCATGATCAAAAGTAAATTTTTAATGAGACTATTCCCACCCTAGAAGCTACTACCATACACAGACATGAGATGAAGGCCCTGACTAAAAAATGCATATTACAGAAGCAAGCAGGTACAACCCTTTCAAGAAAAGATGGCAAATATCAGTGGTTTTAATTACTATATCCTTATGCTCACTCTTTGCATGATAAAGACCACAGTGCTTCATCCAGCAATACTGGCATGACACTTGTAATTTCAGCTCCTCAGTCCGCTGCCTCAGAGCAGTTTCAGAAGCTGAGTGTCTGTTGTAGTTGCTAATAAAAAGTCAAAAAAATTTTGCTTTTAAAAAATGCAATACTGGTAGGGGCAGCAGTTTCACTTTTCCTGGAGCCACATTAAAATCTGTAAGAGCTTTTAGAGTACATCATTGACCCAATCGTGGCACAAATCAATTAATTCTATGAAGTTTCTCAATCCCAGTAAATTAGTTAGGGAAACACAAGCATTTCCTCCTCCTTAAGGTTCACAATTTATGACCCGACCCTGACTCTAACGATCGAGTCACTATAAACACATGCTGAATGAATCACAGCTGTCTGGAACCACTGGTACTCAATAATGCTTCCTCCAAAGGGGTCGAAGCGTGTAGACCACAGGTTTCCAAGAGCCCTGCACAGGGCCAGTGCTGCAACAGCCTGGTGGGGCAATCACAAACGAATGGTCTTAGCAACCTGGAAAATGTGAGGTCAGACACATGATGTAAGACACAAGCCTCTGCTCTCATGATCATGGTATCATTTCTGGTGAGGGGAACATGAATTAAGTACTTCCCTGCAATCAAACTGGAAAGACGTTTTAATGCAAATCAAAACGCTACAGAAGTAACAAACGTCAAGGTAATTTAATTTCAAGGACTAATGTGAATTTTTCCTCTTCACTCAATTCCCAGTCTCTTGACACTTTTTTGCTTGTGGGAGGCAGCATTACCAGTCCGAAGACAACATCCCACACAAATCTTCATCGGTAAGGAGAGTGATTTTTGTTTCTACTGTCTGAATTTGCTACTTGTTGGCAACATGCAGATACTGAAGAATCACAGAATCATTAAGGTTGAAAAAGACCTCTAAGATCATCAAGTCCAACTGCCAGCTCAACACCACCGTGCCCACTAAACCACGTCCCAAAGTGCCACGTCTATATGGTTTTTGAACACCCCCAGTGATGGTGAATCCATCACTTTCTTTCCTGTCCTCTTCAGAGCCATGGTTTCATCTGGCCCACTACAGACAGGCCTAGAAATCCAGGAGAAATGCATCATACCTTCAATATTTCACCCAGTTTTGGCTTTTCCCCCAAAGTGAAAATAGATAACATGACCAGAGAAAACCAAATGTGTATGGGCTGTAGAGACCAAGGATCAGGGTTCACAAAAGGGTTAATCTCTGAGAAGTCAGCCTGTCCTGATTTAAAAACTGTGAATACCTGACACTCACTAGGGGCTGCCTCTCTCCTACAGGCAAGTTTACTCTGGGCTAAAATTGTCACCTTTCATATGCCTACATTTCAACCCCAGTGAACTCAATTCTTACATTATGAAATGCACAGCCTGCTCTTTTGTCTGCAGCTGCTTCAGTGCTATTTGCACCAGGTTTCTGCCTGGAGGTTCACCCCTCTGCTCTGTGCCCAGGAGCTTGAGAATCTTATAATTGGCAGATCTGGGACACTAAATAATTCTTATGGAAAAGCCAAGAAGATTCTGAAACCAACAAACAAGACAAAAAAAAAAAAATCTCAGCCAGGCATATATGTGTGTGTGTGTGTAATGAATGAAAAATTGTGACAACAAAATACTGCATGAATATGTTTCTATCCAGCTCACTTATACAGTAGAACATGTTTTGATCCTCCAAGCACACTTTGTTGACATTACCCACATACAACTTTTCAGCAGTAAATGCACGTGCTGTTCTATTTCAGATTATTAGTTAAAAAATGCCATCTCTTGCGATGCATGTACTCTTGTAACCTATATGCCTAACTTAATGCTCTATTACAAAAGTAACACTAATTCAAGCATTACTTTCCGTTTCATTGTATATAAATAAATGCAAAGAACTAAAACCACAAAGTAACCAAAAAGTTCAAAGACATAACAAACTCATGCTGTTTTCTTTTGTATTTAATTTGCTAATTCCTAGAGAAGAGAGGAATTCTTTGGAACTACAAACAAATGAGGGCCTCTGAACACTATTAAAGAAAGAATAAGATTTTAAAGCTAATGTCTTTTAAAAACAAAACAAAATAAAATTAAACTGCTATCTCACCAATCCACAGAACTGGTACATTTCTGGTACATCTTCAGAAGTCAATTTTGATATCAAAATACAGCCAGCAAATCTATGTAATAATAAAATACCCAAATGTCTGGAGTTAAACAGTCATCTCTGTCTTACCCTAGTTATGAAGTAAAGCAGACTAGGGAGGCAAGGCAACAGCCACACAAAATATGGGGTATTAAAGACAGTAAGTTTTACAACCATCATGCAAATACATGGTGCTTTTTTTTCTAACCACATAGTCATGCAGAAATATTTGAAGATGATCCACCAGCACTCAAAGCAGGACCCACCTCCTCTTCCTTCCTTGTTTATGTGCATAGATTGGTCTCCACTGAGATCTAACTACACTCACTGAACTATTGATAAGCAGCAGGAAATCTAAATCACTCAACTCTAGATGAAAAATCTCCTAATTAAAAAATAGGGAATTAAATTCATACCCTGTAACAATACATAAAACTGCTTGCAGTGCAAGGAACATAAAATCAGCCTCACCAGCCCATGTTCTAGGTCACACTTAGATGAAGTAGGAAACCAAGTAAGGGAAATCAATTAGAAGTGCAAAACCTCCATGCACATGCCAAAACACAGTCTTAGAATCCAGTCGCATACTTCAGCTAATCCAGCACAACCACATTGCTATCAACTCCAAAAGGCTGAGCCCACTCTCCCCTTGATTCCATCACACCACACAGCACTTGTGATGCCACACGGCTGCTCGAGCTGTTTATCCAAGCAGGCACACACCCCAAATCAGCTCTCCAGCACCAGACGCAGGCGTCCATGCCCATGTCCATGCTACCAACCCAGCCAGAGGAGAGGTAACCACAGTCAAAGGGGCAGGTGGCAAACAGAAATGGAAACTTCCTAAAACTGGCACAGCTGGCTCAGCCAGAGCTTGCTAGTCATAAGATATTGGAAGAAGGGCCTTTCCTCAGAACTGGACAAGTTCCACAGTTTTAACTGTTCCTTTTGCTTTATGCCAACAGGACAAACCCCTAGAGAGAAAAGAGAATCCTAGTCTAACTTTTATTTAGAAAGACACAGACATAAAATGGGTTACTGTTATTGTAGAAAAGAGCAGAAGAAGGAGGACAATGCAGTTAAGCGTCTAAACAAGGTAGTGATGCACCACAGCTGGATGACTTTGAGTTATTCCGTGATTTAGGTATATAGACCTGTCAGCTCCCCACTCAGGTAATCACCACCTGGCAGTTCACCCCCAAGCATCCTACCAGGCACAGACACCTCATTTGGAGATGCCTCCACTAATAAACCTGGCAAAGCTGCCCCTCATTCAGTAGAGACATGGTTGAAGTCCCTGAAGGAGAAACAGATGCTGGAAGCTGGTACAGCATATCACCAAGCAGCAACAGTAGTAACAAGCCCACACGTGAGGGTGTGGCTTTGTTTAACCACTACTCTAGAACAATCGGTGCCATTTGGGCTGATTAGCTTTAAGTAAAAAAAGTCACCACTTCCTACAATGGATGAAATATGAAAATGCTATGTGAATTAGCACTCAACATTGCAGAAGCACCAGACCAAATTCCACCTCTCCTGACACTGTGCTAGCAACACAACGTCCATTCTTGAATAACTAGCAGCCTCTTATCCTCATTTCTCAAGGACCTGTTCAGAGAACCTGTAGCCCGAGCTCTGAATTTCAGTTCAAGAGTTAACTTGCACGTAGAAATGAGTACTTGTCCCATAGGTCCTTGCCCACTCTTGGGGAAAAGGAAGCAACTCAGACATGTTGCATAACCACTCATCAGCACAGTCCAAAAGCTTGAACAGTAATTGGAAGACTAATATCACTGCTTCAAATAGGTGCAAAAATACACACTGAAAAAGCCCATTAACAGGATAGATGAAGAGACAGACATTCAACTCCTCTCACTGTGAGGGCTTCTACACGGTTCAGAATAATTCAGTGCAGAATCCAAAGAAAATGTCCTCCCACGTGTATTGATGCTAATTCACAGAAATAAAAAGCAAACTCAAGAAGACTGAGGCAAAGAAATGAGCTGACGGTAAAATTAGCTCCCGGTTTGGGAAAATTAACCTGGCAGCATGCTTCTTTTGTATGCCCTAACATACATAAAGCACTTCATTTTGATCAAGTTGGCTGTAATTCTGGTACTCCTGCTATGTACAGATACACAAGTCATTTCCAAAGATCCTTTTCAGCTTCTCTTTAGTTACCACATCAGCCAAGATAAGTACATTCATATTTAAGGCAGTTTTCTAAAAAGCTTATGCTGTTTTTCAACTGAACATAACCATAATCGGAAAAACTTATGCTTGACTATGCTCACACAAAGCTTGTTTTCCTTGCAAATTAAAAATCAGAAGTCACCTACATGGTAACCTCCACAGCACCATGGAAGAAGACACTGTGTCTACTCAGAGTAAAGGAGGAAAAAAACACTATCTAATACAAAAAAAGTATAGATTAACTACTGAGATTATGAAATAGAAATTGAAAAACATGAAAACATAAGACCTAATAGTCCTGTTCTAAAGTATCCAGCAATTAAATAGAATCATAGAATGGTCTGGGTTGGAAGCCACCTTAAAGATCATTCTGTTCCAACCCCCCCTGCCATGACAGGGACATCTCCCACCAGACCAGGCTGCTCAAGACCCCATCCAACCTGGCCTTGAACACTTCCCATCGATACATGTGCATACAGGTACACAATGGAGGTAGAAAATACACAAAAAGGGTACATGGGTCTTTTTCCACAGGACTCCTTTGGCTAAAGAAGCAGAAAACATTATAAAGATTTTCTTAAGTACGCTTCACGATACTGCAAGTAGCAATCTATTTGTCACATATACATAGAAATCCCTTGCAGATTACTAAAATAAATTCATAGCAAATGTTCTTTCAGTGGAAGATAACATCCTTGGCTGCTTAAAATCTTAAGCAGTATGTAACAGTGTATCTTAAGTTAGTTACAGCATTTAACACTGCTGTAGCTATGTTTGCTTTCTAATGAGAGCAACATGACAACATACAGCATCTATCCCAGAACTGTACGCAGTAATAAGTTTTCATTTTTATAAAATAATCTTCCCTTTTAAGATTCCAAGCAAAACAGATGCCTAAAAAGCCAACCAACTCTTCTCTTCAGAAAAACAGGCTAACAAATTACAACCTAAACCTAGGCTTTTTAATACACAACTTTCTCCAGGATATCTTTTTTTCTATGCATTCACAAAGCACCACTTATAATTTTAATAAAAATAACAAAGGTGGCCACAGTGTCACTGTTTGAAGCCTGCACAGTTGGCTTGCACTCCAGCCCTTGCCAGCCAACCCCTCTGAGCTCCAAGCGGGGTCCCTGCCTGCTCCCGTTCAGACTCAGCCCCAACCTGTGGCGCCCACACCTCCCCAGCCCCTTTCCTGGGACCTCATGCCCAAGTCTTCTCCTTCCTGGAAGGCTGTGACCATACTATATCAAGCAGGTAAGAAGACTTCTCAAAACAATATTGACTCTTACCAGCAGAAAAAAAAAGCATTAGAGGAACGTGACTTTGAAACAACAAATACATTCCACAAACCCCGCTTATCTAAGTGACAATCAAATTCCTGCACCAGAGACCCAGGAGAAAGCCCACCTCCTTCACACTCTCACAACAGCTTTTCCCAAACAAGGGCCAGAACTCTGTCAGAAAGGATTTTGTTTTAACTGTTCTAATCCTTTCCTTGGCTTACTGATCCATATAAGGTGCCAGACAAAACACAGTTTGTAACCTGGCTGGAGCTCAGCGAAGATGTTTAACAGCTAAAAGCTCAGGAATTGTTTATTAACCACCTCTGAGAAGCCTCCAGAAAGTATCTTATTTCAGGCTATTGTTTTGCTACCTGCTTTTCCAACAGGCTGATGTTATTACAGCACATTCTCAGGGTACCACCTCCAACAGGTAAGTCAGTGGCACAATACAAGGTAAGCAAACCTCCCTGCTAAATGAATAGGCATGTTCTTACGTAATTACAGAGCAGCTGCACATCAACACATGAATCCAAAGACCCAACCTCCAGGGTCTGCAATCATCAGAGAGCAGCCCTGCGTAAATACACCAGAAACACACAAATAGCCACTATTGCCCTGAACAAACTGTAGATACATAATATGAATGGTAATAAACCTGATGAAGAGTAGAGATGGAAAACTGCAAGGTTTTTACAACTGGTTAATGAGATAAACCATACCCCAAGGCAATAACCTCTACCAAATACAGTAAATTTGCATAACCAGCTTATTTTAACAAGCTAGATTTTTTTCCTAAGAGAGACAAATAATATACTAGCTGTGTTATCTAGGACACTAAGCATACATGAAATGAACAAGACAGATTATATTACTATTCAGCCCTGTAAAGGTTTTAGAAATTCAGTAGTGAACATCTACGCAGGTAAATGAAACAGTTAAGGAAGAACTTCAGGAATTAATCCCAGTCTGCTCTCTAGGCAGCTGTCAGACTGCAATGATGAGTAATTTATCTTCCATCTACAACATCGTCAGCAGACAAGCGGAGTCACTGGGGAAGTCAGCTGCAGTCCACACCCTTCACAATACCAAATCCATGCCTTTGAGGAAGGAGACACCGGGGAATTCAGTCATTTGCCCAGCTGCCCCTTCGAACTCGAACTCCAGGTAAGTACGATCCTTTTCCTTGCTTGATGCCTGCTGCCCTGAGCAAAAAAAAAAAAAAAAGAGCTGCCTCCCAAGAGAGAAGTTAGAAAGAAATGCCAGCTATCAGCTACACTCTTAAACCACTGATTTGGAATCAGCTGTGTGGATCCACCCACCTTTGCATCTAGATGCTACCAAAACCAGAGAAACCCCAGGTGCGGCAGCTGGGAAGCACAAATGCCCTACTCACTTCTGCTCGATGATAGCACAGTGAGGCAGTCGCACATGTGCAGCCAGAATGCCTAACCCTAAGCATAAAAATCCCTCCAATACAGGAAGAAACAACTTCAGACCTGCAGATGGGCAGGGCAGCTCAAATCAATGACTGCCGCTGCCAATTACACACAGGCAGAAGTGTTTCACCTGGAAGAGCTTCCATCCCACATCCACAGCTATGGCTCTAGAGTAAGGGCTTCCTTACTGCCAGGGAAATAGGTCTTTTTATTTTTTAAAAACACCTGTAACTTGATGAGGCTGAGCTGTTCTCAGGTTAGTTTGCAGTGAAGGCAAGGTATTTTTGTTTTACCTTAAATGCAACGAGAAGTCAGAAACCACACAGACGCCAACTGATGACACAGATGCTGACCCAGTCTGATGGAGAGGCTGGACACTCCACTCACCCCACAAGACCATATAAGAGAGCACAGTCAACACAGCTAAGGAGTCAAGCAGAAGAGCGAGCAGCCTGCATGTTTTGCAAATCCCGGTACGTGGGCAACAGGAGAGCGTGCTGACTCAAGCAAGATCTGATCATTTCATTACACAATCCTGCGTCTCCTCTCCAATTAAATCATGACCATCAACAGTCTTTATCTGTCCCTAACAAGCTCACCGTTCTTTGTCACCAGTGACTCCAGAGGAGGACAGTCAAAGATAGTGGAAGCTTATGAACCACTTGGTCATTTATTACAAGTAAGTCCACAACAGCTCCAACACCAAACCAAAGTCCACCTCCACAAAGAACAGTACATGAACTCCAGGTGCTTCCCACAGAATCACTTTATCCCATTTACCTTTAGAGCAATACTGACATGCTTTTCAGCCCTGACTCCCTGCCCAAAACAAAAAACAATTGTCTTGTAGCCTTAGTAACAATAAACCAGTTCTAATTGGTGGCCATGAGTCATGGGTATTTGAAGCTTTGTCTGAAACCAGGCATCTGCTGAAACTAAAAACTTCAGGAACAGGCTTGTTTCAAAGTTGTTTGCCTTGGGTCACATATTTATTACCTTCAAATTTTCATCAGCAACAATTACATTTGCTAAGAAAGGAAAATAAATAAAGCACCCCTACAAACTATAAAGAGTTATCACCAGAATGCTGCAGCTTTTTGCTGCTGTGCATTACAGAATGCAAAATATACCTCAAAAGCTTGAAGGCTTCTAGGAAGCCTCACTCCTCAGTAGGACAGCAATGAAATCTCCTTCCTACAAAGAGAACACCAGTATTCCAGGCAGCAGCATCTCCACATCTGGATGTGCTTCCACTGGTTTTACATTAAATACACACTTCATTTTTTTCATGCTTTCGTTTTTGCTGAACTGTTAAGATTTCTCCCTTAGTTCCATGGAAAAACATCTAAACAGCAACAACCCTGCTAAAATGTCTGTCCCTGTCATTCTTACAGGCCCTCTTTAAGTACTGAAAGGCTGAAATAAGGTCTCCCAGAGCCTTCTCTTCTCCAGGCTGAACAACCCCAGCTCTCTCAGCCTGTCCTTATATGGGAGGCACTCCAGCCCTCTGATCATTTTTGTGGCCCTCCTCTGGATCCGGCTCCAACAGCTCCGTGTCCTTCTTGTGTTGATGTGCAATACCAAACAGGATTAGTGGTGTCACTAAAAAAACCCAAACAAACAAAAAAAACCCAACAACACACACCAAACAAACAAAAAGCACAGTAATTCACTACTAGATGTAGTTTTTGCTTTTGTTTAGAATCTTTAATCAATATTAGAAGTACTGCTGCACATTATCATTGTCTTTTAGAGAAAAAAAAAAAAACAAACAAGCAAAGAAGATGCTTTAATAAAGACATTACACTGAAATTTCATTAACGATTGTGGGTGTTTCCACTTCAAAGTAATCCCCAGCTGATTCCTATTTTCATTTCTCTCTCCACAACTCTAACTTGTCATAAAGATGGAATCCCCAACAAACAGGTACTCACTACAAAGAACTCCCCTATGACTTTACGCTACTTACTTTTAATTCTAAACCTAAAGCAGGGCTCTTCCTCACTCTGGGAAACCCATTTTAACACTGGAAATGTCCCATCAATGCAGTGTGGGACCTTGCTGACTGAGTTTATAGATACCTTTATAGATATCCACATCTCCCTTTCTCTGCTGTGAAGAGGCAGCTTCAGTTACCAATGCAGCATACAGGTGGAGGAGCTGAATCCCCTTCCCTATAACCCTAAGCAGCAAGCAGGAGAACAAGAAAACCAACAGAAAACAGTAAGACTGCAGAGAACTAACAGCACCACATGCTGTAAGAGGGAAGAAAGACAGGAAAAAGGGAAAATTATTGTGAGCAACATTAAAAAAGACCCACCTACCAAACGAAACACAAACATGAACTGGATTCTCGGTAACTCAGGGAGCGTGGCTGTGGATTGTAAACTGAAACCATCTTTCACACTAAGGTGCTTTACCACCTGTTTTATGGCACTCTGCTCACAAAGCAGTACTGGCTGTGTGTGGCCAAGTACCAGCATTTCCAATTTCTAGGCTTACACACTCCTGCTTCCCAATTCTTATCTTCAGTCAGTGAGCCCCATTGGCCATTCTCCAGCAATCCCACAGCCACCAGGAACCGGGCTCACTGAGGATTTTTTTAATTGTTAATATATTGCATTTAAGAGGAAAAAAAAATTAGTTCTAGCAATGCTGAAAAAAAAATTGCACATGTGGAAAAGTAACAGCAGCAGGTATGAAGCAGAACAAAACCAGCCTGCAATACACTGCAAACCAGCTCCCTACCTCATGCTAAACAAGCAGGCCGGACACAAGACACTCTCTGAAAACAACCAATTGTTTTTGTGAATGATCCACCTGCAATAGCTTAACCAGATTCAGTAACTGTTTAGCCAGGCACTTAGCCAGGTTTCACAGGGACAATTACTCATGAACATCCATACACAATTAATTACTTGTGAACACAGTCCCTCCAGAGCAGGGCACAGGGCCTCCTTATTTGTACCCTCTACTCTTGATGCACCCTGTCTGGCTCCTATCACGGACTTCAATGTAGCCTCTTTCACTTACCAAAATGCCAGTTCAAGCATGTCTTAAACCAAGGGTACATGAGCTCCGGAAAGCACTGGGGAGAAGAGGGGAACTAAAGGTCTCCTATAACAACAGCTTATTCTGTGTCAGAGCACTTGGAGAACAAAACAGCAACTCACTTTAAGTATACTTCAAATACAGCTCTCCAACATATACTCCTTTTTGTCATTTTGATTTGGATTAAAACGTACTTTTACATGTCTTCTGAATACAGTACTTTGAATTATAAGGATTAAAATGATACCCTGTAAGATGTCCTTTATGCTGTAAGTATGAAATAGCAAAACATAAGAATCTTCACATTTTCATAACCAGATAAAAACAAACACTGAACTCATATTGCAGAACAAATATGAAGTTAGCTCTCATACAAAGCACCACTGTTCATCATTTGTACTCTGGTCTCACATTCCCAGTCTGGGAGTTTGTTACAGAAAAAGCGAAAAAAAGGTATCATTGCAGATCTTCTCACTTAAAGCAAGGGAATCTCTGATGACTGCATGTGCCCTAGAGCAGCTCTCGCTTTCTAGAAAATAAGGTGGTGAATAAAGCCTTCACAGATGCTTTCATGTGAGAGACAGCTTTTTCCATAGAACACCACCGCTCTCAGCAGGAAAAGCTGCCCAAGCAGTTGGGTGCTTCTTTCTATACTACACACACAGGGCCTGACAAGGAGCTCCTAATGCTGTATGAAAGCGTAGGCAAGCTGAACTCTTCTCACACACACCTGCAACCCAGCAGATTTACCTGGACGCTGCTGCCTTCTGTCAGCAGCGCCAAGGAGAATTCTGAAAAACAAAACAAACCAAAACCAACTTGACACCTGGTTCCAACAAGACAGTAGTTTAGATAAAGCCATAAAAAAAGTAGGACTTAATGTAAATATGCTTACAGTGCCAGCCAGTGCATGATGAACAGGGCCGTGTGGTACAGAACATCTTAGCCATTCAGATTCTGAAGCTCTAGTTTGGGCATACCATCACAAAAAGCAGCACCTATTAGAAATTGTTACCTTTTTGTAATGAAAACAGCAGTATTTTGCAGGGGATCTCAGCCACCAGGTGTGTCTGTGTTCAGAGAGAGGTGAAATCCAGTAGCATTCACCTAACCTGAGATTTGCCAGAACAGCCCAGGCAGTTATTTTCTCCCACAGATCACACTTGCTGAAGAGCTACACTGGCAGTTTGGAAAGGAATAGCAGTGAACAGATGAAGGAGAAAGACAGGGAAGACTGAGCCATGGAAGTTCTTGGCTGGGGTTTGCAGACAGATCTGCATCCTGGACTACGGCCTCCTGCAGAACACGGGTAGCATTTGCTCTGGAGCACTTCAGATGGGACACAAAAGTATGCAGGCTTCTGCCTCCACAGAAGAAGTCCTACAGCAGGAACATACTGTGAGTAGACATGGTATTTCATGTCCACTTGTGCACACATCCTTTTAATGAGAGGCATCCATCAGCCTACAAAAGACTGTGGAAATATCAATATCCAACAGCAAAGCAAGGTGGAAGAATGACCCACCAGGCACAACTATAATTAAAAAATATTAATTCTGCAGCTAGGCTACAGGTCTTAAGAGAAATAAAATACAAACCTTATTTTGCCTTTACACCCATACAGCAAAAGTACTTGGTTAACTACAGTTCAGATAAGCACATTTACCAAAAGAATCTAAGGCAGAAAATATGTAACAAGCAAGGCACTGAACATCATGGCCTCTTCTCCATGCTCTCTTTTTGCAGTCTCCCCTTTCCATTTTAATGTTTCTTTGCATAGCTAGAAAAAAAAAAAATTACAAATCTGCTGTCCTTAATTTTTAAGAATTATTTATGTATATAGAAATTGTTGTATCGAGCTTTTTAGTGTACTAGGGACACAGAATTTAAGCACTCCCAGAACCATGTTTTAAAAATGTGTATTTTAAGCTTGTCTAGATCAGAACACACCACTGACAGCTATCTCTGCAGTGTATACTTCAAATGACAAAGCAAGAAGGATTTTCTTTATGTGTCACAGGGTGCACAGATTTGCCACTTGTGATATTCAATGGGGTGAAGGGCAATGGGGTTTCTGGTGCCTAGGCGCCATCCTTTCAACTTTATGTGCTTGGTCACATATCAGCCTCTTTGGGTGCCTTGAGTCTGAAAAACTAGAAAGACTACAGATACACATCCTCACTTTTTTCTAACCACTCTAAATATAGCATCTCAGTGAAGTTGCTATTCCCTCCTTCTCCCTTTCCCAAGATAAAGGCAGCACTGCAAAGGAACACACAAAAAACAACCAATCTGGCCCAATGAGCTACAATCACAAGACAAAAATAGAAAGCTTTCATCTTTCATTATCAGACGCTCTACCGCACAGCACAGGAAGCTAAAGCTTGAGGCAACAGTAGGTTTCAAATACTCCTCAAAATGTGAGCTAGGCTTTCCTTTTCTTCTCAGTGAAAGGCTAAAAGAAGTTGGCTTGGCAATGACAAAAACCATTAGAGTCAAACAAGCCTCTCCAACAGCAATCCAAACAGAAATGACTAGGAGCAGGCAATTGTTTAAGCAATGGCATCATCCTCACTGCGTAAAGTCTCCTGTTCAGAATGACAGTCCCTGCCTCCTCACTTTTGCTGATTCTAAAACTCTGCATTTTAAAATGTTAAAAATTCTAAAATTGTAAAGTTTTTAAGGTTCAATCCTAACCCCCAGAGGAATTCAGGAGGAAAAAGGACAAGGAAAACACCATTGCTAGAGAGTTGATGCTTCATCAGCTCCAAAAATCATACTTCCTCGAAGCCCTCCAGCCTCACTCCATAAACAGTAGCCTGAATACTACGGACTTTGGATCTGCTCTCTAGGGTTTGAGGAGGGCAGATGGAAGGGAAGGAGGGACTGGAGGAAATGAGAAATGCGTTGCACTGCTTTTTCCAGAGGTCCCCTCAAGACTCCATCTTCACAGTCTCAACAACAGATTATGTGGCCATCTGCTGAGCTTCAATTTTTCAAAATGTTTTTATTTTAAGAGAAGCCGTCAGTAAAAGAACCACCACGCAAAGTCACCACCCTTTCTCAAATACACTTTTTTGATGCTGCCTTTATCTTCTCACCTGTCCTTGCCTTCACCGTAGTTCCTCAGCGAAACCACAGACGAGCTGAGTTCACTCACCTCACCAACTGGGGAAATGCTGCTTATGAATCTGAATGGATTTTAACACATCGTGGACTGGAAACCACACAAACCGTTTAAACTTACCAAAGTGAGTCAGTCTCTTGCCATCATTCACATCTAACTCACTCCTAGCTTTACTGCACACATTTGGAGAATATCTTTTTGGGTTCTATCATCTGTCAGGAAACAGCATTTTTCATTAACGAGCCATGTATTTCTACCTCTTTTGTCCTTGCAAAATCTGAAGAGGTAGCAGAGAAATTGCTTCCTTTATTACGATGAGGTGGCTGGAAGGGTTGCCTATTAGAAGTACATCACTGAATGACGGAGCAAGCACTGGGAAGAGGAATTAATGCTGCTCCAATTTAGCATGAATGAGTGCACACAGGGGTGTAGAGGAGAAGTGGGATAAATACTCCATTGGGGTGGAAAAAAAAAAACAAGACACAGCTTTAAAATCTTTCATGGCATTGCTATCCTTACTTTTAAACAACTAAATGAAAATTTCACTTAAGCATCCCACAACACTTGTGCAGAGCATCTGACTTCAACATGCCCTACAGGTGAATTTCAACAGTCTCCAAATGGAATTAAATTTCTTATTTTACAGGCTGGGAAATCCAAGATGCCTACGAGGCAGAGAATATGAAAACAGCAGCAAAACTCGGAGTTAAGCCACTCGAAACTAGAAAAACCTCAATAATCATCATCTATGGATTCTTGAAGGACTGGCAAATGAAATCTCAGGGCTAAGGTGCAAGGATTTTAATCAAACTATTAAGTATAGGGTGGTACATCCTCTGAAAATATTCAAACACAATAATTAGATTTTTTAAAAAAGGCAGAGGAAGTGGCAAACAAAAACAAATCATCCAAGCAACTACTGCGCATAAAAATCACCTTAGTAGAAACATATGGCATTGCAATGCATTGTAAGGGGGAAGCATAATTTAAAAAGTAGGCTAAAGGAAAAGAGTGAACCGTAACAGCAGTTTGCCAGCACCAAAAAGAAACACACCAAACCAACATGACGCTCTTTCTCAACACAGCAGTTTATTTCCTAGATGAAGGAAATACGTTAGATGAGTACCCTACAGCACGCACCAGTATTGCTTAGGGCGCTGGAGGTGGGAATAAGGTGGGTTAAGAAACTTGCTGTGTAGGATAAAATGAGGGTTTTACAAAACCAGACTACTACAGAACTCAAAACTTCACCTAGGACACTGAGACAAAAATCTTCATCATTAAGTCAAAAGGCCTCATGAATAACTGGCCAAGGGGAGAGAAAAATTACTTGTGTGGACAGGAGACCAGAAAGAGCTCCATATATTTGTATTCTAAGAGGATTGTAAATGTCCCACTTATTTATTTAGTAACTCTTGAAAAGGAGAAGAGCTACTTAAATTTACAGAGTTTAATTGGCACATGAACAACTACAGCTCAAGCAATTGTGATGGTATCTCTGTCAGAAATTGGAAGGTTCCTCACCACTATGGAAGCAAGACATCAGATGGGAGCAAAGAAGGCAGCAAGAACCCTGAAGGTAGATCTCGGTTGATATAGGAGCACTGTTCTATGATGCGTGGCGCCTGTAACAGCAGGGACTGAACTCAGTGAACCAGTCCTCTCTTTGAAAGGCTTCTTTCATTCATCAATGTTTTAGCAGATTTTAATACAGTGTCTCTGCTTTCACAAGACCTTACTGAAAAATTTAGTCATAGAGTAATGCTTGCCAGAAGAGTTCAAGATTGCAGTTGCACTAACTTTTCAGTTAAATATCCTACACTGTGGCAATACCAGAAAAGCTCCACTTTTTGAAGGGGAAGAAGAGTTGCTTTGTTTGTTTTAAACAATATTACGTCTCCTTGCTCTGGGCAAATCTCAAAGGTACCGTGAATCTCTGTGGGAACAAGTTCTGGGACTGGGTTCAGGGAAGCAACATCTAGTACATCATCTCCTCAAAGTGGCAGAGCAAAAATGATATGTAGCACTAGTCCAGCTAAAATGTTATACAGCTGAAATGCAACAATCACAGGCTTCACTGAGAAAAGGTAAGGTTTAATAAAAATTAGTAATACTTAACTTCACTAATGGTATTGTAAGGCCTGGATAGTCTTGCAAGACAAAATCTAGACTCTGAGACCTAAATTCTACTTACATGTTCATAGTTTTCACTCCCTAGAGACTGTCTTTTCCTATTGCTATCTGGCCACCTTTCTTATAGCTAGCCAGAAGTCTGATGGGATTCAGGCTAACTTCTTAAACAATGATTGCTAAAAGAGACCTAGGATTCCGCAGGTCTGTAGGTGTAGGTAGCCCCAGTTTGACACAGGTATGTCCAAGCAAAGCATTCAGTTCTCGCAGGCTGTCTCCTAAATCTACAGGATTCATGTCAGTTACATATAAAAAGCAAACTACTCTATCCTAATTCAGTTACACCAGTGTTCCCACTAACACATCTCACTGGGAAGATGAAGAACAGGAAATGCAATGATGGAAAAAGGTTTTAATATGAGCCATGAAAAGAAAGGCTAGCAAAAAATACCCACCCACAAGCAACAGATCCAGAACAGCATGGTACATAAGGGACACAAAGTTAGCTGCCAAGTAAGATGTGAGCAGTAAAAGTTGATAATCAACAACAAAAAAAAACCCCGTAACAGTTGCTCAACTCAGAAAAAAGAATCAAAATATTCTTACAATGAGTCAGTAAATTTGATCTTGTTTCTTCCAGTAAGCTGCAGTAACATGAACAATAATGTTCCCAAGTTGGAAGTTATTGTTTACTTTATATAAATACTAAACCCAGAATTCCAGATGGAAATAACGTGTACTTTAAAAGAAATGAATGATTTTTATTTATTTATCTACTACTAATATTTAAAAGCAAAACTCACAACATTTATCTTCTGCAGAAAAAACTGCTGCCACAAAATTGTAAAATAATGAAATGAGCACCTACAAATCCAAAACAGTTGATACACACTAAGGAAAGTAAAAAGATAAGACGGTAAAGGAGGGGGAAATCATGCTAACGTAGTAAGTGCAAGTACATTTCTGTTTTTTCTTGGTCCATTTCTTATTAGTCCTGCTAAAGAAAGGCTACTGTGCATTCTCAAACAGCACACCATTGCCAGATGCTCAGTGCTTCTGCGTACACAGAAATACTACATAATTAGCAATAAGGCTAGGTTCATACTGCACTTCCCTCCATCCTGCTGCAATGAGTGTAGTCTTAACTTTAAACCATTTTGGGTTGCATTTGGGATGTCAGAGAGAAAGTTCTCCATAATCTTACGATTTGCAGCACACCCCAAAAATTGAGGACAAAGGAAACTCACTTGCCATTCCCTAAACTACTATCCACACTACTCTGTCAAGATGCTTATAGTTTCCTACATTACTTTTATCTGTCCCCCTGTTCTTCATCCTTACGGAATGATTATGGAACAAGCTACAGAGGCACTGTGTTGCCTAATAGAGAGGAGCCTGATGGAGATGTACAAGACCTCAGTCTGTTCAGGACCTTGCCAGTAAATCCAAGAAAGTCTCCTTACTTCAGAGTATCTTCTTCTCATGACCTTTCCTTACTTACCATTTTAAAGCTTTTGAAAGGGCTAGTGTCTTGGGAAATATATAATTATATAATTATATATAATTATATATATATTATATATAATTATATCTAGATGGCATGAACCACAGCACACACAAGCACCTGAACTAGCTTAGGAAGCAGCCCAGTTACAGTACTACGTAGCCACTATTTGCTGCAATCACCTCCTCCTTTCTCTGCGACACAGCTTCTCGTACCCAAGCTAGAGTAGTCTAGGCTTGTCCAAGAATCTCTACCCATTACATGGAATAACGCGAGTAATTGCTTTTGGATTTCTAGACCCTATTATAATTAAAAATAACAGAAGAACAGATCAGGAAATCCGGGGTACTTCAGATAAGGAGAGAACAGAGCTCAGTCAAGCGTCCTGCTTACTCTTATCTACCCAGGAAATACCCAGCCAGTGTACGTGTGCTGCTCTGATTTCACCCAGCAATTCCAATTGCTGCCTTGGTTTATGGCTCCTGCTCACCTGCATTCAGTGACCCATGGCAGCCACAAGTCCTAATCGAGATCAAAACACAGCATAGCTTAAACACTTGGAGTAACCTCCATTAAACCAGATACTTCCTGCAGACACGGCTCCTTCAACGTGTAAGAGATACTTAGAAACCATACAAAAATGGGAGGAACTGCTTTTATTAGTATGGAAGTAAGTTTAAAAGGCAGTTTGGATGTGTTTATTTTATTTCTTTAGATTTTCTTTTCCTTATTTCGACACTAGATTTTTAAATGCAGTCCAAATATATCTGTTCATCTTGAAATTCTTCTTTGGATGTAAAACTCACAGCAGAACATCACAATATACTATACATATGAAACCTGATTAAAAAGCAGAAACAATTAGTTTGTATTCACATTACTTAACATCCCATGGCTTTGGCAGATACCTTATTCAGCTGAACCACCAGGACATTTTTGAGAAATGTTGATTCTGCTGAGGGCTCAAAGCACCTCTCATATACAGAAAGGACCCTTTTCAAAAAAGGCATCATATTCCATAACATTTTTATGCTGAAGAAAATCCAAATTCCAATGAGGATGGGAGCCATATTGTGATAAAACTGAGAAAAAAATATATTTGGATATCATTCATCCCCAGTGATTTTGCAAGAAGACATACAGCGTATGGCAGATAAAAAACAACAACAAAAAAGGGAGAGGGGGCAGGAGAAAGAGACTAACAGTTTAAAATACTTCAAATTAATACTTTACAACAAAAAAAACCAAACAAAAACCCCACTCTACACAAAAACACTTTGTCATAAGCTCAGCATTTCATTGTTTCATGGAAACATGTAGAGACATATAAGCATTTTAAACCAAAATGATATCGACATTTCTATGTCAATTGTTTTGCCCTCTTTTTTCCACAAGAGTGGACATGTGTCTTAGTTCTACCTAGTATCTTAAACTATTAATTTAAAAAAAAAAAGTTTCACATCATTACTGAAATTTAACATTTCAGTGCCCCCCCAAATAGTATTTCAGAATTCTCATTTTAAGATTACATTCCAAAATATTGAGGGGGGTTTTTCAATTTCAGATAAACAAACATTAATTTCCTGTTGCAATGCTAGGATTTCCAGAAGAACACAGTATAAGTAAACTGCAATATTATTGCAAGCCCATGGCTCCTACTGCAACCCAGTAACCTTTTAGAGGTAACTGAGAATTTCCATGAGTTCACTTCAGGCAGAATTGTGAAGGGATGTTAACAGACATTTCAACATTTTACTGCCAAGTCTCATGATATCTCATGTTTTTTGTAAACCCCATATCCTGATGTCAATATCAGAGCCCACTGTATTCTCCAAAACTACCCGTGCATGGACCTCAGGCTTGCAAAGAAAAACCTTGATATGATACCAAAGTTCACTCTAAAAGCTACAAAATCAGAACATAAACAAAACCAAGCCACTGCTTTATGAACAACCACAATCAGCACAAGCTTTTCAACTCAAAGCCCAGTAAGAGGTCAAGTGGAAAAGCAGATTCAGGAGGTCCCGTTGCATGCGTTTGAAAACTTTTCTTTGGTGAGAGAAAGAAGGCTCCTAGCACAGCTCCATCTACTCTGCCAAGGGACATAACCAAAGGAGCAGATGAAATGCAGTGTTTTCGTAACATACTGTACCACGACTCAATAGCCTTGCAATAGCCCTTGGCAGGCTGTTTAGACCTCCTGAGAATTTGCTCTCAATTTTTTGGCCCTCCCAATTCCCGTTTGATAGGTAGGTTTGGATATGTGCAATGACTACTAGCGACCACCATGCCTGCATGCCCACCCTCCCCTTGTTGTTCATCTATGGCTCACTTCAGCACTCATTCAGCAAGCTGTTACACTAAGCATAAAACCAAGAAAATTATATAGTAGATAAAATGCCAGGCTTCTCCTGCACTGCCAGCTCCATTAGAAAAAAAGTGATGAGGTCTGCATGCATATAATCACAATAATTAGTCACTTGTAGCCAGCTGAACATCAGCATGTGCGCCGAAATTAAAATAGCACAGTTTGAAAAATGTAAGAGGGCAGGATCTGTGCAGTCCTATCCCGTAGAAGATGGAGGGAATATTTTTTAGCTTATTCAGCTCTATCCTAAAGAAGAGCCCTACAGAGCTACAGAAGAGCTGTTGAATTTGTTGAATATCAGCATTCTCATCATAAACAGTTTTTAACTTAAGGAATGTAAAACTTTGCTGTCGGTGGCCAGGCCTATGCTTGGACAATTTCATAATGCTTTGCAGTCTGAGTTTGGTCTTTGTTTCTTCTTTTAGTTTGTCTATTCTGTTAACATTAAAAATTACCCCTTTCTTAGCAGACTTTTTCCCTTTGCACGTTGTGCAGCCCCTCACTAAGAAAGCCACCTCAAAGTCTCTAGGAGTTTAAATAAGGATTAAAAGCCTTTTAGTTGGTTAGTGCTCTTGTTCAAGAGTTGTCAGAATTAATCTGTCAACAAATGCATAAATCCAGCACAGAACCAATCCTCAATATTAGCACTTGTCACGTAAATTAATCCCTTTAAAACCAGCCTGTTCATCCTGGAGACACTATTGCCAACTTCAAACAGCAAAGTAACCCTCAATCAAAGGATTATATAAACTGCAAAACTATAAACCCACCCTTCCTCCCTTTTCAAAAACTCCATGTCCTAATGCATTCTAAAACTGTCTGAGTTTTCCCTTTTCCACGCTAAAGCAATGACTTTACAAATTTAAGAGCATGGCTTACTTCCTGGAAAGACAAGAAAGTAGACAAAAATTTCTTCCGTTTAGGATGATGCAGGCATTAATTTTCTCTGGACACACCAGCAAAGTTTTCCTGCAGTAAGAACTAGGAATAAAGTTAAGAGTATTCTGTATTCATGGTTTTTTAATACATAACAATTACTTTTTCCCTTTTTAATTTTGCACATTTCCATCTCACTTAAACTATCAGAATGTTTTGAACTTACAACCTTCTAAATGCACAGGCTCCTGATGTGATTAATTTTACACAATCTATAGTAAGCCCACTTCTTTCTCCCCTCCATTCACTAACATTTTGCAAGATGAGTGTTTGAAACCTACGAATTCTGTGATAGTGAATCAGTAAACAGGCACAGAATAACCAGAACGAGACTGAAAGGAGAGATAAATTTTATTTTGACGCTGTATGTTTCAAGTTGCCATACTTCACTGAGTAAAGATTACAAATTTTTCTGTGAATTAAACCTTAAGGAAGCAGATTGAATAAATGCAGGATTGCTGCCATGTAAGTACTATTGGGTTTTACAGTAATAAGCCATGATTAGCATTAGCATAGCTGTTCTTGCCCCACCTTAATAAACTCAAGTTTATTTAATAGACTCAAGTTTATTAAGGTAGGGCCTTAATAAGTATATAGTTGGTGTTAAAAGAAACAAAAAGCCACCTTGAGAATAAAACAATCATGACTTTTTTTAAGATTGTATCTAATTAGTGCTTTGTTTGATGGAGCAAAATGAAAATTATTACTTCTTGCAGATAATAATTTTATCCTCTGATGGCTTTTCTCCATACTCTATCTATAAACTTCAGCATTGCTTAGACAGAGATATAACTTAAAACCTCTTTACCTGTTATTATTTCACTCCACAATACATTTGAGATGTGACAGCACGGCTTCCTGCAAGCATTTACCATTTAAATTTCTTATAAAAATTAGGGAGTTTACTAAGGTCTTTAAAAGAAACTTTTCCCAAAGACAAAGTTAACATCCAAAATTTTATCTTGCTTTGCACTCTTGTAACAGTCATTTGCTTCATATTTTGTCACACTAATTGTTTCAATGAGAAATTTGAACAAATAGGTGATAAGATTCTCTCCTATCACAGAGAAAGATTACTTCCATGTATGTACAGAGATGAGAATTCAATCTGAAATACTCAAAACTGCAGACATGAATCTTTGTTAAGTACTATTTAATAAATCCTTCAGGTCTTCTGCTTACTGAAAAACTAGCACTACAGAGAAGAATCCCCAGTTAAGAAAGTGGACAATACTAAAATCATACCTGGTACGTCACATATTTGCAAACAGAAAGACCTACAACTTTTCTTGTCAGAATTCAACATAACATTTCAAAGAGCTTGGCCATCAGAGAAGACACACACAGAAGAGACATCTGTGCAAGAGATCCTAGCCAATTCACTGAGAGTTAAAAGCAACTGGGTTTGAATGTAAGGCAATTAATAAAACAGCTGTTAACAGCTTTCATCCTCAGTTGACTAAGATTTAGGTGAACATGGCCACATACTTCATGAACCTCATGACATTTACCGAAGGATGCAAGATTCAGTGCCTCACTGCATGTGCCATGGCCAGGATAACGCCATTAGGAACTCCATTGCCTTTCCTGCCCTGCAGCAACTTCTCCAGCAAGCTGCCATTCCTGTTGCGTGCATCGCAGTAAGACAGCAGCTCCCATCAAGGTTTTTTACAGCAAAGCACCACTTTCCTTTTTTGTACAGCTTGTTTACACAATGAGATATTAGCACGTCAGGAGAAAAAAAGGTGCAAAGCCAATGGCTACACACATGCAGAAAACAAGAAAAACTTCAGGCTATTGAAGCAGCGACGTGGCACACATGCACCTAGGGTGCAACACCGCTCTATCAGGCCTAATGTCGCAGACAACCAACAAATGGGATAAGAACAAACACCACACATGCTCTAAGTTTATGAACAGCTTCAATGCTCCTGTGAAACTACTCCAGACAGAAATGTTCAAAAGAAACCATTTGACTGTTAAGTATCCATCAGTATAATCCCAGGCTTTCCTGAGTTTCTTTGCCAGACTTGCCAAAAGTCACCCAGAGCTGTCTGATCCCTGCCAGACTGCAGCACTAATAGGTAAAATCCTCTGGAGCTCATCTCTCTACAAGTTCTCTGGGGATACCCAAGGATGTCCACTTTTCTCTGGGTTTATGTTGTGCTTCAGCAACATTTCCGCTGAGCAGCTTTGTGGCAATTCACAGCTCTGAAAGCCACTGACGTCCCCGATACAGAGTCAGAAAGAAAACCTCTGGTTATATGCTGGTTTTCATCATGATCAAAA